>BSBN01000383.1:0-600000 GCA_027924645.1 Cunninghamia lanceolata | reverse complement strand
CACCCTTTTTGTCTTAGGGCTCTTGAGAGATTGTTTGTGTTCAATGTAGCCAATAATGACTAGGAGGCTTCACCGCTGAAAAGACACATCCCATAGCATTCACCCACCCACCCCGATTCATTGGCATAGTCAATTCAATCCCACAAGGTATGGAATGTGTTCTAATTATATCCATCAAAGCATAAAGGATATGGGAATTTTGTCATATGTTGTAGTTGCAATTGCCTTGATAGACATGTATGCAAAGTGGTAGGTGTAAAGCAAATGTAGAAAGGTGAAATGAGGATATGCAAAGCATAGAAACTATATACAAGTTGAAATGAGGATATGCAAATCATGCCAAATGTCTCTCTCTCTCTCTCTCTCTCTCTCTCTCTCTCTCTCTTACTCTCTTCCTCCTTTTGTAAGAGAAAGACAAATGCACAGTCAATGTAGGTAATGATAAATTTTCATAAGATATATAAAGAGAGTTGTTATCACGTGTATTTACATAATTTCTATTCTAAATTGTAGCTAACTTCACTCACTGACTGGTGAGTGTGAGGAAACAAGTCTACTTGAAGGTAATGAAGGACAAGTTCAGGTAAAGTTTATGAGGCAATGTAACTTCAGCCCTCACATTTCTTTCAAATTGTACAAAGAACACATCCATTATCATTGATAGCAAACATGTACACATCCATTATTCATTATAAGATGAAAACATAGTTTATCCATTTGCATGAGAAGGTAAGGGATATATAAACTTTTGAGCAAATGCAATTGTCATGTGTAAAACAAAATTCCATAACCTTTGCAAGCATCCTCCCTACCTATGCCAAATTAGGATCTTTGGGACAGGGTATGGACAACCATGAAATAATAAAGGATAAAGGAATTTTGATAGATGTTTTAGTTGCAACTGCCCTAGGAGTCATGTATGCAAAGTGTGGAAGCATAGACAAGGCACATAAACTATTTGACATGATGCCTCAAAGAAATGATGTCTCATGGAATGCAATGATTGCAAGATATATGCATAAAATGGTTTTTTTCAAAAAGGCTTTAGAAACTTTCAAGCAAATGCAATTGACAAGTGTAAAGTAAAATTCCACAACCTTAGCTAGCATCCTCCTTGTCTATGCCCATATGGGATCTTTGGAATAGGGTATGGACATCCATCAAAGCATAAAGGATATTGGAATTTTGACAGACGTTGTAGTTGTAACTGCCCTAGGAGACATGTATGCAAAGTGTGGAAGCATAGACAAGGCACATGAACTATTTGACATGATGCCTCAAAGAAATGTTGTCTCATGGAATGTAATGATTGCAAGATATATGTGCAAAATGGATTTTTTCAAAAAGGCTTTAGAAACTTTCAAGAAAATGCAATTGGGGGGTGTAAAGCAAAATTCCACAACCTTAGCTAGCATCCTCCTTGTCTATGCCCATATGGGATCTTCGGAACAGGGTATGGACATCCATCAAAGGATAAAGGATATGGTAATTTCATCAGATGTTGTAGTTGCAACTACCTTATAAGACATGTATGCAAAGTGATGAAGCATAGACAAGGCAGGTGAACTGTTCGACATGATGCCTCACAAAAATGTTGTCTCATGGAATGCAATGATTGCAAGATATATGCACAAAATGGATTTTTTAAAAAAGCCTTTAGAAACTTTCAAGTAAATGCAATTGGCGGGGGTAAAGCCAAATTCCACAACCTTGCCAGCACCCTCCTTGTCTATGCCCATATGGGATCTTCAGAACATGGTATGGACATCCATTAAAGCATAAAGGATATGAGAATTTCGTCAGATGTTGTAGTTGCAACTGCCCTATGAGACATGTATGCAAAGTGATGAAGCATAGACAAGGCAAGTGAATTGTTTGACATGATGCCTCAAAGGAATGCTATCTCATGGAATGCAATGATTGCAAGATATATGCACAAAATGGATTTTTTCAAAAAGGCTTTAGAAACTTTCAAGCAAATGCAATTGGCGGGTGTAAAGCCAAATTCCACAACCTTATCCAGCATCCTCCTTGTCTATGTCCATATGGGATCTTTGGAATAGGGTATGGACATCAATCAAAGCATAAAGGATATGGGAAATTTGATAGATGTTGTAGTTCCAACTGCCCTAGGATACATGTATGCAAAGTGTGGAAGCATGGACAAGGCACATAAACTATTTGACATGATGCCTCAAAGAAATGTTGTCTCATGGAATGCAATGATTGCAAGATATGCACAAAATGGATTTTTTTATAAAGGATTTAGAAACTTTCAAGCAAATACACAAAATAAAATTTCAAGAAAATGCAATTGGTGGATGTAAATCCAAAATCCACAACCTTATCCACCATCCTCATTGCCTATGCCAAAATGGGATCTTTGGAACAAGATATAGACAACCATCAAAGCATAAAGGATATAGGAATTTTGTCACATGTATTTGCAGCTACCCTTGTAGACATGTATGCAAAGTGTGGAAGCATAGACAAGCCATGCAAATAGTTTGGCATGACACCTCAAAGAGATGCCATCTCATGGAATGCAATGATTGCATGATATGCAGAAAATGGATTTTTTGAAAAGGCTTTATAAACTTTCAAGCAAATGCAATTGGCACATGTAAAACCAAATTCCATAACCTTTGCAAGCATCCTCCCTACCTGCACCAAATTAGGATATTTGGAACTGGGTATGGACCATAGAAGCATATATCTTTAAAATATCCCAATATATCCCGATGTATCTTGATATTGTCATTGTGATTAGTGATAATCATTGTTGCCTTTGACAACAACAAACACTTATGTCATTATTTATGATTTATGGGCATAGTCATTACTAGATAAAACTATCAAATGATTATGCTATCCTTTGGCTTGTCATTATTATTGCATCATAGATGTTAGTGTTATCATTTTTACTTATCAATGGATATTGTTGTCATTATTTAATTTGTATAATAGTTGTATTATTAAGGCATGATTGTTTGGAAATTTTCATAATTACACAATAGTTGTTAATAATGTTGTACCAATTTAGATGGTTGTCATCATCATTGTCTTTGGACATAACTATCCTTTTGTGATTAGTAATCTTCTTATGATCACTAATCAATAGCATTCTATCATTATTGTGATCTATACATTATATTGACATCAATATTGCAGTCAACATTATAGGAAATATTAATGATAAAAATGATTAATATGAAACATTGTTGAGACAGGACATTGGTGTCCTGAAATGCTTGTCGTTGTTGTAAAATTAAGAGGTATTTCAATAGGTTAGGGAGACTGTTGTTGTGAATTGTACTTACTATTTGATTCTATTGTATGGACAACCATGAAAGAATAAAGGATAAAGGAATTCTGACAAAATTTGTAGTTGCAACTACCCTAGGAGACATGTATGCAAAGTGTGGAAGCATAGACAAGGCACATGAACTATCTGACATGATGCCTCAAAGAAATGCTCTCATGGAATGCAATGATTGCAAGATATGCACAAAATGAATTTTTTCAAAAGGCTTTAGAAACTTTCAAGCAAATGCAATTGGCGGGTGTAAAGCCAAATTCCACAACCTTAGCCAACATCCTCCTTATCTATGCCCATATGGGATCTTCAAAATAAGCTATAGACATCCATCAAAGCATAAAGGATATGGGAATTATGTCAAATGTTGTAGTTGCAACTGCACTATGAGACATGTATGCAAAGTGATGAAGCATAGACAAGGTAGGTGAACTATTTGACATGATGCCTCAAATAAATGTTGTCTCATGGAATGCAATGATTGCAAGATTTATGAAAAAAAGGATTTTTTTCAAAGAGCCTTTAGAAACTTTCAAGCAAATGCAATTGTCGAGTGTAAAGCCAAATTCCACAACCTTAGCAAGCATAAAACTATGCCAAAATAGGATCTTCGAAATAGGGTATCGACATCCATCAAAGCATAAAGGATATGGGAATTTTGACATACGTTTTAGTTGCAACTGCCCTAGGATACATGTATGCAAAGTGTGGAAGCATGGACAAGGCACATAAACTATTTGACATGATGCCTCAAAAAAATGTTGTCTCATGGAATGCAATGATTGCAAGACATGCACAAAATGGATTTTTTCAAAATGGCTATAGAAACTTTCAAGCAAATGCACAAAAGAAAATTTCAAGAAAAAGCAATTGGCACATCTAAAACCAAATTTCACAACCTTATCCAACATCCTCCTTGCCTATGCCAAAATGGGATCTGCAGAATAGGGTGTGAACAACCATCAAAGCATAAAGGATATAGGAATTTTGTCACATGTTGTATTTACAGCTGCCCTTGTAGACATGTATGCGAAGCATGGAAGCATAGACAAGGCGCATGAACTATTTGACATGATGCCTCAAAGAAATGCATACTCTCATGGAATGCAATGATTGCAAGATATGCACAAAATGGATTTTTTGAAAAGGATTTATAAAATTTCAAGCAAATGAAATTGGCACGTGTAAAATCAAATTCCTGTAATGATAATTAATCATCATATTAAATATATAATGTAAATTGTCATATACATAATGTCATGAACATAACATCTAGTCTATATATAAAGCCATATAGCCATATACAAAGATATACATCAGTAACATACAAAAGTATGTATACAAAGCCATCTAGGCATACAAAAAAATGTCCCAAAATCTAGTTTCCTATGAATTGCTATCAAATAATTAGTGGCCCTTGCTTGGCCATGAAGATGGAGAGTCAATTAGTGACTCATCCTCTCTCTCCTATCGACTAGACCTCTTCGATAGAGATTTTTCCAGATCCACCTATTAATACAATCAAACAATATGCACATTAATATAGAACACATGAAATATATAACGTTGCATATGTAATCAATCACTTACCGCTAGCTGATGATCCGTCTCAATCATTTTTCTCTCTCTTCGTCTGTAGCTGGACGGGTTGGAGTTGTGACCTCCTGTGAGAAGTATCAAGAAGCAAAATTGACTAAACATAAATATCATTTATTTTCATAAAATGACATGAGATAAAACAAGAAATACAAAATGACATTTACATGTTACTGGCTTATACCTCAGTCAAAGGATTTGTAGACAACACAGGTATAGTAATGCCTGCCTCTACTGACTGACGAAGATGAGGAGGAGTCTCCATATTCAACATCTAAAAATAGAGTTCAAGGTTATTTGACCAAAATAGATACATAACATTATTTAAATACATAATGATTACAAATGGTTAAATTTACCTCTATGATTTAGTGGTTCTACATCCAGGGGACCAAGGAAATTGTGGAGGTGCTAGTGAAGCTCCCTATTGATTATCAAATTGTCACTAAATAAGTTTACCATTGATATATATATTGTATTTACAATCATGTGATAAATTACATACCTGTTGAATCGACCTCCTCTCATAACCCACTACTGGATGGATAACAGATGCGGGATGAAGACTCTAACCTTGGAATTTCATAGTACAGATAATTATATACATTAATTTTAACTTATAATATAGATAGTTGTATAAAATTAATTACAAATTTCAAATACAAATATATTAAATCAAGATTAACCTTGTAAAAATTACCTGGGAGTCAATACCAAATGTATGCTGTAAGACATCATCTATGAGAACAATATCATCCAATACAAATGTGTTCATCACTGGCTGCTGCCCCTACATCACAACATCCTAGCGAGAGTCATGCGTCCCATAATTGCACAAGTTCCAACATGAACTGCAAAGATGTGGGGACAAACGACGCCTGCTGCTCTCACCCTCATCGGCCTGGGTGAGATCATCACTGTGCTGTGCTAGAGACTAGGTGAGAGAACTCAATGAATGAAGTATCTTGACCTCAACACTCTCCTTGAAAGTCGAAGGGAATGAGACGTGTTGGCCTAATGAGAGGTCTAGGTATGCAGTTTTGGTCTTGATGTGCCCCCTCTCTATCTTGGGTAGAGCCACCACCTCTGCCTTGGAACTCTCGAATGTCGAAGTAATTAGGAATCTTCATGAGGACGAACTTACAATAGAGTTTCCTTAAGAAATATTGCGGCACCTCATTGTTATTACATGGACACTCATCAAAGACCATGTACCATCTATCCCAAAAGTTTTGGGATATATCTTCATTCACACACCAATGAATAGGGAAGTGTTTGCAAGTGTCTTCTAGTGTTTGACCAGTTTTAGGGTTGATAAATTGTGAAGATAATGCATATTTTGTAATTTTTTTGTCCTTCACTTGTTTGTAAGACAATTTGTTAGCATAGTATTGCTGACTCCCCTCCCTATAGTTATTCCATTTGGTGATTTGATTTGTCACCAATTCAATGTGAGAAACAATCATATCTAATGATTTGGTAAGGGCTCTCCTATGATCGGTGCTTCCACTTAGACTATTTAACATTTCAATTAGGGTTTCAAGATGTTTTTTATATTCTTTAACTTACCCTAAATAGTTTTCTTGTGTGTCTCTTTCATGGTAAGGACATGAAGGTGGAGGGTTTTGAGGGTTTTTTTGAGCCCCCTCTACTAGATTAGTGTTTTGTGTTGCATCATTGACTATAAATTCAACATAAAAAACCAATCAAACATTTCAAAAGTAAAAATTTAGATTTTCAAATTCACAAAAATCAATCAAACCCTACCTTGTTCGGCTACTACACCCTCTACACTTCGTTCACGATGTCCTCAGGAGCAAGATTGGTGAGGTGGCATGGTAAAAATGTTGTTTCCACTTAGAAATTGCTTGAATCCCACTTCTTCTATCGTGCTCGTGCTCTAAAACCTATTTTTTGCTTGCCAAATGATGAAATGAGTCACGACCTCTTCTAATTTTGGTTTTTGTTTTGACTTTTGAGTGTGTTATAACCCACTTGCGTTTTGCCTTGCACATAGGACCAAAAAGTCGTGTGATGAATTTTTGGTCCCTCAACTCTTTGCACTTACCCTAAATGCAGGAAGTAAATTTATCCAATTCCATACCTCTTGGTAGCTAAAAATTTAATTGTATTCTTGAACAAAAATCACCTCCATAAATTTTTCTTACAAACCAACCCCCCTCCCCTTTTTCTCAATGGCTTCCCCTTCAATTTTTTTTTTCCTGAACAAAATCAGGAAGCAACCATAAGGCATGTGGATATGTTTGGTAGAGAACCTCAAAGAGGTGTCATCTCATTGAATGCAATGATTCTGGGAACATCCACAAAAATAGGTTTGTTGGAAGATTATAAATATATATTTTTAAATATTTATGAACTAAAAGCTTAATATTAATATTTATACACTAAAATATAATTAATGTGTATCCTTATTGCATTATTGTTTATTTTTTTGACTATATCACTATATATTTTTAATGTCTATAGAAATACATGGCATGCCAACATTGTATTCAACGAAGAGGAATCAACTAGGCCAACAACCCATGTACCTTAGCTTTCATACTCAATCCTTTGCAATAGCTAGAATTTTGATGCTTTAGTTTACTAAACTAGGCCAAGGAAGTATGTGAAATGGGTTCCCATGGATTACAAAGAATCCTCTAGAAAATGAATATTTTAACTAGGAAAAATAACGAGATGTGACAATAGGCCTGATGCACCTTGAGTGCATTGAGGATACCCCTAGAAGCCCATTCATCCTAGCATAAGACCTTTCAACTATTAATCCTTGTGGTGCATCACTGTTGGGGGGAGAAGATACTCATACGTACTTTCATAGTGTTGCTATAGAATTTACCTTGGTGACACCTTTGAAACTCCTTGGTAAGGGATTTCTCATGTACGTGACTATCCCTAGCTATTCATCACTAGATAGATAGTATATTGTGAGTCCACAAGATTTAACACTCCCACTTGACTAAATCTAGGGTGTTTATGTGCTTGGTGTGCCTTCATCATCGAAGGGCATGTTCTCTCCCTTAATCCAAAATCCCAAAACCTTTGCATCTTGTGCATGATTGAGTGTGAAATTTATTGCTTTCAAGTTGCCTAAGGGCAAGCATCCATCAAGCCATACCTAATCACCCACCCTAATCCAAATCCAAATCATCCACCTCTTCCTAATCTAAGTTATTCTAATCCAATTTCCTCCTAATCCAAATCCTCATCTATTTCTTCCTAATCATTCATCCAATTATCCTAATCATCCCAATCCATCTTAATCTAACCCTAATCCATCATTTAGGACCCTAATCCCAATCAACTAGTCAAATCCAATCAAGGTTCTAACCCAATTCCTAATCCACCTAATCACTTCCTCCTCATCATCATTATCCTAAACAAATCACATCATTTGAGCTTATTCAAATCCCTCTTTGAGCTTAAACCTATCCATCATCATAAACAACGTTGTTTCCTAATTCAATCCATAATCAACCATCCTCTATCCATTATCATCCCTAATCCATCTCCTAATCCACTATGCCTAATCCTAATCATATCCATCATTATTGTAATCCAAATACACTTTCTAATCACTATCCATTATCCCTAATCATTTCCTCCATCAACCAATCTTAATCCTAATCCCATTATTGAGCTTAACCAATTCATCCATTATCCTTCATAATCCACATAATAATCCAAATCATAATCTATTTTCTATAATCCAATTACATTATCCAATCATAATCATTCCATCCCTAATCCTAACCTATGTCATCTCCATCACATAATCCTAATCACCTCATCCACTCATCCCTAATCCAAGTTCATTCATCCTTAATCTATCTAATCCACCCCTCTAATCAAACCTATCACCCACCTAGCACCCATCAAACCCAAACCATTAATTTATTTTTTATCAAAATTTGAAACATTAATTTATTTCAAAGATATTAACATTTCAATATTTAAATTAAATTTTAAATAGAAATGAGTTTTTAGAAAATTTTAACGTTCTTTACGACTCAATAAAGTCTTTTGTATATGACTAACAACATTAAAGGGCAAGTATTTATTGTGGCAACTCTTGAACAAGATTCTTCTAGATGCATTATTACCTAAAACATGTATCCTAATATACTATAAATATTGTTTTTGATATGGGTAAAAAATGGGTTTTTGAAAGGGCCTAGACCCTTTTACAACTAAACTACCCAAAGGAAACAAAATAAGTTCCATGAGGAGTAAAACAACCAAAAGAAACAAAAACAACACAACTATAACCAAGCTGCTAAGAACATCACAACGTTAAAAGAATAAGACTAAACAATGAAATTGTTTGTCCTAGTCATCCACACACCCTTAATCTAAGTGTGTGGATGAGAAACAATTTTGGGAAGACCTCTCTTCCACGTTTTGACAAGAGTCCAAGAAGAACAACTCTCCAAATCCTTAGATTGAGGAGAGGAGGGAGGGGAATGTACCACAAAAACCCCTATTGGGGGCACTATATGAGGATAAGACCCTTGGACGAATAAGTGCTGAGGACATGTAGTAGAAGTCAAAGCTGAAATATTTACACCAACCCCTTATGAGGGTGTGGGATCAGACAATTGAGCACCAAGGTCCATGGAATTGAATAAGAGACCCCATCAAGAATTGTGGGGGCCATATGATCCACACCCAACCTAGAAGGAATATCTACAAAAGCAGGGATCAATGATTAGGGCCCAGAAGGAGGTAGCCCCTCCGAGTTAGAGTTAGAGTTCTTAGGATGCACTATAAGATGGTGGTGGAGGGCATCCTGCCACCAAGTAGCTAAGCTTGGCTTACGGATGGAGCGAGAACAATCCAAAGCCAAATGTCTAGTGGCAAAGCAATGCCTACAGTGGAAGGGGAGATCCTCGTAGTTGATAGATTGAGACCAAGGCCAATCCACCCCCTGCAAGATAACCTCCCTAGGGAGAGCCTTTGAAATGTCGATGTCCACTAGGATGCAGGAATAAGAGGTGTATACACCTAAAAATGACACGACTCTGTCTAAATAAATATTTTAAATATTTATTTCATCTTGATATTCCTCTATCAATAATTAAATAAATCAATTTATTTATTTGGTTAATATTTCTCCCATTAATTGAATAAATTACATTTATTTAATTAATTTCATCGAAATCAACTTTATTCTTCCAAACAAATTAAATAATTTTAATTATTAATTAAATCAAAACATTCTTCCAAATTTAAATAAATCATGCAAATTTATTTAAATTAAAATCTCAGTCTCCAAAAATAAAATATAATCAAATATTTTATTTATTCTTCTATCTTGCACAAACAATTAAATAAATTTATTTATTTAATTTGCTTTCTTATCTTCTAATTCCTTAAAAAATCTTCCAAAATCTTCTAAAAATAAATCTTCTTCATCATACACGCAAAAATCATGCTAAAAGTAAATCACAAGTTGAGTTAATTGATTTATTCAATCTTGTTTTTATCAATAACTCTTAAAATAGAAAAAAAATATTCTAATTTATGAAATCAAATCTTATCCTTATCAAGAAAGCAATTAACTCCAACAAAGCAACTTTTGTGTGACACTTGTCTTCTTTCTATTCGCGCACATTCTCTCAAATCTTCTCCACCATTGATCTTCTTATTTCTTCTACACTGTTGATCTTCTCTCTCACAAGTCTATAAATTGAACCATCTTCCTCCATTTCATAAAATCCATGCTTTCAAGTAAACTTACTCTGCAGAATCCATAGCGCGCGTTTGGCACCCACACCATCTCATAGCTTATATCCACCATTTTTATTGTATTGAAGCTCATCTTCATTACACGAAGTATCCTAGCCATCTCTCCATCATCATCTTGAAGGACAAAGCAAGGAAGAGAGCTTACTGAGGGCTTCATTCATCATATAAAGATCAATTGGGATTAGGCGAACAATGGAAGCCGCGAGGTAATAAGGTTACAAGGTTTGTTGTTTTGTTTTAAAGCTTTGTTATTTGCAATTTCCATTGAGTTTATTAGATTTCTTTGATGTCATTGATATTCATACTTATTTTTTGATAACATTTTTGGCACCCACCGTGGGGCCTATGCCCCAAATTTAACCTCAGAATTGAGTTTTTGTGAGACAGGTTCCATACACAGGAGGATTTGGCATATTTGATCAATTGCAACCCACATCTGACCTATCTTTCCACGCATCTAAAGATTCAGCGCATGTACCTCCTGACGTTGTGCTTTTACCCTCTACAACGATGCATTCACTAAATCTGCACATGTGTCTTTTGTATCTACGCTTTTAAGCTTTGTTTCTGTGCATATGTAATTCTGTAAATCTGTGTATTTTAACTGCGCATATAAGCTTTGTGGCTACGCATATGATTCTGGTAGTGACTTTGAGTTTTTCTTGTGGTTTTTGCTAATGCTAATGTTTCTCGCAGGAAAATTCTCGGATCTACTTGCAGGCATAGGGGCTGGTTTAGTCATATAGTTGCATCTATTAACTCATCATAGATTTAATTAGCAAAGAAAGTAAAAGGATGTTCATGCAAAACTCATGTAGTTCTAACTAGGAGGGTTGTAACTGACTCATTGTTGTCATGCTATCATTGGATCATTGCTATATTTCTATCTTTCAAAGTTAACAAATTGCCATCTTGCTAAAATTGAACCATTGCTATCTTGTTATCACTTCAAAGTTAACAAATCGTGTGTGTGCCCAAGTAGTGTAGTGCATCTAGTCTTTTTCTTTTTAAATAGGATTGAAAGAACCATTGTCTACTGTGTTTTCAGAATGATAGCAGGCTTATGCTCTCCCCTTTCTTGGGTGACCAGAATGCCAGACCTATCATTTTCCATGTTTAACCTTTAGAGAGGCTTGCCCTTGGATATCCTTCCGTCCAAGTGGGAATGACCTTAAGTGGTAACAAGCTAAAGCCAAGCTCTGCCAAGCCACTATAAATAAATTGTGCTTGAGGCGAAAGCTTCATGCAACGAGTGTTGTTGTGTTATACCGATAGCCAACCTCCCTCAAAACCCTTCAAGGCGTAACCCTTGAAGGCTAGGAGACTCCATAATGGACAGTAGTGCTGCCGCACATATAACCACTCAAACGGTTGCCCTTACTACTTATCTTTGTTGTAGAAGCCAAAAATCCCTATAAGCCAGTGCAGGGAAGGGCGATTATCACCTCTTAAAGATGCCTCATCTAGAAATAGTGAGAATTCAGTTTATAATGTCTTTACCAGCCTAGGATTGTACTTGTCTTTGTCTCAAAAAGAGTCCAAAAATACAAAAAAAGATCAAAAATCATGAAAAATTCTTTGTGTTTGTTGTGTCTTATTTTCCATAATTAAAAATCAAATAAAAAAGACTAACTTTCAACCAAGAAACCAAAAACACTAAAAAATGTGTCAAAAACTTTGCAAAAATAGTCCAAAAACTAGAGCTGCGCATTTACCCTTTGAAGCTGCACATTTGTATCGACTGGCTACGCATACACATTGACCTGCTGTGCATATATCATATGTTACTGTGCATTTACCATTTACCAGTGCTGTACATCTGTTCTGACTTCCTGCGCATGTACCCTTTGTTTCAGCGCATCTGATTTTGCGCATGCAAAATAGTGAGCTTTTCCACGTCTTTTGA
Source organism: Cunninghamia lanceolata (assembly GCA_027924645.1). Classification (NCBI taxonomy): domain Eukaryota; kingdom Viridiplantae; phylum Streptophyta; class Pinopsida; order Cupressales; family Cupressaceae; genus Cunninghamia; species Cunninghamia lanceolata. Next base: position 587,413 of record BSBN01000383.1, on the reverse strand, counting down.
GAGAAATTCTTCCACCTTTCTGGGTACCCATTTTGGTCTTGTGTCAATTTCTGTGGAGATGGCAAACCAATTAGAAGCATTTGCTCAAAAACTCCAAGCCATACAATAGCAACTAGCAACCTTACAAACTGAATCTTCCAATCCATTTGATAAAAGCTTGGCCAAAATACCTTCCTCTTCTAGTTTGGATGAGCCCAAGTTTGACAACTATAGGGTAATAGATTATCTACATATACCAAATCTCTCTTAGCATGAGCATGCCAGTACTAGCTACATCTCGTACCAAGATCGATCATTCTTTACCTGTCTTAATGATACTCTTGACAAGGGAAGCACCACCTCAAGTTGGAAATCATGTACCAATCCATCTACTAGTCCTCCCTCACCATCCCCTAGAATACATATCCCAAAGCATACTAGTTCCACACCAACACCGCCAGCAAGTTCCCCAAGCTCTAATCCACCAACCAAAGAATCCTTGAACGATCTTCTCCAAAGACTCTGTCCAAAATATAACAGCAAAAGAAATGCTATGGAGAAAACAAAATCTGCTCATCCAAATTCATCCCCTTCTAGCACAAGCAATCTTCACCAAGGGCCTAAACCATCTACCATTATTCTCCATCCTTTGCCTCATTCATCTACCCATACACCTACGAAGGATGTGATCGAAGGGCTACTAGCAGAGAGTCAACCATGTCCCCAAAATCCGGTCCTTGACCTTACCAAAGATTCTTCCAATAGCATGTCCATTCCTCTAGTCCCATCATGTAATCCACAACCCGTCATGCTTATTAAAGAGTTTCTCCCCATGAGTCCAAGTTAGGATCCATTGAACCTTCATGTTGTTGACAAGAGCCTATCCAGGAGTCCTTTACCTCCACTTACATTCAAGAAAATCAAGAGCTATGTCAAGAGTACACCTTCGAGCATGTGGAAACATCAACCCTCTATCTAAATCAAGATCAAAGCACCCCCATCCCACCCATCCATAACATTTATCTTTTCCATGATCAAGATATTACCTATGAAGAAGCTATCCATGAGCAACTTGATCCTATACCCATACCTGAGAAAGAAATCCAAATCTAACCCATCCATAACCTAATCTATTCTATGATCAAGATATTGTCATTGATGAAGAATCTATACACGAACACATTGATCCCATCACACTTAATCCTATCTATGATCAAGCAGGCCATGATGATCCTCTTAGCCAACTTTATGCATTCCATGGTCACGAGCTTATCACCCCATCTATCCATTCTCCACCTAGTCCTATCTATGATCTGACAAATTCCACTTCCCTTGATGAGACACTTGCCTCCCAAGTGCACATAGATGATCAAACCAATAACTTAGATCTTAATGAGCATAATGATAATCAAGATCCTAACGATCCTCCTCCATCCATTATCGACCATGTTGCAAATCCGTAATCATATCCCCTTAGTCTCACTACCTTCATGCATGAATGTTCTTCCTTAGGAGAACACCAACCATTATCTACCACTTCACCTTCCTCATCCAATAAAGAGCTCGCATCTAGTATCCAAAGCACCCATAATCCCATTGTCCACCGCATACTCCAAAATATGAACTATCAAGGTAAAGGCTTAGGCCTTCATGAACAAGGCATTTTGGAGCCCGTCCATGTCAGTGCCCCTCCTCCCTCTTATGGCCTTGGATACACACCCCAAGGTGAACAATCTCAAGATGTTGGTAATTCGTCCATGCCTTCTAAATCAACCACTGTCCATCACAAATCCTATCATATTCCCAAAACATATGTCACCATTCCACTTCCCTTATCATATGCATCCCAAAAGCATGTGACCATACACCTTCTGCCATCCAATCTACCTTTGCTACTTCCAACTCCTAACATCCCTCCATGCATTTTACCATCACTTCTTCCAACACCTTGTACATCCATCCATAAATCGTCTACAAATCCCAACCATGGCCAACAAATACACATGTTGTCTAAACAAAGAGCTTCCACCAACTCCAATTCCACCATCCCAAGGGAATTCAGCAGCAAAAATTTGGATGCCTCTACCTATAAAGTCAAAAATCCTAAAGGTCCTCATGCCTGCGGATACAAAAGTCAAGAATCAAAGAAACATCCATCTCAAGCGTTGCATACACCCACACACCTCAAAGCAAAACTGAAAAAGGTGTGGGTCCCCAAGCATCAAGCAATTACCTTAGAAGCTACACAAAGGCTGCATATACCCAATCCTATACCTTCACAAGAGAAGTCTAAAAGAAAAATGGTTTGGATACCCAAGAAAAAATCCATCAAGTTAAATGAGGCATCCACCTATCAAGAATCCCGACCATCCCATTTCTCCTTTTCCATCCAAAAGTATCAAATCCTTCCATCCCACATGACAAGCAAAGAATCAGAAAAATACTAAGTCTATGTGGGTCCCTAAATACCTAAATCACTCATCCACCAAGCAAAAATCTCCATTGCTTCCTACACCACCTTCCCATCATAAGCTTCAATGTTTATCATGGTGTGTGCAACCATTGGTCATGGTTCCCTTCCATTCCACAACACTTCCACATAACTCCATCTCCCTTTTCTTCCACTATTACCCTACATATCTTCCCCATCCTATCCCTATGGTCCATGCTTTTGCATAATCCTTCCCTCCATCCTTACATAAGTCTTGCATAATCCGCATCATAATTCACTATCGCACCTTCCATAATCCGCTATCTACCTACTCCGTCTTCCTTTCATGCCATCCGTACCAACATCTATGAGCATAGCAACACTTGACTTGGTCCATGTGATGACATCCATCTCTATTGAGACCATCACCTTCATGGAACCAGGCACTGGAGTCCCTCTCATCCGTATCCCACCTTCTCCCATCCAAATATTCAAAAAAAAAAATCAAAAAGAGTAAAGAGAAATCCCTTCATCCAATATGAAACCACATGAATCTCTGATCTTATATTGGAGGATGTTGATTTTTTGCTCTGCATGTCGAGCTAGGGCTTTCGTGCCCTAGCCCGATCCTCTGGTTTTTTCTTGGTCGTGCGAAGTGTGGGGAGTGCATGCGTTTTGGGGAGGTCTGGGGTTGTGTTTTCTATCAGTGCAAAGTTTTTTCAGCGGCATCGGTGTCTCTTTCTCCCTGAGCGTGCGGGGGTTTTGTGCCTGGTTGGAGGCCGTGGGTGGGGTTTTTGTGCCTGGTTGGTTTGGGTCTGCAGTTCGAAGGCAGTGCTGGGTGGTGGATCGGTTAAACCCTAGTGGTGGTTCTTTTTTCTTGGGGGCCTGCTTGCCCGCCTTGGATCTTGTTTAGTTTCAATGCCGATCGGGGAGTCTTCAGGGGCTAGTCCCAAGATGGATTTTCGCTCAGCAGCAGTTGGTGCAAATTCTCCTTCACACACTTCGAAGGTTTTTAATAATAACTTGTTCTCACCAGATCCAGGGTTGGTTGGTTCGGGTTTGTCTGGTGGTACTCGGATTACAAAGATCAATGGATGTCTTGAACATTGTGAGGAGAGGCCAAAATTGGTTATCCCGCTGGAGATGATTGCGGAAGATATTGATTATTATTTGAAGCATGCATTGCTGTACAAGTTTATGGGGATGTGGGTTTCTTTACAATTTCTTGAATCATGGGCCCAACGGACTTGGATGCCAGAGGGAGAAATGGAGGTTATGCTTTTAGCAAATAACTTTTTCATGGTTTCATTCAATTGCTTGGCAGATCGCAATAAGGCCTTTGAAGGAGGCCCCTATTTTCATAATCAGATTGGGTTATTCATTAAACCTTGGCATGCGGGATTCAATCCTGCTGAAGAGCTTCCGAACCGGGTTCCAGTATGGGTTCGGCTTCCAAGGTTTCCTGTGGAATGTTGGTGGGATGATGTTTTACTCCTGTTAGCTTCAATGCTAGGAAAACCAGTTGGTGCTTCATAGCAGACTCAAGTTAAAAAGGTGATGACTTTTGCTCGTATATGTGTTGAGATTGATTTAAGTAAACCCTTGCCAGATTCGGTGGATATGTGTGTGGGTCCTTACTCTTGGGTGCAGTAGTTGGACTATGAGACTCTTCCTTTTCGGTGCCGTCTCTGTCATGAATATGGACATTTACAGAGGAGATGCCCTAAGGCAGCCTGTGGACTCCCAGCCTTCGCAGCCTCCCCGCAATCCCCCTAGAGTTGAAAAGGGGAAGGAACCCATTCCTAGTGATGTGGATGGGGCTGATGGTTTTGTTCCTGTCAAGGCTTGAAATAGGAATCGAGGTCAAAAGAGGACTTTGAAGGAAAGGTAGGATGAAGATTCTTTCAACAGATTTGAAGTTTTAGATGATCTCAGCCAGCAGGAAGTGAATCCAGGCTTGGTGAATATGGATCAGGGTGCTTCAGGTACAGGACAGGAGGGCCTTCTTTCTGAAGCTACTCAGGTTTTGCAGGATAATAGGGCTTTGCAAATGGACACAGACGTTTAAATGGAAGTCCAGGTGGAATCGGTTCCTATTATAGTAGGGAAGAAGGGTGGTGAGGATGGATCTCCTCTTGTTTCAAATGTAGGTACTGAGGGGGTGAAGATTAATAAGTCTTCTTCTTCTCATTTGGGTCTTCATCAAAAGGATCCAAAAAAAGGGGCTGGGGAGAAGTCTTCCAAGCTTGGTAGAAAAAAAGATTTGGATAAGATTAAATTAACAGGGGAAACTTTGGTAGAGTCAGGGTCTGTTAAGACTCTGGATTCTCATTTTTTGAGCCCCTTGAAATGATTGTTCTATCCTGGAATGTAAGGGGCTTGAACAGTGGCCCTCGACAAAAAGCTGTTCGTGATTTGGTTAGAAGTCAATCTCCTGATGTTCTTTTCCTGCAGGAGACTAAGTTATCAGTGGAGTGTATGTTTGGTTTAGTGCCTAAGTTGTGAGGGAGTGGAGAGTGCCAGTGTATTGGAGCTCAAGGGTCTGCTGGAGGAGTGGCTTGTTTATGGAATCCTTGGAAGATCCGCCCTCTTTGGTGGTTGTCCTTTCAGTCTTCTATCTCTATGATTGCTTCTTGTTTTGAGACAGGGGAGTCTGTTCTCTTCTCCAATATCTATGCGCCTACTGAACTTCAGGGTAAACAACTGTTGTGGTCCCATATCTGGTTTGTCCGAAGCATGGTTCCTTTCCATCCGTGGATTATGGCTGGAGACTTCAATGCTATTTCTGAGTTGGCTGAGAAGAGGGGTGGTATTGCGAGGCTTGAGCCTTCTGCACTGCTACTTCAGGATAACATTTTAGCTTTAAATCTGGTGGATATCAAGCCCATTAATGGCCAGTTTACTTGGAATAATCGGAGGATTGGGAATAACTGCATTGCGGAACGACTTGACCACTTTCTGGTTTCTTGCTACTAGGTTGGTGGGTTGTGGTCTGCTAGCTCTGAAATTTTGGATTGGAGGGGATCAGATCATTGGCCTATCAAGCTGGCTATTTCTTCAACTCGTGTGCCTCGGTCTCCTTCTTTCAAGTTCCAACTTATGTGGTTGTGTGACTCCTCTCTCCATGACTATATTGTTGAGTGGTGGAGGTATGGTAGACCTGCTTATGGTACAGCAATGTATACTTTTGCTAAGTTACTTCAATTTGTCAAGTATCAGCTTAAACGTTGGAATCGGTAGTGCTTTGGAAACATTTTCCATGCTAAGACTGCTGCCATGAGTTGGATGGTATTACGAGGTTGATCAGGGAGGATGGAGTGACTGAGGACCTGCTTCGGGAAGAGACTAGGGCTTTGAAAGCATTGGAAGAGTGTGAGCTACGAGAGGAAGTTTTTTGGAAACAAAAGGCTCGGATTGAGTGGCTTCAGGAAGGGGATAAAAATACCGCTTTTTTCTTCAACTCGGTGAAAGCCAGGAGACATGGCAATTCTATTTCTACTCTGGTGAATGATAGGGGTGAAACTCTTTCTTCTTTGCAGGAAATCACATGTGAAGCTATGCAATATTTTGCTTCTTTATTTAGGGAGGACTCGTAGGGGGGTTCTGATGAGGAAGCTCAGGTCCTTTCTTGTATCCCTTCTTTGGTTTCTAGGGAGATGAATGAGCATCTTATGAGTGATATTTCGATTGAGGAGCTAGAGGGGATCATGTTTCAAATGAAGAGGGGGAAAGCTCCTGGCCCTGATGGTTTCCCGATTGAGTTCTTTCAAGAATTCTGGGAGATTATCAAGTTGGACTTGTTGGTAGTTGTTCAGGAGTCTCATAAGAATAAACAGATGTTACGGGCTTTGAATTCTACCTTCCTTGCTCTCATCCCAAAGTGTGATGGGGCGGATAGGTTAAGTCAATTTCGTCCTATCTCTCTTTGCAATGTGATTTATAAAATTATCTCTAAATTGATTGCTGATAGGTTGAAAAAGTGGCTTAAAGTGCTGATTTCTGAGGAACAGAGTGGTTTTGTGGCGGGACGTCAAATTCTGGATGGGGTTGTTATTGCAACTGAAACCATTCACTCTATGGCTAATTCCAAAGATAAGGCAATGTTCATCAAGCTTGATATGGCTAAGGCTTATGACCGTGTTCGATGGTCCTTCCTTCGGAAGGTTCTTGGTGCTTTTGGTTTTGGGGATGCATGGATTTATTGGGTTATGAGTTGTGTTACTTCAGTCTCCTTCTCAGTGTTAGTAAATGGTGAGCACTCTGAGCTTTTTGGCACCTCTCGGGGTTTGCAGCAGGGTGACCCCCTCTCTCCTTACTTGTTTCTTCTTCTTGTTGAGGGTCTGGGACGCTTGATAAGAAGGAATGTGGAGTTAGGTTTCATTCAAGGCTGGGGGTGGGGAGGTGGTTTACCTCCACAATCTCACTTGCAGTTTGTTGATGACACTGCTTTGATGGGTATGGCTACAATTAGGGAAGCTTTGAATTTGCGCAAGGTGTTGGATGTTTATCTTCTAGCTTTGGGCCAATTGATCAATGAAGATAAGTCTTCCATCTTTTTCTTCAATACTCCAGGTTCCATTTAGAGGTGAATTGCTCATATCTTGAGATTTCAGACTGGGGTTCTCCCTTTGACCTATCTTGGTATTCCCATCTCTATTGGACGACTTCCCAAGGAGTCTTGGCAGAATATTCTGGATAAATTTCATGTGAAAGTTAATCATTGGACCCATCGCTGGTTGTCCTTTGCGGGTCGTGTTCAGTTGCTCAAGTCGGTGGTGCAGGCCCTCCCCATTTATAGATGTATGATTCAGGTGGCCCCTTTGGGTTTTGTTAGGGAATTGGATTCCTTAGCAAGATAGTTTTTATGGGCTGGTAGCTTATTGTCCTCTAAATGGAGCCTTGTTAGATGGGACATTGTTTGTAGCCCAAAGCAGTTTGGCGGCCTCGGGTTAAGGCAATCGTTGTTGTCAGGGATGGCATTGGCTGCTAAATTGTATTGGCGGTGGTGTGTGGAGCAGGATGGGATCTGGGCCAGGATATTAACTCAAAAATACTTCCCAGGGATCCCTCAAATTGATATTCCTCGGTATCCACTGGTGGGGAAAGGCTCGGTGATTTGGAGTACGCTCAAGAAAGGGGCTACTCTGGTCAAGGATGGTTTATTTTGGATTTGTAAAAGAGGGACAAAAGCTCATTTTTGGTCTGATTCTTGGGATGGTTTTCCTCCCATTGTTTCTCAGTTTCCTAATTTGGTGACTCTGTACCAGAGGTTCTGTGAAGTTGGTTGGTCAAGGGTGAGTGACTTCAAGTCCTTTTCTTCTCATGGGCAGTTGGTGGTGGCAAGATGGAAGAATCCTGATGAGTGGCCTGTTGTTGGTATGGAGGAGGAGTGTGCTGAGCTTCATATTATCCTTTCTCATAGACGTTGTAGCTCCCTCCAGGAAGGGGATGTTCTTTCTTGGTCTCCTAATTCTAAGGGTGTCTATACTGTTGCTTCTGGATATCAGGTGTTGTTATCTAACCAGCTGGAGGGGGTGGAGGTTCACTGGTGGAAGAAAGTGTGGAATAAGCTTTCTTGGCCGAAGTGTAACTGCTTTATTTGGACTTTGGCTTGGAATAGGTGCTTGACTTGGGATAATATTCAGAAGCAGGGTTTTCAAGGTCCTTCTATGTGTGTTATGTGTGGATGTGGAGAGGAGGACTCCTCTCACTTGTTTTTCCGTTGTCCCTTGACTTTGCAGCTTTGGCATTTTTGGTGGGACGTTTGGAAAAGCCCCTGTGTTCACACTTCATCCCTGGTGGATTTTTGGAGTAGTCTGGGTAGACCTCCTTCTATGGCCTCTTTCTTGCAAGATGTGTGGTATGCTGGGCCTTCCTTCATACTATGGCGGATTTGGTTGGAACGGAATCGCAGAATATTTCGAGGTGAGAAGTTGTTGATTCAACAAGTTTGGCACAAAATTATGAGTATGATTCGGGAGATGGTGGAATCTAAGTGTGATGTGGTATTCCCTTTGGAGAAAGGAGATGCTGAGTTGGTGGATAGATTGGGTATTCAGGGGTTGTCTCCAGCTTCTGCTTGTGTCAGGAAAGGAAGGCGAGTGAAAAAGAAAGTGCAAAGGGTGGGAAGATGGCTTCCCCCTCCGTCTGGCATTCTGAAGCTCAATACTGATGGTTCTTCAAGGGGCAATCCTGGGCCTGCTGGGATTGGTGGGACTGGCAGGGATTTTTTGGGATCGGTGGTTTTTCTCTACTCTGTTCATGAAGGATGGCAAACTATCAACCTTATGGAAGGTTTGGCGATCCTCTATGCTTTGGAGAGGGCTTATGATTTGGGATGGCGCAAGGTTATCTGTGAGTCTGATTCATAGGTTTTGATTAATTTGCTGAATACACAGAAGGTTTCTGATGTTAGTTAGCAGTTGGCTATGATGGTGCAACAAATTCTGCAGATAAGTTCTTTGATGGAGATGGTGTCTTTTGTCCATATTCCAAGGGAGTGGAATAGGGCAGCAGATTGTTTGGCTAAGTGGGCTTCTGAGCATTTAGATGGTTGGAAGGTTGATGAATAGGAGCAGGTTCCTCATGAGCTCCGATATGACTTGGAGAAGATTCTTGCTGAGGATGGGAATGGTATTGGTGAAGGTTGATGTTGTTTCATGCTTTGTATGGTTGTTTCTTATGGATTACTAGGGCCTTGGCCCTTTGATGCTTTGTAATGTTCTTTTCTGAATTTCAATAAAGTTTTTACCCCTTTTATTAAAAAAAAAATCCCTTCATCCAACGATGAAAATCTAGCAAACAGGTGCCTTGGATAAGTACCATGATGAAAACCTAGCAAACATGCGTCATGTGTAAGTTGATCTCCTACGTCACCTACACTTGGGGGCACCTTGTCTCATCAGCATATTACTTTTCTCCTACCATTTCCTTCCATACCATTTCCTATCATATCCTCCTATCTCTATCCATTACATACCTAGCCCGTCGAATCCATCCATCCTAATCTTCCCTTCCTCTATTTTTGATCTTGATAAAGACTGGGGGCACAATGTTGACAGATGTTTTGGATGTCTCATGACATACTTTATCCCTCCAAACCACGCAAATCCTTCGTCATCCTCTCATCCTCCTATCGTCATAAGCATTGTCATGAAAAATCCTAAGTATTCTACCTACAGTAGGGCATGTTATTCCTATGCGACTTAGCCCTTGATGATCACATCCTTGCCCTCTTCCACGTGTGTCCTTTCCATCCACTATTGTCGATCCTTATACCTACCCGTCCACTATCCATTGTCGCACATCTATTTACCTATCCGTGGTGTTTCCTTGTATTAGTATCTAACATTAAGGCTATCCAAAATGGTTATCCAAAATCATCCCAGCGGTATCAAAACCACCTAGCGATAACCTATCATGGCTTGGTACTCTATCCTCGTTGTCGCCTTATTAACTAAGGTCTTATCCAGTATCCTATCCATAGTGTCAGCCTATCATAGCGTCTATTGTCAGTATCACAGGGTTCAGCCCGAACTATGTTGCCTCTGAGTTATCACGTAGGCAAGGCCATTATCAATGCGCCCTCAGGGCTTCCCTTCCATCCCATGTCTTATCGTATATCCTCTAGTCCATCCGCGTCTAAGTCCAAGTCCCTGAACTACGTTGCCTCTTCGTCGTCACGTAGGCAAGGCCATTTAGCAATGCACCCCCGAGGCACTAGGTCAGTCCCTTAGGGTCTGTTTTACCAATAAGGATTGTAGTATCTTTTGCCAGGTGCGTGCGCAACAAAGCCCGCTTTCAAAACAAAATTTTTTATGCAAGGCATCAACCTATCCAAAGCAAAGCAAAACAAGTACCTAAACACTCAAAATGATTTTATCTAAATTATGGCAAGAAAGATACATCTAATGCAAGAATGTTTTGTTTCAATTAGTTGTGTCTTAAAGTCTTCACTTTTTGTTATCATGTCTTTCTACGCTACTTAAGGATACCTAAAAACTAGAGTTGCTATGATGGGGGCATGATTATTTTCTTTGTCTACTATTTACAAATCACTCTTTAGTAATGTGACGACTTTTATATAACGACATGATCAACAAAAGATCATCGAGGACTTTAGAGGTCTAAACATGAAAAGGGGCAATCCTTGTCTGTTGAAACGCAAGAAGTACTTAGGTCATCTAGATTTAATTTTGACTAGATACTTGTATCAACTTGCTATGTCAAAATCCATGTAAGGGATACTCAGGTCATCCTGGTTCAATTATACCTAGATGCTTGTATTTTATTACAACATTTTAAACGCCCAATGATGAAACAAGCACTTCAAAATACTTGCAGTATCAAGATGACAAATATCCATATCCATACCATATCCAATTTCATATCCATATCCATATCCATACCGTATCCAATTTCATATCCATATCCAATATCCATAACGTATCCAATTGCATCTCATATCCGTATCCATATCTAATTACATTTTGCATACCATCCATGCAATAAAGATTATGTGCAGAGTATCAAACAAAAACTTGTGAGTCCTTATGTCAAGTCATTCTTCTATCAGTCAAATTTCTATCTATTTTTCTTTCATCCTTGTCCAACCACTCCAAGCAATGATCCAAATGCAAGTCTATCCTTAATCCATACTAATCGAGTCAAGTCAATCTTGTCAAATTATCCAATCGCAATCAGTGGTCTTGATCCTAATCTTGTCGTAAACCAACTCAATCAATCATAATATATCAGTGGGATATATCTTTCCCATGCCTATCATGTTGCTCTAGGGACTTATCATTCCCCACCATGACAACACTATCTTTCGTGTTGCTCTAGGGATCTATCGTACCCCGCCATGACAACACCATCCTTTAGGTTGATCTAGGGATCTATCGTTCCCCGTAATGACAACACTATCGTCAATCCATATCGATTTATCAATGGTTTACCGCTTGATAGGGGCAATACCTTGTTTGTTCTTGTATCGTTTGTGCATACTTTCTTACTTGCTTGTGTGTGTTATCATTTTATCTTGCATCGCGTATCATTCGGCTCTTTCTTCAACCATTTTCTTCACCCCAACCTATTCTTCCAACCTTCTTCATCGTGAGATTGTTCGTTTCATGCCCTCGAAACTCTCTCCTCGTCCAATCTCCCGAGGGGGCATCATCATCCTATCTTTCCATTGCCATCTTTTTCTTCTATCTATACCTTAGCTTCTTTGAAATAATGTTACTCGACACAAATCTCATCATCTCGAACATCACATCAAAGAGGGGCAAAATGTATACACCTAAAAATGACACGACTCTGTCTAAATAAATATTTTAAATATTTATTTCATCTTGATATTCCTCAATGAATAAATAAATAAATCAATTTATTTATTTGGTTCATATTCCTCCCATTAATTGAATAAATTACATTTATTTAATTAATTTCATCAAAATCAACTTTATTCTTCCAAACAAATTAAATAATTTTAATTATTTAATTAAATCAAAACATTCTTCCAAATTTAAATAAATCATGCAAATTTATTTAAATTAAAATCTCAGTTTCCAAAAATAAAATATAATCAAATATTTTATTTATTCTTCTATCTTGCACAAATAATTAAATAAATTTATTTATTTAATTTACTTTCTTATCTTCTAATTCCTCAAAAAAATCTTCCAAAATCTTCTAAAAATAAATCTTCTTCATCATACACACAAAAATCATGCTAAAAACAAATCACAAGTTGAGTTAACTGATTTATTCACTCTTGTTTTTATCAATAACTCTTAAATGAAAAAAAAAAAACATTCTAATTTATGAAATCAAATCTTATCCTTATCAAGAAAGCAGTTAACTCAAGCAAAGCAGCTTTTGTGTGACACTTGTCTTGTTTCTATTCGCACACATTCTTTCAAATCTTCTCCACCATTGATCTTCTTATTTCTTCTACACCATTGATCTTCTCTCTCACAAGTCTATAAATTGAACCATCTTCCTCCATTTCATAAAATCCATGCTTTCAAGTAAACTCACTCTGCAAAATCCATAGCGCACCTTTGACACCCACACCATCTCATAGCTTATATCCACCATTTTTATTGTATTGAAGCTCATCTTCATTACAAGAAGTATCCTAGCCATCTCTCCATCGTCATCTTGAAGGACAAAGCAAGGAAGAGAGCTTCCTGAGGGCTTCATTCATCATATAAAGATCGATTAGGATTAGGCGAACAATGGAGGCTGCGAGGTAACAAGGTTGGAAGTTTTGTTCTTCTGTTTTAAATCTTTGTTATTTGCAAGTTTCATTGTGTTATTGGGTTTGATATTTATTATTGATATTATCCACTTTTCCCCTTAACAAGAGGTATGGGAGAAGTTTGAAGTAGCTAAGTTGACCTTTAGAAAGTAGCCAAGAGCATTGTCAATGGCTTCAAAACTCGAGTTGCATCAGAATTGGAGAGGTAGATTTGGTAATCTAACCCAATTTGATATTATATCAGTATATACGATTAAAAGATTGAAAGAAGGGAATCAAAGTTTAAGCGAAAGAGAGTGTTGATCCCACACCCACACTCTACCATACATAACAATGTCCTTGTCCACTCTACTTAAATATCATCCACTTCAATGGTCAAATAATCAATAGCAATTTTACACCTCATTCACAATAAAAAGTGTTAAACATTTGTCCTATTTTTACTGGCCAAAATTGACCTTTGACTCTTGAAGTGGATGATATTTAAGAATAGCTGTCCTTGTCCTCAGACGATTCAAAGCTCACAACAAAGAACCTCCTAACATAGGAGTAAATCTTGACTACCTTCCAAAAGAGGCTGCCAATGCTAAAAAAATCTGTTGGTGCAAATCTAGGAGGTAACAATTTGGCTCGAGGAGGGTGAGGGGTTTGCATGGTGGTAGATCTACCAACTGCCACCGCATAAGAAACTGGGGCACAGGGGCTGCGAGGGAACGGAGTGCATAGGAAAGCCATATTAGCGAACAGGGGCGATGAACCCTTACCGCATTTAAAAGTTGGGCTGCTTTAACATTTTAGTTAATAAACTAAAATATTGTTAAGTTATAAATTTATTTTTTCATTTGTTTAGTATTTAAATATTTCAATTTTAATTTTGTGAGATGAAGTTTTATGGTAGAAAATTTTGACTTCTAAAGAGAGTTTAACATATTCAATCTTACTAAAAGATTGAGAATATTTTGACATTAAAGTGAAGTATAATTAATTAAAATTTTAATTTTGTATAAAATTTAACATTTTTTATATTAAATATTTTTAAAACTAAATATTAATTTCTTACAAATATTAACATAATTAAATATATTAAAAAAATCATTCAAAATATAAATAATACAATATTAAAAAACAAATTTAACATTTTTTATATTAAATATTTTTAAAACTAAATGTTGATTTCTTACAAATATTAACATAATTAAATATATTAAAAAAATAATTCAAAATATAAATAATACAATATTAAAAAACAAATTTAACATTTTTTATATTAAATATTTTTAAAACTAAATATTAATTTCTGACAAATATTAACATATTTAAATATATTAAAAAATTTATTCCAAATATAAATAATACAATATTAAAAAACATAAGCTACTTGTTATGTAATTTTGGATATTTAATATATTTTTCTACCATAAACATATTTAAACATGTTTTTTAATTAATTTTAGTATATTTAGAACATTTTAAATGTATTTAATTATTAAAATATAAAATCTTATTAAAACTATACTTATATTTTCATCAAATAAATAAATATTTTTTTATACTAAAGAATTTAAAGATTTATCTCAAATCTCAACCATAAAATTTAAAATTTATTCTAAAAATTTGAACATTCTTTATCACCAAATTTCTTAAATTTATTCAACATTCAAATAATATTTCCTACAAACCAAAAATTGAAACATTAGCTTATTTTCTTTGTTTATATTCCTAGTTTTCAAACCAAGAACCTTCAAAAGTTGAGCCAAGCTCAAAGTCCAAACAAGACTTGTTATAACTAATATATGTATCAGACCACCCTACCTACCCATTAATTGTTTAGAGCAAGCCGAAGCCATCAAAACTGAAACTACCCCCTAGTGTGACTTTCACCCATACATACCACCTAAACATATATTATATATCTATAAGGGGGACAAGACAAATTACATAGGCCCCACCCCACACTAACTTTTCTCATTACTATCATGGCATACTGTATCAATTCCATCCGTCGATCCCTCTTCCATAGTGCTATCACTCTTTGAGCTGCAGCAATCTGAGAACACAGGAAATGCCTCCTCAAGCAGGTTAATCTTAAGCTTTTTTGCTATTTGCTCCACCGCCAGTTGTAGGCAAATCTCTTGTTTCTTTACCACATGCAAATGGGCCATGAGACAATCATGGTACACATCCACCTGTTGAACTACATCCTCAACATCGTCGTGGAGTAAATATGAACACGTAGCCATTGCCATGATAGAAGCGCACGAGATTGACTGAGCCGTGTCGAATTCGTTCCAACGTCCCTAAGTATACTTAGGGTCCAACATGTAATTTGCCATGGCCGAGTGCAAACCCACTTCTGACTTTCCATCTAAATCCTTGGACAACACCCAAATTTTATTCATCCACCTTTTCAGGTTTGGGCTCTCAATCTCTTTGTTGATATACCTATTGAAGCCCCCAATTGCTTCCTCACTTGATGTCCTCTTCTTCGTCCACCTACAAACCACCACACTCCCTTTCCCCTTGCTTTGTTCCTCCTTAAGCATAATTCCACCTACATGTCTCTTCCCTGCAGACACAGCCATGGCGATCACGCATCAAAACCCCAAAATATTTCCACTGCGGAGACAGGGATAACACCAACATTACAAGTTTCTTTTGCCAACTATTATCATACGAAGCCACTTCATACCACGAATGCTCACACGCTAGTGATGCACGGATTCACATATTCCTCCCTCTAACATCAGTGATCATGATTACTTTCAGATCATCCCCCCTACTTTCGTCCCTTTATCCGGCGAAACATTAGCTTATTTCAAAATACCAACATTTTAATATTTATATTAAATTAACAGAATTAAAATTATAAAAAAATTCAACAATCTTTGATACGAAATATTTAAATATTTTTACATTAATGTAAAATTTCAACTTATTCTCAACTCTTAAATAAAATTTTAAATATTTTTCTTATCAAAATTTTTAAAAATATTTCAACTATCAAACATTTAAATTTTTATATAAAAAAATACAAAATACAAAATTATCAAAAAAATAAATAAATTAGAATTTAACCCTGCATTATTTAAACAAATCTTTATTTAGTCTATATTCTTTAAAAAAAATCCTATAAACTTTATCATCATTTAAAAAAAATTAAAATATTTTAACACTTTTAAATGGAACACAAAGAATTGGCCATGGGGAGGCCAGATAATCTCTTAACTTTGAGCATATAGGTAATCAATAGTAGTTATGTAAAGACAGATCAAAGTCTCTTTAACTTTGAGCATATAGGTAATTAATAGTAGTTATGTAAAGATAATTCAATGTCTCTTAACTTTGAGCATATAGGTAATCAATAGTAGTTATGTAAAGATAGTTCAAAGATACCATTCTTATAGGTAATTAATAGTAGTTATGTAAAGATAGTTCAAAGATACCATTCTTATGATAGAGACAAAGTAATAGACATCATATTTCCACAGTCTATAGTATTGTAATTCAGATGTTTCTGGATTAAACTATGTGATGGTATTTTTTTTCCCTCAAAATACAGTTTAATCCAAAAGCATTGAGTTACAGAGACAAAGTAGTTAATCATGGATGTTCCTACAATCTTGTGACAGCTGAGAGAGGTGAGGCTACTGCAACTAGTCATCTCTGATCACTTCTATCTAGACGCATTTCACGTCACACTGTAGTCATGTTATCACTGGTGCTCATCATAATTGAAGTAAGTTCTTTGACCACACTGTCCATGAAAGGTCTTGCGGCCTTGTCAGGGCTTACACATCGGAGGGCTATGTTTGCAACAGAGGAAGCATTTGCGAGTGTAACACTGTTCCATCCTTCCTGTTTGAGCCTTGGGTCTACACCTTCTTCAAACCGATCATTGCTTATCATATAATTTACATAGTCTGGAATATGGAACTGGCTTGAGCCCCGAGCATTATCCACATGTTTCTCTCCTGTTATCATCTCCAAAACAACAATTCCAAAGCTAAAAACATCGTGTTTAAAAGAAAGTTTGTGATTGAAGCAATACTCTGGAGCCCAATAGCCTCTGGTACCTATTATTTTATCAGTTGAGCAGTGTGTTCCTTCCCAATCTGCTTTCCTTGAAAACCCAAAGTCAACAAGCTTTACTTCATTATCATTAGCATCTACCATAATATTCTGAGGCTTGATATCAACATGAATGATTTTGTTCTTGTGCAAGAATTCAATTCCCTCTGCTATACCAATTATCATTTTGAAACACTGCATCCAACTGTAAGCAAATCCTATACAGTTTCCTCTCAAGTAGTCATTTAAACTACATCCGCTTATATACATATACACCAAGTAAGATATGCTTGCTTCTATACACCAGGCATATAGCATGTTAATATTTTTGTGTTCAATTCCCCGTAAAAGCTCAACTTCATTCTCCATCCATTTCTTGGTGTCATTCGATCTGTGTTCTATTTTTTTTATAGCAAAATCTTTGCCTTGGAAAATCCCCCTATAAACTTGTGCAAAACTTCCTTTCCCAATTAGATAAGACTCACGACAAATGCTTTTGATATAAATTATCTGGTCAGATGAAAGGTTTGTATGGATTTGCACGCCTTCTAAAATAGATGTGGCTTCTTCAGCCAAAGTGGTCTTGCCAGACCCTCCAATATCATATACTCCTTCAATTTGTTCTTTCATTGCAACTGCAGTTATACAAACATGTGAAATGTTACAATATGTCAATGTAGCAACTATTGTACTTAACAAAAGAGTAGCTCAATAACAACTGGCTGGTGATACCTGCATCATTGTTGAGGGTGGCTGGACTAACTACCAGGTTGCTTGTTAAAGCTGAGTTAGTTAATTGTAAAAGGAGCTTCTTGAACATGTCATCTATATATCTGGTAATTTGTTGAAGCTCTAGTCCATCTGTTGAGGCTTTGAACAACCTTTACATGATCCAATAAATTTTTTTTTAATTAAATCAGATGAAATTTCTAATGTAAAGAAAAAATGTTGGAAACAAAGACAAATATAGGATGTGCTTGACTTAATAATCTAAAATTAAAATAGAGATGGGCTTAAAATTTAATCTTATTAAAATTCAAAATAGTTAGATTTATAATTCAAAGTATTAGTTTGTAATTAATAATATTTGTGTTGATTTAATAATTAATAATTTGTGTTGAATAGTTAATTATTAGTTCCTATCAAAAAAATTTGTGTAAATTAAAAGAAAATATTTTTACCAAAATCACCTAATAATATAATCTATATAGAATACTGGCACATAATATAAAATATGATTTTTGGATGATCTATATCATTATATTGCTAGATGATTTAATGAATGAAATATAAAATTGTTTGACCATTGAAATGGATCCATTTAAAATACATAGATCCATAAATCCATAGTTAATGTTTGACAGAAAGTTTGAGCCACTTTAAGGCATTTTCAAATGCATAAAGTACAGACTCATTCGAGGGAAGTAAAAAAAAAAAATCTTAGGCGGAAATAAAGTAGTTATTTGGACGCTGCTGCTGTCTTTCAAGTTTTAGATTCAGTTTTAATTTTTTCAACTACTTGAAATCACAGCCATCTCTTTTGGATTGAAGATACAAAGGTATTTTCTCTAATCTCTGCTTTTGACAAGTGGCAGATCTATATAGAAAAGCTTCATCCCACATTGACAGGTCTTAGAATACAAAAGTGGTTAAATATTGGAAGCCTTAAAAATGCAAGATAATGGAAAGTAAGAGGCATTTTTGAAGAGTTTGAGGCTCTTGTTGTTTAAATTTTTGGGTTGTATGTGAGTTAGTGGTATGCGTGGCGTTTGTTTTATTATAAGGTGATGGCGTTTATTTTATTATAAGGTGATGCTAATTATAATTTTAATATTACTATTAAAAGAAAAATATTGAAATTCATGAGTTCATAGAGAAAGTGTAATTATGGATGGAGGAGTATTCAATCATGTAATCTAATGAACAATCACACAATATTATTTAGTGAAACATCAATTTGATCTTTATTGATTCACAGTCATAAATGAGGGCTTACAACATGGGGTTGTAGCCTTCAAAGCAACATAGGCACAACTATGTGAAAATTATAGAATTTGAACAATATTACAATACAATGTTCAAACTTCACTCCAAACTAGAATCCCCAACTTGATTCCAAACTAGAATTGCCTTCAAATGATTATTAATGATGCTTATATAGTGAGTCTTACCCTTAGGAGCGATCTTAGTCTGCCACAAGGAGGTTCAAAGCTCAATGCCAATGTAATGTGCAATCAACTAAACATGTAAAAAAAATCTTCTGACATGAATGTGGTGATGATGGATCAAGACTTATCAATGCAATTTATACCATAAGTTTTCTTAGTTCCAGTAAATCTAGAAACGTGTTCCTTTGTCCCCACACACTTTGAAAATATGTTGCAAGCTTCAAACAATGGAATTGTATGTCTTCTTATTATGTCTAGAACTGAAATATGCTTTTGTGGTGATCAAAATTTTATAAAAACTAGATAAGACATTGTTAGCTCTTAGTAGATCATGTTTTTTGAACCACGAGGTGAAATGTGCAACTGTAATAGAATGCCTAGGAATTATGGTGCTTGGATGATGACTAAAATGTTATTAAAATTTTGCAAATAAAACAAATAAAGTGAGCAAATATTTGGAGTGATGTAAAATTGCTATTACATCTTGGGATGCTCTTGCAGATCAAACACCTGAGGTAATTTGAAAATTGTGTCTCTCACTTTTTAGTGGCTAGAGGGAAACCAAGATGATCTACCTTAGCCTCAGAAAGATCCAAGATGAGTGTTCTTTTGGCCTTCCTTTCCATTTCACCAAATATTCCTCAAATTATCTATTTTCGGTGCCTTCATCAATCCTACTATCCAAAATCTCATTAATATCCTCTCTTTGTTGTTGTGGTTTTTGATTCTTCTATTGTGATTTTACATTACCATCCCCTAACTTCCCTTCATGATACTAATATAGACCACAACATTGCATACTTGTGATATGCCTAAATTCTCTAATAACTACACTTCATATGCATTTCCTAAATCAAACCTCTTGACAATTCTACAAGGACCATTTAACTTTTTTCTCTTCAATTTGTATGTTCCAATTGGAATTTTTTCTTTTCTAAGATACACCATCACTTTATCTCCAATTGCAAACTTTTTATGTCTTCGTTTTTCATCAGTCTTCTCCTTGTATTTGTCATTCATCTTCTCCGAATGACTTTAATATGTACTTCCTTCATGTGTTCTACAAAATTTTATGCTTCCACACTCCTCTTCTATTCATTAGTGATACCTCTTAATTTTTATACATCTTTTGGACTACTACCATATGTGGCTACAAATATTACTTTCCATGTACTCCTATTCATTGAATTCTTATATACTCAAAATTTTCTTGCGCTAAGACCATATCCAAATTTCTTTCATTTTCTCCAACCAAACATCTTAGCTAATTTCCCAAAGTAGTATTCACAACTTTTATTTCTCCATTAGTCTGTAGGTGATATGTTGAAGTAAAATTCAAATTTGTTTTCATTTTCTTTCACAATGCCTTCCAAAGGTATCCAACAAACAAGTAGGATCTCTATCTGAAACAATACTCCTTGGCAACCCATGCAACCTCACAACTTCTCTAAAAAATTGATCAACTATATGTACTACATTATTTTTTCCTTACATGGAATGATGTGTCATCTTAAAAAATCTATTCACAACTATAAATATAGAATCATGTCTTCTCTATGTTCTAGACACTTCCAATATAAAATCTATATATATTATATATTGGTAATGACTGATACAACCCAACATTTTGACTACTCCCCTTTTCTAATTGACATATTTTATAAACTTGAACATACTTTCCCACAACCTTATACATTTGAGGCCAAAATTATCTTTTTCTTACCAATGGGCCACAACCTTATCTACTCCAAAATGACATGCTAAACCACCATGGTGCTTCTCCTTATTCAAAATTTCTCTCATCAAGATTCTTGGAAGACACAATTGATTACCTCTAAACAACATTTCATTCTAAATTGAAGAATAAATATTTTTATTTCTATCCACACTTACTGGTTCTTTACATGCTTTCTTTGCTTCCACAAAATTATGATCAACTTTATACAGATGCTTCAACATTTGAAATCCTACTACTTCTACTCTCATTTCTATCAACAAATTCTATCTTCTACTCTACACATCTACAACTTTGTTTGATTTTCCACTCTTATGCTTTAACACAAAATAATAACTTTTCATGAACTCTACCTATCTCACACGTCTTTAATTCAACTTACCTTGACTATTCAAATATTGCAATGCTTGATAATCTATATACAACACAAATTATTTTGGTAGCAAGTAGTGTCTCCATTTCTTCAAATCTTGGATTACAGCATAAATATTCTAATAATAGACTAAATGTATTCTTGCATCATTCAAATCCTCATTTAAATAAGCTATAGGTCAACCTTCTTAGCTTAATATTGTTCTTATTGCGCTTCCACTTGCATCACAATCAACTTGAAATACTTTGTCAAAATCTAGGAATGCTAACAAGAGTTGTTCAGTAACTTTCATTTTTAGCAAGTCAAAGCTTGTATTTGCTTCTAATGTCCATATGAACTCTTTCTGATCTCCCCTCATAGTCCCAGTTATTGGTGCATAAATGCCACTGAAATCTCTAATGAACTTCCTATAAAAACTTACCTAACCATGAAAAGATCTTGTCTCTCCAACATTCATATTGTAGGCTAGTCTACAATTACTCTAACCTTTTTTGGATCCATCTTCAAGCCTTTAGCTAAAATAATAAATCCCAAGTATACAAATTCTATCTTCATAAAGCTACACTTCTTCAGATCATCATATTTGCTTCTCTCAATCTCTACAATATTAGTCTAATATGTTCTAGGTGTTATTCTCTACTCTTAAAGAAAATTAAAATATTATCTAAATAGACAATCACAAACTTACCCAAACATTTCTTCAACGCCTCATTCATCAACCTCATAAATGTACTAGGTGTGTAGGTTAACCCAAAAGACATAACCAACCACTTATTTAGTCCTTATTAAATGTAGTCTTCAACTCATCTCCTTCTATAATTCTAATTTGATAATCACTACTCTTCAAATCAATCTTGGAAAAATATTTTTCTCTAATCAAATTGTCTATTATGTCATCCATCCTTGGTAATGGGAATCTATACTTAACTTTGATCTTGTTGATTGCTCTAGTGTTTATACACATCCTCCAGTCACCATCCTTCTTTGGATCTAGTACCACAAGTATTGCACATGAGCTTAAACTCTCATTGATCAACTTTTCTGCAATAATTCCTGCAAGTTTGCCCATTTCATTCCACAGTTTTTGCTAGTTTTATCTTATGTACCACCTTGTTTGGAAAACTAGCTTCCAGTATTAGATCCATGTGATGAATGATACTCCTCACCCATGCTAATCCATCTAGCATATTATCTAATATGATATCCTAATACTTTTCTAGTTCATTTGTGCAACTTCTTTTTGTGGTGTTTCCTTCACATCTACAATGGTTCAAACTCTAGGAACCAATAGAAAATATATATTTGAATGTCTCAAACCATCTAGCAATTTTCTTCCATCCATTAGACTAATTTTGACACTAGTGCATACTTGTTTCTTTCTTTCCTTCAATGGAATCAACCTGTGTCTCTTACCATTCTTTGTTATCCTATAGGTACTTACTCCATCATGGTATGTACCTATTGTGAATTTGACCAACCATTATTCTTTCACCAACACTTTATGTTCCTTTTTCAGCTAAGAAATATTATATGGTTTAGGGTGTTCTAACCTTTTCAAATTCAGTTTGTTAATCATTTCTTCAAACACTAAATTATCAATACTACCACTATCAATGTCAACCTTACAACACTTACCTCCTAATTTGCATTCTATTCTAAAAAGTAAAAGCAGTTATTTTTGGGTGATGCAAGATTGCTATTACAACTTAGGATGCTTTAGCATCAGAAATACTAAATACATATTTAAAGGTTTTATTATAACCTATTGAATATTTTATTTTTGTTCATTAGAGAGACAAGGTGTTATAAGGTGTTTAATGTATATGGGTGCAATATTATTAAAAAATGACATCCTACTTGTATTGCATTTGTTACTTGCATTCTTGAAGATGGTATTGTTGGAGACAAACATGGAGTATATTGTAATCTATAGGTCCCTCAAGATCAACCTAGTTATTAGAACACAAGGGGTTAAAATGAAGGCTAGAGGTTGGAGGACCTACCAGGAGGTCGAAGGACTATTCCCTTCTTAGGTTAGCTATTCACTTAGAGAATGGGTAAAATACTTGAATAGTGTTTTTGGTAGGCGCAAATGATTTATTTTTTAGTTTATAATGTATGCTACAATTTAGTATTATTGTGTGTTTATTATGTTTAGTTTTGGTCTTCTATTGAGAATTAATGCAGGGTAGTGGTCTGGTAGAGTTATGTTATTCTATTTCCACCTCTTGACTGGTAGAGGGAAAGTAGGTCTTCAAGATTAGTCAACAAATGGTTTTATACTTTTGACAAATGGTGCCTATGCTAGAGAAGTAAAGGTAAAGTGTCTAGTTAGATGCTATGTAGTCAAGTAGTTGGACATCAATTGAGGATACACATGAGGGTTGTAGGTACAAGGAATCACAATGACAATGGTCATTGTAGTTAGGTAATAGAGAAACTTACTCATACCACATGTGGTACGAATGGTCAAAGGCATGTTGATTGAGGAATTTCAATATGATTATGTTAGGTAGTTTTAGGAAGAGGCATTTGGTCTTCAAAATATGATATGCACTAGCACATGACACTAGATGTATAAAAGTAATAGGTAGTGCTACCACAATAATGGGTTACACTTTCTAGGACATCCTATTTTTTGCTAAAATCACATATTTTTAGAAAATATAATGATTTAAGTCTTGATAGGTTTCATTTAAAGCACTTCAATTGAAAAGAGTTTGATCAAACCTCCTTAGATTCAAACCCCCTTGGATAGAACCCCGCTAGTTTTAAACCATACTTATAATAGAGTCTCCTCTACACCTATCAAAAAGCTGATAAAAAACCACTTTTGATTTACCTTTTGGGGGATCAAATGAATTCATTTAAAATTTATGTTTTGTAAGTATGTAGTCCTTATTATAAGCTTCCCAAAAAGTATAATTTTAAATATATTAAATTTGATTATTATATTTATTTTTTATTTCTTGTGAATGTAGGTTTTTCAATGAACGTCAAGGTCTTTATTTCACACATTAAAAAAATAAGAAAATAAAGAAAAAAAAATTCTAAAAAATACATGTCCTCTAGGTATTGATGTCCTTATTCCAACCAAAAAAAATGAACTATGATACATACAATAAATTTTATATTGGACATAATACATGTATGTCTAAATTATAATTGGGTTGACTTCAAAACTTAATTAAAACAATATTCAACAAAACATTATGAAACCAAATGCAACCTCTAGATATCGGTGTTACCAATCTAAATTCAAAAGAATCAGAATTTTATCCTTTGTAGAAAAAAAATTATGTGCGACAGAATACACATCACTTTAAAAAAATGTTGTTTACTATTAAAAACTAGTTATCAAAGGACACACAAAAAAATTTACAATTTAACTCTAAATTTTTTAAAAATATATATTTAGAATCTACAGACAAAATCTCACAAATCACTAGTTTGCATCATCTTCAAATTCTTAACGGTTTAGCGGCTATAGATGTCAGAAAGTGAAGATTTAGTTCAAAATGTTGATTTCAATATCAAGTTTGGCCAAAAAGTGTAAGCCATTATTGTGGGATGACCATGGTTCTCACACAAGAATGTGATGTAAAGGGGCAAGTGTCAAGAGGATACATATAGGTGCCAACACTAGTTTATCAATACCAAGAGACAAGAGATCAAGTTTATAGAGTGGTTGAATGAGTCAAATTGATGGATACTCTAGATCATCTTTTGGTTCCCCTTGGATCAAAGGAGGTTTGTTAGGTTTATGATCCAAATTGTTAGTTTGTAATTAATAATGTTGTGTGAGTTTAATAATTTACTAGTTCCTATAAAAAAGTGATTGTAAAAGTTAAAACAATGAAGGCTTTTATAAGAGCCACTAAATAATTACACCAAGAGGTGTTCCTACATTCAGAGCACGGATGAGAGTTGAAAGATTCTGGAATTTCTATGTAAACTTATAAGATTCCAATCTAGAATCTTTATTAAAGAAACCAAATAGTCACTCCACAAATTAAAAAAAACAAAATAAAAAGGAAATAAATGTTGGATGAAAAGAAAGGTGGATGGCAATTTCAAAGAAGCCATCACTATGCACTGAGATGAAAGAAATAAACGTTATGGAATGGCATATGAAAAGACATACATTCAATCTATTTATATTGCCTCCTTCCTCAAAAGATGCTTTTGCTATTTTAAACCAAAATGCATATAAAATTAAAAAAAATAAAAAATTGGAAGATATCTCTAGACCTACTTAAATATATTTTTTTAAATATAAATATACTAGTGTAATCTATATAAAATACTATAACATAATATAATTTCTATGTTCTTTTATATTATTTACAAATGGAATTCTCAATTTTATTGATGTATTTGAACATAAAACCTACAAATATAAGATGTGCTTGACTTCATATCTAAGAACCCAAAATAGAGTGCTGTGAAAACATAAATGACCATTTGAAAAACAAATAATCAAGAATAAATATTTGCACACAAAAAACCATATGTTCAAAGATAAAATGGTTACGCACCTTTTAAATGCTGTTCTTTTCTTTTGGGAACAACAGAAGATGGCTCCCTTAACAATTAAACGTATAGACTCGTTCCAGTTATTATGCAACTTCATCTTAAACCCAGGAGAGTCCTGAAGTTGGAGGATTACAAGGGACAAGTCATCCATAGACTTCACAAGCCTTGAACACTCTTCGTTGTTACTTTGAAGGGTCCTCACAATTCGTGGAGCTGGGCCCACCATTAAGACCCCCAACGCAACCAAGTGAAAACTTCCTGTAGCATCCAACACTTCTATGCATGTATGTTGTTTGCGTTTGTTTCCACAATATTCGTTTATCTACAAAATCAAAAACAACAATTTAATTTTTAGATAAAAGTGTTTCCTTTGATTTGATTTCCCTGTAAATTTCTACACTTAATAATCAGCGTAGCAACTTTCATAAAAAGCCTTTTAGAGAGAGGAGCACAAATAATAAATAGTCAGACTTGGCCTTAGGCCTTGCAGATAAGGCGAATATAAGATCTATTCGTCCCGCCCACCCTGATATGGCAATATAGAACTAGCTTTACTTAACTAGCACTTGCATCTATAGGAGGTTCAAGGAATACACGATAGGAACAAAAAAAATTCCGGCCTGAATTTTTTTACAGCGTGAGACAATCCGAGCACTATAATGCTCACATATAAAAGCCTATCGGTTATTAAATTATGTTATATTGTGCATAGATTTTTTTCCCTTGGTTAAAATTAACGTTGATTCCAAACTTCAAAAGATAATCTTGAAAATGTTGGCATGAGACGTGTTTGTGGTGAACATAATAGCAAAATTAAGTTCTGGTTTTCCATTTCTCTTAATGTTGTTTCTGATAACTTTGTTGAGTCACTATAATGCTCACATATAAAAGCCTATGGGCTAATTAAGTTAAACTGTGCATAAAAATTTTCCCTTTACAAATTTTAGTCCAAACTTTTGACAATAAAGGAAAAAGAAAATTGTTGTAAAAAATAAGGAAATATTTATAAGACGCTGTGTACCTCGTGGGCAATTTGTTTCACATTTGTTGACACCTGATCTGCAAAATTAGAAGCCTCTGACGCAGAGGGGAGCTCACCCAACTTCCCTCGGATGGGCTTCTTTTTTCGCTGCAAATAAATACATGAATGGTGTTGTTTAGTAACGAACTATAGAAAACTCAAATGAAATCAGCGAAGGTCACGGTTTGTACCAGCTGAGCGTCGTAATGAACAATAACACCATTAAGATCCAAGTTTGGTTTATCCACCTTTGTCTTTAGAATTTCATCAAAGAGTTGGGAAGGTGTAACAGAGGAGGAAGATGAGGATCGTGTGCAATACATTCTTGGAAGAAAGATGAAACTACCTCAATTTGGAGAAAAACCTTGAAAACCCAACAAGAAGAGACTCCTCTTTAAACTGTGTTCAGAAAGACAGTAAAGTCAAACACTTTACTCTGTATAAGAAATGCAGTCAGTCACGAAAGCGTGTTACAGTGAATTATTGGAGCAACGTTGCGTCTTATCACTCCTTGTTTTAATATGAGGCAGGGATATAAAACGGGCCCAGTGCAGAAATTCTAATGGGAAAAACTCGCTAGGAAGTTGCCAGTGATTTGGAAAGCAATTTCGTCCCATAACTAAGACAAACACTTCGTCTTCCTTTTCGTTTGGTTAAAACTAGTGCGCAATCACTCTACTTAAATATCATCCATTTCAATGGTCAAACACTCAATACCAATTTTACACCTCATTCACAACCATTCTACTTAAATATCATCCACTTCAATAGTCAAACAATCAATAGCGATTTTACACCTCATTCACAACAAAAAGTGGTAAATATTTGTCCTATTTTTATTGGCCAAAATTGACCTTTGACTGTTGAAGTCGATGATATTTAAGAATAGCCATTCACAACAAAAAGTGATAAATATTTGTCTCATTTTTATTGGTCCAAATTAACCTTTGACTGTTGAAGTTGATGATATTTAAGAATAGCCGTGTGCAATGGGTATTCTGAAGAGTTTTGGAAGTTCAATTGCTATGCCTTTCACGTGAATGATGATTGTTTTGTATTTTTATGGTCCATTTCATTTATTGCTTTTTTGAGTGTCTGAATTAGTTTGTATAATTTTAATGGATTTCAAGATCTTTGTGTTTTACTTAGTATTTATTTCAAATCTGTGAGCTTTCATGTTTGGTGTCTAGTCTGTATTAACATGCATCTCCTTTTTAGATTCTTGTTCATGCACTACCTCTGAGTTCTCTTGTATTCCATTAGTCGTGATCTATGCAAATTATTTAAAGCATGTATGCTTGTTAATCACAAGCCTCATACTTCACATCTTGCCACCTATATTGAATAGACATTCTCTTGCAAAAATAAGCAATGGTCACCACCTACTTCATGTTTATTTGCCATCTAGCCTACCATCATGCATCCTCTCAATGGATGGCACATGCTAGAAAGATCGATCAAACTTATTGACCATCATTGCTTTTATAATTTCACACGTTTGCATAATTTGGAGCTCAAATAGATTAAAATTAAATTTAGACATGGTATAATCTTAGATTGAGAATTCGTAACTGTCTAAAAATATTTAATTTAAAGGGAAAAACTTTTGATTTGTTTGAATTTGTAGATGATATGGGAATGATCTCGATACCTAAAAAATGGCCTGCATTTTATGTCATGGGAGCCCATTATGTTCAATCTCACTTTGGAAAAACTTTTGTTAGTCAAAAAGAGGCCCGCCATCCAATTGTATTAATCATTTCACCAAGGCCTTGACATGTGCTCTTGATGTTGGCCTAACCATTATGAATTTTCTCGTTCACTCCTTTCATGTGGTTTTTAATGTGGTCCCTTGTGCATTCAATCCCTCTATATGGGTTTTTTGTGCTCTTACTATTGTCATACAAACACTCACTTCAATAATCCAAAGAGAAATCCATTCTAACACCAAGATATGTAGGTAAGCAAGATCTTGCTCTTCCTAGAAAACTTTTTGTAGACATACATACCCATGCTCAATCTCCTAAATAATTGGCTACTCTTTTACACAAGACATCAATGAGTGCTTTATTTGGAACAAATCTTCTTCATGGTATTGGTACCTTGTTGGCTTCTTAAATGGTGTATCCTCTCATCCTTCATCCTCCATAGTCTCTCTATATTTTCTTCATCTCTTTTCTCTCTCTCTCATAGCTATCCCTAGGCTAATTTAAATAGTACTATATATAGTAAAATTATATATTATTTTATATTTATATTTGATAATGTATAATAATAAATGGAACTAAAAATATATTTTTTTATAAAAAATAAATATATAATAAAATAAAAATATAAACAAACATCAAACATAGAATATATTCAATAGAAATATAGCATTATATATTATAATATGACATCATAAATAAAAATAGTATTTTATTTTATATAAAATATGGTATATATAATAATGAATATAGTTATATTTTTAATTTTATATATGAAGTAAATATAATTCAATAATAAAGATAGATAAATATAAAATATATAATAGATTTAATGTAAATATACATTTTTTACAAATTCAACTCTTTGACGAATTATAAGTAAGAAAATTTTGGCTAGATGTCGATCTTGAAAGACTGCTAAGAAATAAAACAAGATAAGAAAAGATATATATTTGTTTAGGGAGAAAAGAGTGCACCTAGCCTAGAGAGATAAACCAGGTCAAACCCTCTTCTACAAACATTAGGACACAAAATGAGATTGGCTTCTACCCAAGAAGGAGAGCCAAACTTCAGGGGTTTTGCCCTTGTGTTGTATATAGATGGATCAACCAAGTTCAATCGAAGTCAAACACACAAGCTAAGACTATGATCAAACCCTGAAATGATGAAGAATAGACTATAACTGACTGTTGAAAATGAATCTCGGTAATCAGAAAGTACAACAAAGGTCAGAGAAGAATTTAGAATCTAGATTTTGTAGTAGAAATGCCTAGGACCAAGGCGCTCAGGCATCCTAGGCTTTTTCTAGGGTTTCACAAAAACTCACATATCACCAGACCTGCACCTGTCTGCTTTGCCTTCTTCCCAAAAATTAGCTCCCAAAATTTGTTCCTCTAACCTGCACACACATAGAGAGGAAAATGTTGTGTTGCATATAAGGGCTTGCCTCAATCAAACCCCATGTTGGTGTTCCCACCTCCACTACAACAATGATTGGATCCAAAAGTGCATGCCCTAGGAGGGTAGATGCCAAATCTGCAACAATATGATGAATAATGAATGATAATGATGATGATGATGAACACAAGAGCTATGACCTTAGTTGATAAAGATCCTACACCAACAAAGGAGAGTGATAAAGAGGGCTTCAAACTTCCTTCAAAGCCTGCAAACAAACTTCAATAGCATCCACAAGTAGATAACACTCCAAGCATGAAGAATACTTTGGCATCAAACACAATATCACAAGATAATTCCTTCTCATAAGCTAGTGGTCATCTAGTGTATAAAATAAACTAAAAAACAATGTATTTAAATATGCATTCCCACTCACTTACGACAAATAAAACTTCATTAGGCCGACAATTACAAACCAAAGGAGTGTCCCAAGCTAACACCACAAAGTGGGGCTAAAAATCCCAAGTGGGATCATGGCGCTTGGGTGCCCTGGACTTTTAGCCCACAGACTCTGAAAAGTGTCCAATTTAGCAAGCTTAGTCTAGTCCTAAGTTGATTATGTCAGGTTTATTTATCGAGATTGAGATTTTCATCATTTTAAGCTTAAAAAGGTGTTAAAATAGGTCTTGATTAACAAAGGCAACAAAATAGGTCCAACTAAGTGCTAAACTAAGTGTAAAATGTTAGTGTACACATTTTACGACTCAACAATATTCACAAACATAAGTGTCTTGAGTCTTGGACCATCATGAGTTATTGGCATCTCGGCCCCTAATCAAATGTTAAGCATATCCTAATAAAATTTTGATTATGTTTTCAAACAAAAAACATAAATATGACCAATAAAAAACAAAATTAGATAAAATGGTACATAAAAATAAATTAAAAATAAATTTTTATATACAATTATATTAAATTTTACATTTTTTAATTTTTAAACATTATACTTATAACACCACCAAAATTATTATCATAAACATCAATATTATATTTTAAATTAACTAATTCTAAACTTAGACATTATTTAATTATATAACATATCTATTAAGGATAAATAAATCACCTCTCATTTAATTTCCATCAACAAAATACCTAATATAATACATAAACATATACGTCCACATTAATCCTAATTGACCAACCATAGATGAAATGATAAAATTATAACAAAAAACTAAAATCTAATGTTGAGGAAAAGTGGTGTCACATTGTTAATGTAAAAGAGAACATGTCGTTGCATAAATTGTCACTCAAAAAAAGAAACCCATTCTAATAAATTTTGACATTCTATCGCGAACTGCCACCATTCACGTCCTCTGCTTTCCTAACGACAACAAAATGACAACAACGACTAGTGAAATCAAATGACCAAAGACATTGAATCATCTTACACACCTCTCGATGAATGTTGACCATCAATCCTCTATGCTAGCCTGTCCTTTTCTTAAACTTTTTTGGAGGGACATATGGACTATCCTTTAATGTTCTTATCCTTGTCAAGATACAAGACTTTTGAGAGATCGAAACATAGAACAAAGGGGTAATTAATGTGGAGCTACACTTTCTCATTTGTCAAGGTAACATTTGTATTATCACTTGGAAGGATGGGTAAGTGCACAAAGATGAGGGACCAAAAGGGGGTCTTAAGATGCCAACTTTTTTCTGAAATCAGGAAAGATTGATGTTGGATGAGAAATTGAAGATAGTTACACTCAAAATTTGAAGATACAACAAAAAAAAAGAGTCGTAGTGCTCCGAATCTAGTTTCTAAACTACTATTTTTTTCAAAAATGGTTGAGATTAAGGGGTTCAAAAAGGGGGAGCACACAAATTGGTCATGTTTTTCTCAAAAAAACATAACATAGCGTCTGGTGTGCTCCCCTAAAATGTTAAATATTTTTTAGTATTTCAAAAATCACTTCAGTGAGAAATTAGCTAACACCATTTAGTTTATCCCTAATTTTTCTAATAATTGTTTCATGAATAATTAATTTTTTACTAATTTTTAAAGTGGACACATCCTGAAAAATAGAAAATTGAATGTGCTCCCCCCTAAATTTTTTGAAAACTAATCAAGAATCAATTTTTTTAATACGTGTAGAATGGAGTCTAGTTTCTAAAAATGTAACTTATTTGAAATTTCAATGACCAGTTTAAAAAAAGTCAAAAATACTAGAGACTGGTTTTTGACAAAAAATGGATACACTATCAAAATAAATTAAAGATGAAACCCTTAACATACTCAAAACATGAAAAAAATTATATGGTTAAATAACTAACAGAGAGCTTAAGATTATGGTGGTATTTTTTTTAACTTTTCATTGATAAAAGTGCAATCCTAATGAGGAGCACACTCCAGATTATGTGAATTTTGTTAGAATCTAGAAAAACACATCCTTGCACGACCTAAACACAGTCCAAGCCTTTAGGTTGGAAGCCCAAGGCAAAGCATAACACGAGCACATTATAATGCACTCGCGTTATGCTGAACTAAAGCACACACACTCTCTCTCTCTCTCTCTCTCTCTCTCTCTCTCTCTCTCTCTCTCTCTCTCTCTCTCTCTCTCTCTCTCTCTCTCTCTCCTACCTTCTCTCTCACTCTCTTCTTCCCTCTCCTCTATACCTTCTACCCTCTCTCACTCTCTACTTCCCTCCCCTCTCTACCTCCTACCCTCTCTCACTCTCTACTTCCCTCCCCTCTCTAACTCTTACCCTCTCTCTCACTCTCTTCTTCCCTCCCCTCTCTATCTCGTACCCTCTCTTGCACTCTCTACTTCCCTCCCCTCTTTACCTCCTACCCTCTCTCTCACTCTCTTCTTCCCTTCCCTCTCTACCTCCTACCCTGTCTCTCACTCTCTTCTTCCCTCCCCTCTCTACCTCCTACCCTCTCTCTGAGTCTCTACTTCCCTCACCTCTCTACCTCCTACCCTCTCTCTCTCACTCTTTACTTCTCTCCCCTCTCTACATCCTACCCTATCTCACTCTCTACTTCCCTCCCCTCTCTCTCACTCTCTTCTTCCCTCCCCTCTCTACCTCCTACCCTCTCTCTCACTCTCTTCTTCCCTCTTCTCTCTAGTTCCTACCCTCTTTGTCACTCTCTACTTCTCTCCCCTCTCTACCTCCAACCCTGTCTCTCACTCTCTTCTTCCCTCCCCTCTCTACCTCCTACCCTGTCTCCCACTCTCTTCTTCCCTCCCCTCTCTACCTCCTACCCTCTCTCTAAGTCTCTACTTCCCTCCCCTCTCTACCTCATACCTTCTCTCTCACTCTTTTCTTCCCTCCCCTCTCTACCTCCTACCCTCTCTCTCACTCTCTACTTCTCTCCCCTCTCTACTTCCCACCCTCTCTCTTACTCTCTACTTCTCTCCCCTCCTACCCTTTCTCTCTATCTACTTCCCTCGCCTCTCTATTTCCTATCCTCTCTCTCACTCTCTTCTTCCCTCCCCTCTCTACCTCCTACCCTCTCTCTCACTCTCTTCTTCCCTCCCCTCTCTACCTCCTACCTTTGCTCTCACTCTCTTCTTCCCTCCCCTCTCTACCTCCTATGCTCTCTCTCTCACTCTCTACTTCCCTCCCCTCTCTACCTCCTAGCCTATATCACTCTCTACTTCCCTCCCCTCTCTACCTCCTACCCTCTCTCTCACTCTCTTCTTCCCTCCCCTCTCTACCTCCTACCCTCTCTCACTCTCTACTTCCCTCCCCTCTCTACCTCCTACCCTCTCTATCACTCTCTACTTCCCTCCCCTCTCTACCTCCTACCCTCTCTCACTCTCTACTTCCCTCCCCTCTCTACCTCTCCTCATAATTCTTCCCATCCAATGAACTTTTCATAAATTATCTTGTTTCCATTTCATCCTCCCAATTTATATCTTCATACCTCTTTGCATTTCCTAGTTTTCTTGTTTCCATGTTCTTTGTTGATAAGAGAGAGAGAGAGAGAGAGAGAGAGAGAGAGTTTTCTTGTTTTCATTTCCTTCATCTATAACCTGGTGAGGGAGAGATAGAGGGGAGAGATAGGGAGATAGAGAGTAAGATGTCCAGAGAGATAGGGAGAGAGATTGAGAGGTAGAGGGATGATGGAGATATAGGGAGATAAGGGAGAGATAGGGAGATAGAGGTTTAGGGGTTATGGGTTAGGGTTTAGGGGCATTATTTAGGGTTTATGAGTTTAACGTTGCTCAAGTTTAGGCTTTAGGGGTTAGGGTTAAAGATGAATTATTTATGGTTTAGGGGTTTAGCCTAGTTGCTCGAGTTTAGGGTTTAGGGGTCAGGGGCATTATTTGAGGTTTATGAGTTTAGGGTTTAGGGTTTAGGGGTTTAGGGGTTCCTAGGTTTAGGGTTTAGGGTTTCTCAGGTTTAGGGTTTAGAGAGAGATAGAGAGAGGGGACCAATAGAGATTGAGAGAGATAGGGAGATAGAGGTTTAGGGTTTCTTCCAGGGTTTATGGTTTAGGGGTTTAGGGTTGCTTAGTTTTAGGGTTTAGGGATTAGGGGTTAGGGTTTAGGGGCATTATTTTGGGTTTAGGGTTTATGCTTTAGGGGTTAGGGGTTAAGATTTATCTAGATTTAGGTTAGGGATTAGAGAGAGAGGATCGACAGGGAGATATAGAGGAGACCGAGGGGAGAGATAGGGAGATAGAGGGTGAGGGACATGGCCAGAGACATATGCAGAGAGATTGAGAGGTAGAGCCCATGATAGAGACAGGGAGATAGGGGTTTAGGATTGATCAGGTTTAGGGTTTAGGGGTTTAAAGAGAGAGAGAGGGAGATAGAGACATAGATATATACTTATACATAAAGGTTTGCATAGATATATACTTATACATAGAGAGAAAACACTTATACTTGTTTACACGCATGAAAGCATAAAGGTTTCATACTTCCCAAAACGTGCTAGCATTATAACGCGTTCACATTATAACACGAGAGCATTTTGGGAAGCAAAAAAAATGGGAAAAAACATGTGGGATCCATGATTCAGACCCCACATGTCTGTTATTCCCTACTTTTCATGCGTGCTATCGGACAAGAAAACACTTTTTCATGGTGTTTCACATTTTAAGGATCATTTTTTGATCAATCCACCACCTTTTTTTGTTTTTTCACTGTAGAAGAACTGGTTTTGCATATTTTTGGACAAAATTTGATTATTTAAACTGAAAGTTTCATGTTTCATATTGCTTCAAAGCTAATTTTCATGTATTTAGATTGAATTTGATGATATATGTTTGTTTTTTTCATAAATTTCACTAATCCTATTCTAGAGTTATATAGAATTCAATATTGAATATGAAGGAACTTTCCAAAAAGATCAATTTGAGGATTTTGAAGCCAAATTTTGGAGGATTGGTCAACTCGAATATCGAATTCTAAGGTATGTTCTTTATGTATTCGTTTACTTCACTTTATGTTCTTTAGAACATTCACAATCACTAAAAGTGGAACTATCTAAGTTAAAAAAAAGTCATCATTATGTGCATTAATAGAATTAGAATCATTAAAATATCATATATACATGAATTTGTTGTATCTTGAATCATTAATTATAGAATTTGTTGTATCTTGAATTTGAACTATGTCATCGATACCTCCCTATAACAAAGTATTATCATCATTATCTCTAATGTAACTGGTTGTATCAACATTTAAAATATAGTGCTATTGATGCTACAAATCTGATATATTTGGTTCTCATATAGTAATGAGTTGTCACTATCATCCTCTTAGCCATTTGCCTCTAAAAACTTAGTTTGAGTTTCGTTTATTGGACCTATAGTAGATAAGTTCTTTGTTGTTTTCAAGTACCCTCTAAATTTTTTGGACTGCCATCTCTAGGTTTCTCCAAGAAATCAGATTGGTTAGGCTGCAATAAACTCTATATTTTAGTCTTTTGTCATCATAAAACTCGGTCAAAAGATCACCAACAACTCTGTCATCATAATTAGCCTTAAAATTACTCCTTTCTTGATGATTTCACCCCTTGGCTATCTTGAATAGCTAATTCAAACTATAATTGATGCTCTTTACATGTTCACCATGATTTTCTTCAAGTCTTGCATCAAAAGCTAGTTTCTAATATTAGTTCGTATTTTGCCTCTTAATATTTCAAACATATCTATTGAAGGAAAGGAGTCTTGATCAATGTCTTACCACTTAGACTGATTGCCACATCATTGCTAGTCAAACCAAGGACATTCTCCCAACTTTTGAAGATTGCACCATAGTTAGGATTACACAAAAGAGATAAAACTTTAAGAGTTTTATCATGGTAGAATCTAAGATCCAAAATCAACATGTTCTCATCTGTCATCAAGAACATCTAGGTCTAGATTGTCATTACACATTTCACTTCTAATCTAATCATGTCAAAATCAACAAGTTTGTCCAGTCATTTATTAGACAAACATAATCATAAAAGCCCTCTTCATTTCCACTCTCAATAGTGACATATAAACCATTCAACTCATGCTCATCATTGGGACTAGGTGTGCCATCATACTCAATGCCTTCTTTACTGCCAATTGGCTGATTTGTATTGATTGATTGTGATAATTCAACACTTTTAGTGCTTACAAGGGTACACCATACTTAGCTTGTTTGTCATAACAATCATCACGTTGATTATTCACTGTGATTCTAACATCATCATTGTGTTTCTTGTCATGAAATTCATTGGTTTTTTTTGAATTACCTGTGTGATGATTACTCCCATGACCTTGATTGACAATAGATTGCTGATTTGAGATGACTTCATACTTGTCTTTATGACGCCTTAATGAAATGCCATCTCATGGAATGCAATGATTGAAAGATATGCAAAAAATAAATTTTTTGATAACGCTGTTGGGATAAGTTGCCATTAACTTTGTAAATCTCAATATTGTATTTATTCCATTTATTATTTGTAATTTGAAATTACCCATAAGGGATGTACAAGTTTCATCAGTAGTGGTAAAAATTATTTACTGTCCACGGTAATTACGGAGTTACTGCACTGTAAGTCCCGGAGTTACCGGCGGTAGTTACGGGATGTCATTGACTATGGTAAATGGTAATTGGTCAAAGTGGGATGCACATGTGGAGGAATAATATATTTTTAGTGTTATGACGCACGTCATAGATGTTGTAAAAAGGTGTAAGAGATTCTATGACAACTGTAAGTTGTCATAAGAATCTATGACACTAATAATAGCATTTGACGCGTCATAAGATGCTGTAAGTGGCTATTTTTGGCCCCAAGGTGTTCAAGCTTGCATGGGCACATTTTCCCAAGTGTAGGATGCATGTATAACAGCATTTATGACCCCGCAAGAGCCTATTCTTGGCTATGGATGTCATGCCCACTTTTACCGAGTGGCCATGACACAAGAAAACCACATGTCATGCCCACATTGCTCATGTGGTCATGACATGAACCACCAAAAATTTTCCACCTGTCCTTAAGACCCCGTCGCACAAGGCGGGGAAGGCAAACATGGTGCGGGATATGATATCCGTGACACCTTGTCAGGTGAACCAAATCCAGGAAGAACAACCAAAACATCGATCCCAACATCAAAATAGAAGAAATGAATTCAAACATCCTTTCATCTCTAGATAGGATAAAACAAAATACATGCAATGCAGATGAGAAACCATTTCGTTCTTTCAAACATACAAGGACATTAGGAGAAAAATCTAGACATAATGTTTTGAATCCATTTTATAAACATAACAAAACATCAAAATGGAAGTATGAGGATTCCATCAACTAGAATAATTGAACATAACTTAATTATCGACATATCCAAAAGAATTAATCTCCTTTACAAACAAGAGTGATACACAACTAATTATAACATAATACTGCTACATGGCGGAGCTCTCTCCCCAATACATGGTAAAGTCATACTCCAAGATTACATCACAAAGGTCAATAATTTACACTGAAAAAGAAAAGAAATATACATCTAATAATTAAGTACAACCCAGGTGCTCCAACGGCACAATGAATCACAAAAAGTACATCACCATGATACAGTACAAAGGTTTTGCCGAGACTCCAAGAGATTGCCAGAACGAGACCAATGGGAGTTGTTGCTCACCTCCCAACCATGTTGCCATCATCGAATGCAATGGATGTCCATTGCGCACTAGGCAACCCCCCGAGCTATGGAGTGAGGAGATCGTGGAACCACCACAAGACTAGCCAACTCACCCAATAGAGAACTCAAATAAGGTACCAAGGGAAACCACGCAAAGATAAACATGAGCCTCAGACACGCTCGACACGACACCAAGGGAGACGACGAAAGCAAAAGTCAAACACCCCCACACACAAGAACCCACCCACACTTTTTTAGGCAGAGACTCTCCAACCGGGTTGCTCATGACCCAAAACAACCAATAAAGAAGAGGAGTAAATCAAAAGGGAGGGTTAACACATTTAGCATCAGCCCCCTTCTAATAAGTATCAAATGACAAATTATTCTAACCCCTCACACCCATTTAATAAGTCATCCTTAAAATTTTTTTTTTAT
The DNA here is from genome assembly GCA_027924645.1 of Cunninghamia lanceolata. Taxonomy (NCBI): domain Eukaryota; kingdom Viridiplantae; phylum Streptophyta; class Pinopsida; order Cupressales; family Cupressaceae; genus Cunninghamia; species Cunninghamia lanceolata. The sequence goes on along the minus strand of BSBN01000383.1, from coordinate 549,156 downwards.
ATAAACCACAAATCATTCAATTCCTTACATACAATGAACAAAATAACAACATTACTAAATAACCCATAATGTTACCACAATGCAATTACATATTTGCATAATTTTCTTGTATACAAATAAAAACTCCAACAATGTTAATCCTATAACCATCATAATTTACTCAAATTAGGTAAACACCATCTATGCATATATAACTATGTAGTTTAGTCAATACTATCCTTATTATAATGATGTTATACTAATGCTCAAACCTCAACACTACATATTCATTCAGGCTTTAAATATAACCAGAAAATTACACGACTGCATCAAGAATTGCTAGTTCTACAAATTTAAAAGGAACTATATCATATGAGCGGAGAGATTCAACTCTATAAAAAATATTGTGCCGTATGATAAGAGAGATTTTAAATAAAGGTTAATAAGGTTATTTTCATACGAAGGAGGGTTTAAAATAAGTTAATTTAAAATAATATACTCATTTCACTAACAACCCACTAAAATAAAGATAAAATAACAAAAAAAAATTAACTGGCCGCAATTGTGAGTAAAAACAAGAAAAGAGGAAGAGTGCAAAACTCACCAAAGTACACAATGTCCCTCTACCACTCGGACTCAACTACCACCAAAAGTTCTTTTATTAAATTAGAGAGATAAAATGGTTAAAATGAGATTTACAACTGATATGACATGAAGAAAGTGATTAGGCGCAGATTTCAACACAAAAACCAATACACTTAATTAAGGCTAAATTTTAATTAGATACACATTAGAATAGGCCTTTAGAAAATCTTGCACTGACTTCAGCTTTGCGTTTCTCCTGGAAAGTAGTTGGAGAAATTGGCTTAGAAGATGAAGGCCATAGAATAATTTTCTAGATTCCAGACATTTAATTGAAACTATGGAAGGGAAGGAAAAGAATTATTTCTCTGCCTGCATGGAGAAAGTTGGGCGACTGCAATTGGTTTGTTAAACATGCCCCATAGAGCTACTATGAGAGTTATTAAGAACCTTCCAGCATATGCTGACTGCCTTACTGCAGTGAAACTCATCTCCATGATTGTTTCAAGAGAAACTATTTCGCGAGATGTGACCCATTTCCATTATTTTAAACAGGGACAATTTCCTTGTGGAGATTATCGGTGAAGCTAAACGAAGCAATCTGAAAATTAGACTTCACCAATATTGCGCACAACATCAGATCTCAGTAATACTGAAGGAAAATCCATCAAAGCATAATGGAAGGGGAATTTCGCTAGACGTTGGGATTGCATGTGCCTTGGCAGACAATGTATACAAAATGTGGATCTATAGACAAGGCATGTGAACTGTTGACATATTACACCAAAGAATTGTGGTCTCATGGATTGCTTCGATTACAGGATAGGTACAAAATAGGTTTGTTAAAAAGGCTTTAGAAAATTTTCAAACAAATGCAATTTTGAACTGTTTGAATGAATGCCTCAAAGAGGCATCAATTCCTGTATTGTAGTGCTTGCAGACATACAAAAGAAATAAAAAAAAGGGATTATTAGAAGTCCTTGGAATCCTTTAAACAAATGCAACTTACTTGCTGTAATGACAGATTCAACAACCTTTTCCAGCATCCTCCCTGAAGACTATCCCTTCGCAGGTTTAAAGCTAGGTTCCATAACGCTCGCCCCTTTTTTCTTTTCTTTGTTTTTCCTCTCCTTCAGGGCTCTCCTCTTCCCCAAAATATCCCCCCCCCCCCCCGAACTCCCTCTACCCTCTGCATTTTTCCCAAAAAGCCCCCCCCCTCCCCCCCAAATTTAAAAATTCCCCCAAAACCTTTTATCTTCGCCCCCCCTAAACTCCTAACCCACCCCCACCGTTCTCAAAATATTCCTCTAAAGGTTGCACTATTGGTCAAAATTGAGGTGCTGTGACATGATGGGATCTAGTGTAAATAACGATAGAAAATTTTGAGGCTCGCAAAGCATCGTTGATACAGAGAAGAACATTGCGCAAGTTTTAAAAACATGGCGTAAGCATTCTAGCTAGCTTGTCAATGACCCAGCATCAAATGTTACAGAACTCCTCTTAGCATGGCGTGGGTCCAGAAAGGGTAGCACAGGGCATTAAAAAGAGGGAGAAGTGGCCATAGAATAATGCAAAATTAATAAGAAATGATTCACAAGGCATTAAAAAGAACATGGCGTAGCATGAGGAGATTGCATAAGTTCTAGCACAACAATCACATGAAACTTTGCATATAACCATATGAGCTTGGCGCGGCCTTGTAGAAACTCAACGTAGCCATAAAAATGGTGCAGCAAATAAATGAAAATTACAGTGTTGCCAAAGGTAAATAGGTGCAGGCCATTGAAAAAGATTGTGCTGGGCAAATCCTTGCACAGTAGAATCAAAACGTTGGTGCCTTCCATAAAAATAAGATGCCCATAAGCAATCCTTAGCACTATCCATTTGAATGTGGAGCATTAAATAAACTTGCACCTCTCACAATCTATTGTGCAGCCAAAGAATAGGGTGTGAAGGTTAAAACAGAGAATAACCATATCAGATATGGTACAACCATGATCAAATGAAGTAGCCCTATAAACATTGTATAGGGCAAGGCTAATACAATATTCAATGAGATCAAATGGCACAAGCCTGAAAACACTACACAACACATGAGGAGCCATGGAACAAGTAACATACATTGTGCACCTGCAAGTATGGAAGTGTAGCCCTAATACATGGCGTTGCATTAAAATGTTGTGCAGATATTTACAAAATTGTGTAACCTCTCTTATGCTGCAAACATATGAAAAGCATCACGCGATGGGAGAGATCTTGGACAAGCTGCCAAATTTTTTTTAAAAAATGAGATATATGAAAATTAATTATATATATATATATATATATATATATAGATTTCATAAACGAAATACTTGACAAGCCAAATTCAAGCTCGATATGCTATTCCTTGCTAAAATCTAAAGTAACGAGTATCTATGGTTAATAATAAATTAACATAGAAATATACAAATTTAACTATTTTATTAATTCCCAACTAACTCTATCTTCTTACAATGAAATCAGAGAAAATAACATTATCTTGCAACGAAAGCCCTACGAATGAATTTGAACCATAACCACTTTACTTTCAAGCACATGGAATAAATGCAAGCACTCCACAAACGCTTATCTGAATTCAAAGAAGAGCACAGCTAATCCCATGAATTAATTTTAAGGAACAAGATTGCTATGCTTTGATACATTTACATCAAATAAAGCAAACCGACAATAAACCCAAACTAAATTTATTACTAGGTAAGGCAAATCTAATTAATTATTTACCTCACCAACTATCTTATAACTGAGGAAGCAATTCGAGAACAACAATAGCAATGCAAGGATCCTCCCACTATGACAGTAACAACACAAAACGACTACACAAGAAAGGCACAAGGACTAAAAGCAACACACCTTTGTAATCATTACGATAGGTCATAACATATCATTAAAATGCAACAGACCGACCCACGATAGTCGTCACACTATATCAACCTCACAACTAAAGAAAGAAGGTTACTTGCAAACATACCACAACCAACTCAAAGGCAACCCCAAGGTGCAAGAACAATCAAGACCCTTTAAGAATACTCAATAAACACAAACACTATACGGGGTACACAAGGCATGGGAAACTGACTCGTGAAGGATTCCGACTGAAGGCAAAGAGGGAACCCCACTCGAATAAGTCCTCTATTCGAAATCAAAACAAAAGTGGTTTACAAGACTAACATACCGCATGGCCCCCAGGTCAACCATTTGACCGAAGGACTAGGTAGGGTGAGGTGGCCTAGGGGTTTAGTGATTCCATGTCTCCTCCTCCACATCCACCCATTGGTCAGTACCTGTGTCATAACAACCTGTACACTCAAGACAACACATCAAATCCAACAATAGAGGTCATAGCCAAAGCAACATTAATAGACCAAATGAGAATATATAACCTAACCCGACATATATCCATCTTGCAATTATATCATAAAATAGTTGAATCATTTTATCATTTTATCTAGAACTATATAAACAACAAGGTACATACCAGTTAGACAGGGGCAGGCCTTACAATGGACGCCCAAGGTTGTATTGTTAACTCTTGACAAGTGTTATGGGCTTGTAAGAAGTCATTTAATGTCTTTAGGTTGTGTAAATTCTATATAAACCATAGCATAGTAGATGAGAGGAATATAACAATTTACAGGTACCTAGGTTCTGCCGGAGTGAAGGTTGAAGGACAGAGGAAGTGAAGTATTTGTAATCTCCTTTTGTGAAGATAATACAACTTAGCCTCTTTTCTTGGTGGAGTTTTTTACCCGAAAGGGTTTTCTCCACGTTAAACACTTGTGTTATGTGTTTCATTCTGCTTCTGGTATATTTCTGTATTGTGGGTTTATGTTTTGTTACAATCTCCATTATTAATGCACACTTAAAAGATTGCTGAAATTTATTCGAATCAGATTTCCATTGAAGTAGTGTTGCTTTCATTTCTAACAAACACTTTATAAACTTTCAAGAAAATACAATTGGTGGGTGCAAATCCAAATTCCACAACCTTAGCTAGTATCCTCCTTGCCTATGCCAAAATGGGATCTTTGGAACACGGTATGGACATCCATCAAAGCATAAAAGATATGGAAATTTTGTTAGATGTTGTAGTTACAATTGCCCTCGGAGACATGTATGCTAGCTTTGACTCTTGGGTGGTAGTGTGTAAGCTATAGCTGTAGTGGGAGATTTGGTTGTATTTGTTTTGTAGATCTTGTGTTGTTATTATGGCTACATCCACCGTTGCATCAACCTCTCAATTGGACATTGAGAAGTTCAATGGAACGGGGTATGAGTTGTGGAATCTAAAAATGGAAGATTTGTTGGAAGAAAGAAACCAATGGTTCGCTGTCCAAAAAGAGAAGAAACCCAATGATGTTTCTCAAGATGTGTGGGATAGACTGGATTAGAAGGCACGGGGAACCATCCAGTTGTGTCTTTCAAACTTTGTCCTGTTGAATGTCACAAAGGAAGAGACTGCAGACAAGTTGTGGAAACGGTTGGGTGAGATCTATCAAGCCAAGAGTATGGTAATAAACTTTATTTTAAAAAAAAAATATTTTCCATGAAAATACGAGAAGGTGAATCAGTTGCAGAGCATTTAAATTCTTTTAATTTGTTAGTGAGTCAGCTTGATTCAGTAGATGTTGAGGTTAGTGAGGAAGATAAATGTATCTTACTTCTTTTTTCTTTACCTGAGTCTTGGGAGAATGTTATCCTTGATATCACTGCTAACCTCACAGATCTGAAGTTGGATGCTCTTGTTTCAGTGCTACTGTCACATGAATTGAGGAAGAAGAGTTCGGATAGTTTAGGGGATGCTCTCAGTGTTAGGGGAAGGTCTAAGGAAAGAGGACTTAAAGGAGATCAAAAAGGGGCTAAGGACAAGTCCAAAGGCCAGTCTAAGACTCCTGGTAAAAAGAACAAAGTAAAGTGTTGGAACTGTAGTAAAAGGGGACATGTGAAGAAGGAGTGCAGAAACCCCAAGAAATAGTGGGAGAGTGCTTTGGATAAGTCCTTGAATACAGGTGAAGAAGTTTTACTTTCTGCATGTAATCTTGTTTCTAATGATCACTAGTTGATTGACTCGGGATGCTCATTTCATATGACCCCACATAAGGAATGGTTCTCCTCATATGAAGAATATGATGGAGGTAATATCTACCTTGGTGACAACTCTACATATCTGATTGTCGAGAAAGGAAAGGTATTGTTGTGTTTCAGTGATGGGAGGATTAAAACCCTCCCTGGTGTTTTGCATGTTCCTGGATTAGCTAGAAATCTGATTTTAGTTTCGAAGTTGAATGATTTAGGAATGCATGTGACATTTGACAAGCATGGCTACAGATTGGTGAGAGGGAACTTGGTGGTAGCAAAGGGGAAGAGATATGGAACCCTGTTCAAGCTTGAAGCCACTATAGTTTATAATGCCTTCTATGTATCTGAGGCTAATACTGAAAATACATGTATGTTGTGGCACTGTAGATTGGGCCACACAAGCAATAATGGACTGAAAACTATTAAGAATAAAAATTTGTTGGATGATTTCTCCTATTCTGATGAGCACTTTGATTTCTGTGAGCATTGTGTGTTTGGTAAACAAAACAAAAAATCATTTCCTTCAGGAAGCAATAGAGCAAAAGAGAAGTTAGAAATTATTCATACAGATGTGTTTGGACCTATGGATAATGAATCTATCGAAAAATCTCATTATCTTGTAACCTTCATTGATGATGTATCTAGATTTACATGGATGTATTTTATGAAGCATAAATCTGAAGTTTTCACTAAGTTTAAGGAGTTCAAAGTCTTAGTAGAGAACCAATCAGGTTTAAAGATAAAAATATTAAGATCTGACAATGGAGGGGAATATTGCTCTAAGGAATTTGATGAGTTTTGCAAGCATGCAGGTATAATCAGACAAAAGACAACTTCGTACACACCACAATAGAATGGTGTTGCAGAAAGGATGAACCAAACAATTATGGAAAGGGCCAGAAGTATGCTTAGTGATGCATAGTTGGATAAATACTTTTGGGCAGAGGCTGTGTGTATTGCTTGCTACTTGATAAACAGATCTCTTTGTAAGGCTATTGATTCGACACCTTATGAAGTGTGGACAGGTAAGAAACCTTATATTTCACATTTAAGGGTTTTTGGCTGTGAAGCTTTTGTTCATGTGCCTAAGGAAAAGCGATCTAAGTTGGATCCATAGGCCAAAAAATGTACATTCATTGGATATGGTGATAATGTAAAAGGTTATAAGCTTTGGAATCCACTAACCCACAAGATTATCTTTTCTAGAGATGTTATTTTTAGGGAACTTAGAGCTATTTCTGAACCTGAGCAGCCAAAAGAAAAAGAAGAAAAGGTAAAGAAGGTGCACTTTGATTTAGAGCAGCAAGATGCACCTCAGGAAGAACAGAATGATGGATTGGGGGGTGAAGAAGAAGAAGATTCAAGTAGTTCTGATGAAGATGAGTCTATTGTTACAGAAGAAGTTGGTGTAGATGATCATGCAGAAGATCAAGTTGAGACTCTTACTTCACCCTTGAGGAGATCCACAAGAGAACACAATCTAGTTGATAGGCATAGCCCACCAGATTTCTGTTGTGTATATGCTTTATTGAGTACTAACGATGAACCTAGATCCTACAGGGAATCTATTTCTACAGATGATAGTGAGTCTTGGAAGCTAGCCATGCAGGAGGAGATGATGGATTTAGACTCTAATAACACCTGGGATCTTGTTCGTTTTCCCAAAGAAAGAAAGGCCATAGGATGTAAGTGGGTCTTCAAGAAAAAATTTGGAGCAGACGGGTCATTGGAGAAGTACAAGGCTAGAGTGGTAGCCAAGGGTTATTCCCAGAGAGAGGGAGTTGATTTTGGTGAGATATTCTCTCCTGTTGCTAAATTGACTTCTATTTGATTTCTCTTATCCATTACTGTAGCTTATGATTGGGAGATTGAGCAAATGGATGTTAAGATTTTGTTCTTGCATGGAGATCTTGAAGAAGAAATTTATATGCAACAGCCTATAGGTTTTGAGGTAAAAGGAAAAGAACATTGGGTTTGCAGGTTAAAGAGGTCTCTTTATGGTCTAAAACAGTCCCCCAGAATGTGGTATCAAAAGTTTGATTCATTTGTTTTGAAATTGAGTTTTGTTAGAAGCGAGGAGGATCATTGTGTTTACATTCATTGTGTTGATGATTCTATACTGGTTATTGCTTTGTATGTTGATGACATGTTTTTTTTCAGCAATACTAAGGGTATAGTTAGTGAGCTTAAAGCCCAACTTTCAGGTGCATTTGAGATGAAGGATCTTGGTGTTGCAAGGTATATTTTGGGAATGGAGATCAAGAGGGACAGAGTTAACAGAAAGCTTTGGTTGTCACAAAGTAAGTATGTGAATACTATTTTGCAGAGGTTTAGTTTGCAGGACTGTAATCCAGTTAGAGTTCCTTTACCCATTGGTACTAAGATTTCATTGGATATGTGTCCAAAGACTGAGGATGATCTTGAGGATATGTCTAATGTGCCATATGCTAGTGTTGTAGGGAGTTTGATGTATGCAATAGTTTGCACTAGACCAGATATTGCCCGAGGAGTGGGAGTTTTGAGCAGATTTATGTCTAACCCTGGTAGACAGCATTGGAACTATGCGAAGAGGGTGTTTAAATATCTTGTAGGTTCTCCTAATCATTGTTTGGTTTATTCTGGTATTGATAGTGCTGATAAATCTTTGGACATACAGGGTTTTGTTGATGCAAATTGGGCAGGTGACTTGGATAGTCGAAGGTCCACTAGTGGCTATGTGTTTACTTTGTTTGGAGGTACAGTGAGTTGGATGAGTAAGAGGCAGCCCACAGTTGCTTTGTCCACCATAGAAGTAGAGTATATGGCTACTACGCATGTCTCTAAGGAGGTAGTTTGGTTGAGGAGACTGTGTACAAGTATTGGTTTTGATTGCAGGAACATTCAGATTGGTTGTGATAGCCAGAGTGCTATCTATTTGGCCAAGAATCCCATGTATCATGCTCAGACTAAGCATGTTGATGTTCAGTATCACTTTGTTCGAGAGTTGGTTGTAAATGGAGAGATTGAATTGAAGAAGATAGACACTCAGGAGAATGTTGCAGATTCATTGACCAAGCATGTGAGCACAGAGAAGTTCGTGTGGTGCAGAGAGGCCATGGGCCTTGTTTCTAGTGCCTGATTATTTTTCATTTGATTTCCTATGGATTGATTTACAATGTATAATGTCAAGTGGGAGAATGTTGGGATAAGGTGCCATTAACCTTGTAAATCCTAATGTTGTATTTATTCCATTTATTATTTGTAATTTGTAATTACCCATAAGGGATGTACAAGTTTCACCGGTAGTGGTAAAAACTATTTACTGTCCATAGTAATTGTGGAGTTACTGCATGGTAAGTCCTGGAGTTACCGACGGTAGTTACAGGATGTCATTTACTATGGTAAATGGTAATTGGTCAAAGTGGGGTGCACATGTGGAGGAATAGTTTATTTTTAGTGTTATGACACACGTCATAGATGTTGTAGGAAGGTGTAAGAGATTCTACGACAATTGTAAGTTGTCATAAGAATCTATGACACTAATAATAGCATATGACGCATCATAAGATGTTGTAAGTGGCTATTTTTGGCCCCAAGGTGTTCAAGCTTGCATGGGCACATTTTCCCAAGTGTAGGATGCATGTATGACAGCATTTATGACCCCGTAAGAGCCTATTCTTGGCTATGGATGCCCAAGATTGTATTGTTGACTCTTGACAAGTGTTATGGGCTTGTAAGAAGTCATTTAATGTCTTCAGGTTGTGTAAATTCTATATAAACCATAGCATAGTAGATGAGAGGAATATAACAATTTACAGGTACCTAGGTTCTGCCGGAGTGAAGGTTGAAGGACAGAAGAAGTGAATGTATTTGTAATCTCCTTTTGTGAAGATAATACAACTTGGCCTCTTTTCTTGGTGGAGTTTTTTACCCGAAAGGGTTTTCTCCATGTTAAACACTTGTGTTATGTGCTTCATTCTTCTTCTGGTATATTTTTGTATTATGGGTTTATGTTTTGTTACAATCTCCATTATTAATGCACACTTAAAAGATTGCTGAAATTTATTCGAATCAGATTTCCATTGAAGAAGTGTTGCTTTCATTTCTAACAAATGCTTTATAAAATTTCAAGAAAATACAATTGGTGGGTGCAAATCTAAATTCCACAACCTTAGCTAGTATCCTCCTTGCCTATGCCAAAATGGGATCTTTGGAACATGGTATGGACATCCATCAAAGCATAAAAGATATGGAAATTTTGTTAGATGTTGTAGTTGCAACTGCCCTCGGAGACATGTATGCAAAGTGTGGAAGCATAGACAACGCATGTGAACTATTTGGCATGATGCCTCAAAGAAATGTCGTCACGTGGAATGCAATGATTGCAAGATATGAAAAAATGGATTTTTTGATAAGTCTTTAGAAACTTTCGAGAAAATGCAATTGGTGGGTCTAAAGAAAAATTCCACAACCTTAGCCAATATCCTCCCTTCATATGCCAAAATAGGATCTTTGGAACATGGTATGGACATCCATCAAAGCATAAAGGATATGGGAATTTTGTCAGATCTTGTAGTTGCAACTACCCTAGTAGACATGTATACAAAGTGTGGAAGCATAGACAAGGTACTGAACTGTTTAACATGATGCCTCAATGAAACGCCATTTCATGGAATGAAATGATTGCAAGATATGCAAAAAAATGGATTTTTTGATAAGGCTTTATAAACTTTCAAGAAAATACAATTGGTGGGTGTAAATCCAAATTCCACAACCTTAGCCAGTATCCTCCTTACCTATGCCAATATGGACATCCATCAAAGGATAAAAGATATGGGAGTTTTGTTAGATGTTGTAGTTGCAACTGCCCTCGGAGACATGTATGCAAAGTGTGGAAGCATAGACAAGGCATGTGAACTATTTGGCATGATGCCTCAAAGAAATGTCACCTCATGGAATGCAATGATTGCAAGATATGAACAAAATGGATTTTTTTATAAGTTTTTAGAAACTTTCAAGCAAATGCAATTGGCGGGTGTAAAGCCAAATTCCAAAACCTTAGAAATGGTATCTTTGGAACACGATATAGACATCCATCAAAGCATAAAGGATATAGGAATTTGTCAAATGTTGTAGTTGCAACTACCCTACGAGACATGTATGCAAAGTGTGGAAGCATATACAAGGAACGTGAACTATTTGACATGATGCCTCAAAGAAATGTTGTCTCATGGAATGCAATGGTTGCAAGATATGCACAAAATGGATTTTTCATAAGGCTTTAGAACTTTCAATCAAATGCACAAAAGAAACTTTCAACCAAATAAAATTGGCAGGTCTAAAACCAAATTGCACAACCTTATCCAACATCCTCCTTGCCTATGCCAAAATGGGATCTAGGGAACATGGTGCGGACAACCATCAAAGCATAAAGGATATAGGAATTTTGTCACATATTGTATTTACAGCTGCCCTTGTAGACATGTATGGAAAGTGTGGAAGCATAGACAAGGTGTGTGAACTATTTGACATGATGCCTCAAATAAATGCATAGTCTCATGGAATGCAATGATTGCAAGATATGCATAAAATGGATTATTTGAAAATGATTTATAAACTTTCAAGCAGATGCAATTGGCATGTGTAAAACCAAATTCTTGTAATGATAATTGATCATCATATTAAATATTTAATATAAACTGTCATGAACATAACATCTAGTCTATATATAAAACCATATAGGCATGTCCAAACAAAGCGGATACAGGCATATACAAAAATATACATTAGTAACATACAAAAGTATGTGTACAAAGCCATCTAGGCATACAAAAAATCTCCCAAAATCTAGTCTCCTATGGATTTTCATCAAATAATCAGCGGCCCTTGCTTAGCCATGAAGATGGAGGGCCAATTAGTGACTCATCCTCTCTCTCTCCCATCGAGTAGACCTCATCGATAGAGCTTTTTGCAGCTCCACCTGTTAATACAATCAAACAATATGCACATTAATATAGAAAACATGAAACATATAACATCACATATGTATTCGATCACTTACCACTACTTGATGATCACTCTCAATCATCTTTTCTCTCTCTTCATCTGTAGTTAGATAGGTTAGAGTTGTGACCTCTTGTGAGAAGTATCAAGAAGCAAAATCAAGACTAAACATAAATATCATCTATGTACATCAAATGACATGAGATAAAACAAGAAATACAAAATGACATTTTCATGTTATTGGCTCATACCTCGATCAAAGGATTTGAAGACAACACAGCTGCAGCAATGCCTGCCTGCGTTGACTCACGAAGATGATGAGGAATCTCCATATTCAACATCTAAAAATAGAGTTCGATACATAACATTATTTAAATGCATAATGATTACAAATGGTTAAATTTACCTCTGTATAAGTGGTTTTGTGTCTAAGGGACCAAGGAAACCATGGAGGTGTTGGTGAAGCTCCCTGTTGAAATCATCAAATTGTCACTAAATAATATTACCATTGATATATGTACAATATTTATGATCATGTGATAAATTACATACCTACTGACTTGACCTCCTCTCATAACCTGCGAATGGACGGCTAACAGAGGTAGGATGAAGACTCTGACCCTAGAATTTTATTGTGCAAAAAATTACATACATTAATTTTGACTTATAATAAAGATAGTCATATAAAATTAATTACAAATAAGAATAATAATATATTAAATCAAGATGAAACTTGTAAAATATTACCTAAGAGTCAATACCAAATGTACATTGTAAGACATCATCTGTGAGAACAATATCATCCAATATGGATGTGTCTAGCATTGGATGTTGCCCCTGCGTCACAACATCCTGCTGAGAGTCCTGCCGTGAGTCTTGCATCCCATAATCGTACAGGTTCCCACATGAACTACACAAATGTGGGGACAAATGACGCTTGTTGCTCTCACCCTCATTAGCTTGGGTGAGATCATCGTGTTGTGCTAGAGGTTGTGTGAGAGCACTCAATGAATGTAGTGTTTCAACCTCAGCACTCTCCTTCAAAGTCGAAGGGAGTGACACACGTTATGGCCTCAACAGTGGTCTAGGTACACGGTTTTGGTTTCACTGAGCCACCTCTATATCTTGGGCAAAGCCACCACCTCTGCCATGGAACTCTAGAATGTCAAAATAATTAGGAATCTTCTTGAGGATGAACTCGCAATGGAGTTTCCTTAAGAAATATTGTGGCACCTCATTGTTGGTGCATGGACGCTCTTCAAATGCTATGTACCATCTATCCCAAAAGTTTTGGGATATATCTTGATTCCTACACCAATGAATAGGGAATTATTTGCAAGTCTCTTCTAATCTTTGGCTAGTTTTAGGATTAATAAAGTGTGAACATAATGCATATTTTGTAATTTTTTCATTTTACACTTGTTCATAAGACAATTTGTCAGCATAGTATTGCCAACACCTCTCCCTATAGTCATGAAATTCAATGATTTGTTTGGTCACTGATTCAGTGTGAGAGACAATCATCTCTAATGACTTTGCAAGCACTCTCCTACAATCAGTGATTGTACTTGGATTGTTTAACATTTCAATTAGGGTTTGAAGTTGTTTTTTATTTTCTTCTATTTTCCCTAAATAGTTTTCTTGAGTATCTCTTTCATGGTGAGGACGTGAAGGTGGGGGTTTTGAGGTTTTGAAGATTTTTGGGGTTGTTTTGACCCTTCTCAGTTGGATTTGTGTTTTGTCCTACCTCATTAACTATAAATTCAATATAAAAAACTAATCAAACATTGCAAAAGTCAAAAATTCTTTTCAAACTCACAAAAATTAATCAAACCCTACCTTCTTCAGCTGCTAAACCCTCTACATTTGCTTCACGACATCTTCAGGAGTGGGTTTGGCGAGGTGGCATCATGAAAACATCAATCTCTCTTTGTACTTGCTTGATTTGCCCTTCCTTGAATGCGCTCGCACTATGCACTAGTTTTTTCTCTCCAAACTCTATTTTTAGCTATGGGTATAAGGAAATGTGTGTTTTTTTTACTTTTATGTAGACAAAAATGTGAGTGTGTTATAATGCGCTCGCATTTTGCTATGCATGGGACCAAAAATTCATGTGACGGCTTTTTGGTCACACAACTCCATGCATACACCCAAATGGGGTATAGAATGACACTATTCTCCAATAATCTCACTTTTCTTAATTACTTATTTGTTGTGTGCAATTTCCTTTTAGTGTAAAGTAGATTGATAAGCTTCTCTCTCATTCTCATTTCATCTCTCTTAAGTTGTTAGATTTCTTATAAGTTAATTTAAATAGTACTATATATATAGTAATTATATATTATTTTATATTTGTATTTAATAATGTATAATAATAAATATAACTAAAATATATAATTTACATTTATAAAATAAATATATATAATTAAATAAATTTTCCCCACAAGAAAAAAGAAATGGCGACGAGGAACAGAAACTGTTGGCCTTTCAGGGAAGGAGGAGGAAGAGGCAAAAATGGAGATGCAAGATTCTCAAGTTGATTCAAAGAAGATTTTAAAAGGCAAAGAAAAGATTTCGAAAGGGATTGGAGAGGACAAAATAGAAATCAAAATTTCTATGGGTCAAGGAAGGGAGAAAACTCTACATGGAAACCAAAAGGACAAACAAAAGGGGAGCATTTCAGACAAAGAGGACAAACCAGAGAGGAAAAGGGTAAGGAAGTTTTCATCTTTCAAAAACCTTCTATAGGATTAGAGGTAGAAATGAATGATGAGGAGAAAATAGAAGAGTTTGTATCAGGAGTCAACAGAATACCATTAAGGGATAAAAAAGCCCAAAGAATTTTGAAGTTAACACATTCTAAATCTCTAAATTCTTCAGTTCAATCTCTAAAAGAAAAAACATTTATAATAAAATGGGCTAATTTATGGCTTGTTTGGGCAAGAATTAGCAAATGATGTAAATATAAATGGGGAGAATCAGTGATTTCAGAAATCTACCCAAAGGTTTTTTCTTAGTTATTTGTGAATTGAGGGAGAAAAAAGAATCTATCATTTAGGGAGGCCCTTGGATAATGGACGAGGTGGGTATATACATAAAAGAATGGGAACCTAATTTTGACCCTCTAAATCATAACATACAAATTACTCCAATGTGGATCAAATTATATAATTTCTTCCTGCCGAATATTGGGAGGAAAACATGTTGAAGGAGATTGGTAATTGTATAGGGGATTTTATTAAAATGGATGATTCTACCGCTAAATGTGCCTTTGGTATATAATCAAGGATACGTGTAAATATTAATTTGGCTTCTATAATCCCAAATAGAATTGAAATAGTCTCAGAGAATGGTGAATGGGAGCAGAAGATAGAGATTGAAGGGCCATCCCTACCTTTGGAAGAAGAAAGTTCTGAAAAGGAAGGGCAATCCTCGTCTTTCAAAGAAGAAAGTTCTGAAAAAAACTATAGAGATGAACCAAAAAAAGAGGATAAGACTTCATGTAGGGAAGAACAAGAAGAGGAGGAAGAAGGAGAAATAAAAGATAAAAATAGGGGCTGAAGAGATAGTAGAGATGGGGGTAGAATCAAAAGATAAAACAAATGAAGTATCTAGAGAAGAAATAAAGGATAACACAGAAAAAAGCACATTTGAATTTTAGCACTAGAACTGTTTGGTCTTGCAGAAGAGAATAAAGGCATGACCATAAGATTGGAAATGGGATTCCAAGAATAAACAAAGGAGTTTGAAGAAGCAAAAATAAACACAGAAATAATGACAATTCTAGAATGTGCTCAGGAATCAATCAATATTAAAGATTTAGAAGAAAAAGTGAGGGATATTTTTTAGGAGAAGGAATCTCTGTAGATGGAGCAATCCGGGATAAGTCAGACATAAAGTAAAAAGGACAAACCGAATGTTGGAGATTTAAAATGAAAAGGGAGAAATTCAAATAAAGAAAAATTGTTAAACGAAGGAGATGTCGAGGGTCAGATGAAAGTAAATATGATGCTGAGATCTGGGAAGGGAGTTCCCATTCCTAATAAGCCATGAGGATACAATCTTGGAATGTTAGGGGTCTTAACGCCCCTAACAAAAAGTGCTTAGTAAAGCGCCATATGGATATTTCAAGAGCAGACATATTTATGATTCAAGAAACAAAGATGGATAATAGAGAAGCAAAGATAATGAAAAGTAAACTGAAATAGTGGAACAGTGATTTTGTTATATCAAATGGAGCTTCAGGAGGAATAGCTACCCTTTGGTGCCCGGAGAATGTGGTTCTAGAACTTCTATGCAGTTCAAAACATTGGTTGGTAAGCAAAGTTTCTCACCTTAGGTCTAGTTGGAACTTTATTTTGATTAATATATATGGGTTAAATTCAGTAGTGTTAAAGAAGAGAGTTTGGTGAGAAGTGGATATTCTGATAGAAACATTCTCAGATAATCCCATAATAATAGGGGGTGATTTCAATGTCATTTTGGCAGATGAGGACAAATTGGGGGGGAGGGGGTGTTTAAGAAGAAGTCTCAATCTTAATTAGATTTTGCAAATTTTGTGAGTAGGAATAGTTTGTTAGATATTCTGATGAAGAATGGAAAATTCACTTGGACCAATCGGTGATTGGGTTTCAGTAATATTGCTGAGAAATTGGATAGATTCCTTTGGAAGGGAGATTTGGGAGTTTCACAATATCATTGTGAGAGTAGTCTGATTCCATGTTCAGGTTCAGGTCACTTTCCCATTCAACTAGACATATTGGAAGATCAAAAATCGGTTAGGAGCCCTTTCAAATTTGAAAGCATGTGGTTTAGATATCCTAATTTTCTTGGAAAATAGAAGAATGGTGGAAAGAGAAGGAAATGAAAGGGTCTAAGTTGTTCTCCTTATTTTGTAAGCTTAGACATGTTAAAGAAAACATTAATAAATGTCTAGAGTAGGGAAACGTTTAAGGACATTTTTGAAGAAAAAAAGAGATTAGAAAGAGAAATGGGGGAACTAAATTAGGAAGTTTTTGTTAGAGGTATGGATGAAAATAATTTTAATAAAGAGAAAGAGCTTCTTAGTGAATACTCAGAAATACTTACAAGGGAAGAAATTTTTTGGACATAGAAGTCTAGCTAAAGGAAGGAGATAAAAATTCAAAAAAAATTCATAACTTTGTTAAAATCAGAAGAATAAAGAATAAAATTTCAAGAATGAATAAGGAGGATGACACTATTTTAGATAAAGAATAATCTATCAAGGAGGCAGTAAATTTCTATATGAATTTGTTGAATAACCGAGAGGGATCAAATCTAACATTTCAAACACAATTGATCCAAAATATTCCCAAATTGGTGAAAGAAGAACACAATAATTTGTTACTAAAGGGATTTACAATAGAGATTGATAGAGAAGATAATGTTTAAATTAAAGATTTAAACATTGGCCGACCAAAAGACTATATGTGTGATTAGTTTTGAAGAGAAGATGAATATATTGAAGACAAAGACAAGAAGACAGAGAATATATGAAGAGCATATATTACATTCTAAAGTAGCATTTTAAGTTAAATAAGCAATGTTGATTTAAGAAGGCCGACATCTCATGCTTTGGCGCTAAAGTTTTTTGAAGGTTCAAAATTGAATACTAATGTCAAGGCCGACCCAAGATGGTGCATTCTTTGTGAAGAATAAATACAAAATGAAAGAAGCCAACCCCTTTAAATATTAATAGGGTCGATTCAGTTTAAATGAGCACCTCATTAAGGAGATGTTGGGAGTTAAGTTTGTTGGAAACAAGGTGGATAACTGAGAGGGGGGTTGAATCAGTTATCTTAATTATTTAACTTTCTTTTCTTCTTTAACAATTAGTGCAGTATCAAAACATATGAGCATACATGAACAAGAGAGTAGAAGAGAAATCAACAGACATAACACAAGGATTTTTACATGGAAAACCCTGTTAAGGGAAAAACCACGGGGTGACTAACCCAAGATTGTATTCTCTGTTAAAAGAATAGAAGTACAAAATGGCACTTGCCAATTAGGGCTCGCTACCCGAGCACACTACTCACAAGAGGCTCACTGCCTACAAGAGACTCACTGTCTACAAGGTATAAAGAAAGTAACCAGGTGTTTGAACTGATCAGAGGCATCCACATATGCTGAGGTTCAATTCCGGTTAGGCTCAATAAACTAATCTACTATACTTCATTCTTCCTCTGCTTTAGTGTTGTTGTTCTGTCACATACCAGACTTGTATTATCGCTTCCACACCTATCTCTGCCTTTCTTCGCACATTATTACACACCATACACAGCTTCATACCGAAATCCATCTGGTATATATATCCGCATCAAGGATCTCAACATCTTTCTAGTTGGCATCTGAAATACTCAAGATTTTCCCAACATACTGATCTGTCAGCTGAATCCATGCTTACTTTGTGATGCGTATCAAGGACATAGACATAAAAGTCATCAATCATGTCGGCCAACCATGAATGATCCCTCAAGCAGCTTGATCACCACCAATTTCTCATCCAGATTAAGGTCTGATGCTCTGTCGATTGGTTCTTCCTCAATCTGCTTTGCCTGTCAGGAACCCAACACTTAGATGCTCATATCTTTTCTCTCTTTCATTATCAGAGGCTCAATCTCTGGAATGTAGTAGTCATGGTACTCCTACTAACTTCCCCAAGTCTGTACTTTGCTGAAATACTTCCTCTGAGAGATCCAGACCTGATTGTCAGACCTTGTTGCATGCTCTGTTCTTGTTCACCAGACCAAAACACTCTTCAATCTGACTTCCGGTATAGACATACTATGTGCTGCGGATGGGTGGGATGGACTTTGTTTCCATCAATGACAACACTCATGAAGCCACACAGTGTCTCTTGCCAACAAAGTTAAAGATACAAATAAATTTAATTTAATTATTTCATGAGGCTGACCCACTTGAAGTCACCTCCCTTTGTGATGTCTTTTCATAAAGTCACCCCATTATTAAAGAGTCACCTCCCCTCATAAAGAAGTATTATGGGTATAAAGGCAAGGTGAATTGGACATAAACAAGGGGTGTGTGCAAGAAGTTGAGTCCACGTTTTGGCCAAAAAGTGGAAGTGTTTTCCCTAGTTTTCATAATTTGTCACATTTGACCTAAAAATTTGAAGCATTTAAATGTGGAATCTTGAAAAAAGTCAAAAATATGAAATGTAATACTCGGAGTCTAGTTTCCAAAGATGTAATTTTTTTTAATACCCAAATGATACAAATTGATTTTTAATATGTGTTTCTAAAAACCACTGTTTAAAAGTCACTTTTTTTTAACTATACCATGCACGTGTACATCATCCATATTTTGACCTAAATAATCCTATTTTCTAAATCCTTTTAGACAAATATTTGTAACTCACTAAAGCACATTTTCCATATTTTTTTGTAATTTTTTATTAATTTTTTTTTGTAATTTTTTATTTTTTATTGGCCATTTTTTGTGTTTTAAAAAATCATCATGTACGTCACGCATAAGATGACCTAAACTTATCATTTTTGAATTTTTTTCAAATTGAAAAGAATTGTTTGAAGTACATTTTCATACAATTTTTTTTACAAAAAATTATTTTAATAAAAAGTTATTAAAATACTAAAAAACCCTAATAATTCAAGTTTATGGACCTGTTTCATCATAAATTAATTTGAAAATAGAAAAAATAATCCAATTGTAAAAAAATTATATATTTGGAATCTACATTGTCTCATCTGTAATGGGTTTTACTTTCATCAAAAAATTCTACAAAAAAGGCCTTCAGACATATGCCCAAAGTCACTATTTTGTTGTGACATTGACAGGACCTTCAACTTGCAGGTCAAACTAGGTCCAAAGCCAAGGGTCAGGCTCCCAATCCTTTTTTTAACCTAAAACCCATAGCAAAAATTGGGTCAAAAATTCAAATTTTATGAAACGCGATCCCGTTCTAGAAACGGGATCCCGTTTTGAAACGTGTTCCCATTTCTAGAAAACGAGATCCTGCTTTTGGCTCAGGATCCCGAAGCATAATGGGATCCCATTTCATAAAAAGTGGGATCCCATTTTGGTTTACCCGATTTCAGGTTTTTCTCTAAGTCAGAAACTTCCACCTTAAGTGGACTCATCTTTGTGCATTTACCCCAAGGCAAGAAATCAATGATTTATTTCTAAGTTTTGAGAGCAGATTTAGAAGAAGTATAAGGGAAAAAAATGAAGTGTATTTCAGACCTATTTTGAAAGAATATATGCAACCCATGTATGAAGGATACATGCAAATGTATGTGAAGAATATATGTGAAGATTAAGAGTAGATCGATAAGGAAATTAGAGTAGATATAATGGCAAAAATTTATGTGAAGATATTGCCATACTTATGATCAGTTTTATCAAAAGAGATTGTGCATGAGTTGTGATAAGATTTGTGAAGGAAGGATATTGTGTGAGTTGTGATTAGATTTGTGAAGGAAGGGTATTGTGTGGGTTGTAATTAAATTTGTGAAAGAAAGAGCATTAACATTTAGATCTTGTGAAGACTTATCATTCATTGAAGAAGTCGTAGGTTGGGGCCTATCAAAGAAGAGATTGGAGTCTCGTACTAAGTTGAAGCTCAGTTGTGGGGATTGGTGTCTCCAGTGGGTTGGTGCTCACAAAAGAATAATTGTAAGAGAAGTAGGTTGGTGCCTACAAAAGAAGGTCAATATATATAAGCAATATTTTTTTGTGGTTTTCTCCCGCAAGGGTTTCCACGTAAATCGTGTGTTCTCTCTATGTTTGTAATTGCTAGATATTGCATGTTTATTATTGTCATGGTTGATTAAGTTTTGAAAAGTAAAAGATTGTGTTATACTGATTCACCCCCCTTCTTAGTATATTGTGTGCTCATCAATTGGTATCAGAGTGGGTTCCTTCAGAGAGATCCTAATCACTTTAAGGTAGATCTTAAAATCACACATGGCCAAACAGGATGGATATGGATTATCCTCAAATGGGGCACCATTGTTTGATGGAACCAACTATGCCTTTTGGAGTGTAAGGATGGAGACTTATTTTAATTCTCTAGGGTTTGACATAGATCACAATCCGTTGTGAATGGATATACTGCTCCTACATCACTACCAATGGATAAGGATGTAAAGAAGGAAAGCAAAAATAATGTCAAGGCCAAAAATGCTATTTTATGTGGTTTGGATGAATCAGAGTTTGTAAAGGTAATGTGCTATAAATCCACCAAAGAGATGTGGGATAAGATAAAGAATATTCATGAAGGCAATGACAAAGTTAAGAAGGCCAAGCTCCAAACCCATAGAAGACAATTTCAGAGCTTAAAGATGAGAGATGATGAAAATATTTGAAAATTATGCAGCCTACATCCTCTATGTGGATGAAATTGTCAATACCATTAGAGGACTTGGTGAAGAGATGGAAGAATCCATGATAGTACAAAAGGTACTAAGATCTCTTCCTATGAGACTTGATGCAAAGGTGTCAGCATTAAAGAAATGATAGACTTGGATAAGATAAGAAAGGATGAACTACATGGGATCCTCATGGAATACAAAATGAGGACGGAAAAGAACAAATCATCTGAAAAAGAGGTCACTTTTAAAGCTTCAAAGAAAATAAGAAATAAAATGTATGAATCAAGCGATAGCTCCAGCAGTGAGTTGGATGCAAAAGAAGTCCATTTTGAAAGAAGGATCAAGAATGGACATGGCAAGCACAAAAGTAAGTTTAAATGTTTTAATTGTGGTAAATTAGGTCATTTTTCTTCTAAGTGTCCATAGGGAAAAAGTGAGAGCAACGATGATGAAGAGGACTACGATATGAAGAAAGAAAGAGGATATCAACAATACAGGAAGGGTTACAATCAAATTCAGCATGAGAAAAGGAAGAACCTCCAAAAATACAAGAAGAGCCTTTATTCTAAAGAAATTAGTAGCTCATCCGAGGAAAGCAATGAAGGCTTCTCTGACAATGATAGGGAAGAAATACTTTTCATTGCAATAGAAGAAAGGAACGATGCCATTAAAGATGAAGACAAAAGAGAAAAAGAAAGAGATTTAGAAGAAGAATGCAGTGAAGATGAAGGAGAAGTGGATCTCGAGGAGGAACTTCATTTTGCCTACCATGAGATTGAGAAGCTTAGAAAGAGGAGTTCAAAATAAAAGTTGCAACTACAGAAATATAAAGAAGAAATCCTCGATGCAAAAGCAAATATATTGAAAAGTCTTGAAGAAGCAGAAATGTTCATCATCAACTTGAAGATTCAAATAGAAGAGGCAAAGAAGATAGAAGAGAAAGATTTTAGCTAAAGACAAAGGAAGAAGATTGTGAGAGACTAAAGTCCAAAATTGTTTCCTTGACAAAGGAATTAGAGAAAATAAAATCTCAACTAAATAGAAGATTAAAGGTTGAGAAAAGTACCAAAATGTTGCATAACATTATTAGTTCCCAAAGGCCAACATTCAATAAAATAGGCCTTGGTTTTGAAGAGAATCAAAAGACTACCAAAGAAATCTCAAGTTCTAAGGTTACAGAATTACAAAAGAAAACAAATGTGGAGAAGCCCAAAGGATATGCAAATGTGCTTAAAAGCTCCATAAATGGTGATAGTTCCAAGAAGAGAGAAAGTAATATCACTGAGAAAATCAGTATTCATCACAAAGGCAACAATGAAAATTTCAGAAGACCATTCCCCCCAAGGCAAGCATAAATGAATAGGTTTCAACATTAATTTTATGGTTATTGATATACTTGTAATCATTTTGGTCATAAGGCAAGGGATTGTAGAACACAAGTAATTTTTTTTGGATGGAACAAGAGTACAAGTCCATATGAGTTCTCAAGAAGGAACTACAATGTATTTACTCCCTTGTTGAATTATAATGGTTTGTGTTACAAGTGCAACAACTATGGACGTACAACATGCTTCTGTAGAAGTGGTCTTGTGGAACCCACTAGGCAGAGCAAGAAAGTGGAAGCTATGGATAGTCAAAAGGAAGAAAATATAAAAGTATAAAGAAGGAAACATGAGAAATATAGTGAGGAAGAAGTTATGTGTGTGCAAACTGCACTTCATGCACAAGTGGTATCACCAAGTTCATAAGGAGAAGTACAATTTTAGGGAGAGCTATCCAAAAGCATCATCTTTCAGCTCCATAGAGAAGGAATTTAGAGATAGATCAATTAATGACTATTACAAGGGTAATGAGCATCCCATTACCTTTAATATCAAAGGAATAGAATTAGAGACAGGGGGAACATCAAAAAAAGGGAGCATGACAGATAGGGAGAGTAGTACAAAAAGAGAGAGTTATAGAAAAAGGGAAAATAATGTCATTAATATCAAGGGAAAGAGTTACAACAAAGAATAATTATAGGAAAATGAGAATGAAGTTGTTGATGTCAAGAGGAAGTATTTCAGAAAGGAGGACCTTTACAGACAGGGGGAGCTCTATAGACAGGGGAGCATCATAGAAAAGAGAGAAACATATCATGAAGAAAAGAAGTATACTAAGTGTGCCCTTTCGATTGATGTCAAAGGGGGAGAGATATAAAAAGGAGAAAATTATGTTTGTGTTGTCATCAATGACAAAGGGGGAGATTGTTGGAAATATTGTCATTCATGTCAAGAGTGTATCGACGAGAAATGTTGGCAAGATCATCATAGATGTCAAAGGTGCATGGACATGTTGTCATTGATGTCAAAGTAGCAATATCATTGCATGCAAGGTGTAAATGTTGTTATCATCATTCAATGGAATGTCTAAGGAAAATTGGACCAATTGTTGAGCTCATTCAGTGGAATGTCTAAGGCAAATTGGATCAATCATTGAGCAGAGATTCATAGAGAAGATAATGTTTAAATTAAAGATTTAAACATTGGTTGACTAAAAGATTATATGGGCGATCAGTTTTAAAGAGAAGATGAATATATTAAGGACAAAGACAAGAAGATAGAGAATATATGAGGAGCATATATTACATTCTAAAGTAGCATTTTAAGTTAAATAAACAATGTTGATTTAAGAAGGCCGACATCTCATGCTTTGGCGCCAAATTTTTTGAAGGTGCAAAACTGAATACTAATGTCAAGACCAACCCAAGATGGCACATTCTTTGCAAAGAATAAATATAAAATGAAAGAAGCCGACCCCTTTAAATATTAATAGGGTTGACTCACTTTAAATGAGCACCTCATTGAGGAGACGTTGGGGAGTTAAGTTAAAGATACAAATAAATTTAATTTAATTATTTCATGAGGTCGATCCACTTAAAGTTGTCTCCCTTTGTGATGTCTTTTCATAAAGTCGTCCCTTTATTAAAGAGTCACCTCCCCCCATAAAGAAGTATGATGGGTATAAAGGCAAGGTGAGTTGGACATAAACAAGGCAAGCAATCAATTATGTATTTTAGAGTTTTGAGAGTAGATTTAGAAGAAGTATAAGGGAAGAAAAATGAAGTGTATTTCAGACCTATTTTGAAAGAATATATGCAGCCCATGTATGAAGGATAAATTCAAATGTATGTGAAGAATATATGTGAAGATTAAGAGCATAGTGATAAGGAAATTAGAGCAGATATAGAGGCAAAAATTTATGTGAAGATATTGCCATACTTATGATCACTTTTATGAAAAGAGATTGTGCAAGAGTTGTGATCAGATTTGTAAAGGAAGGATATTGTCTGAGAATTGTGATCAGATTTGTGAAGGAAGGATATTGTGTGGCTTGTAATTAGATTTGTGAAAGGAAGAGAATTAACATTTAGATCTTGTGAAGACATATCATCCATTGAAGAATTTGTAGGTTAGTGCTTATCAAAGAAGAGATTAGAGTTTCTTGCTGAGTTGGAGTTCAGTTGTGGGGATTGGTGTCTCTAGTGGGTTGGTGCCTACAAATTCTACAATTGGGGATTGGTGTCTCCAGTGGGTTGATGCTCACAGAAAAATTGTAAGAGAAGTAGGTTGGTGCCTACAAAAGAAGATCAACATTGCTCACAGAAAAATTGTAAGAGAAGTACGTTAGTGCCTACAAAAGAAGATCAATATGTATATAAGTGACATTTGTTAAACACACAAATATATTGAGAGAGGTGGTGAATCTGTATATATTCAAATTCTTGCCTTTTAGATGCATTCAATCCAATATAAACAATTAATCCACATGAAACAAAAGAACAAATACACACATGACACAAGATTTACGTGGAAACCCAAGATGGGTAAAACTACGATGAGCAAGCTGCTTGGATGTACTATCCAAATTCAACCTCATAAATAAAATAAAGTATACAATGAGTTTTATGGGCACCAACCTAAAGGAGACATCAATCCACTGTTACAATAATTTATGACCACCAACTCAATGGAAGCACCAACTTCCTAAAATAGAGTTTTATGGGCACCGACCCAAAGGAAGCACCAACTCCCTGATACAAAGTTTTATGGGCACCAACCCAAAGGAAGCACCAACTCCCTTAAGTGCTACAACACTTACAAGATGAGGCACCAACCTATGCTCTGCAATTCTGGACTGATCGATTAATCACCTCCGCAACAGTATCTCTGCTAACAATTTGATTTCCTTGACTTGTTCTAATAAATAAGATACATCTGCATTAGCACCTCAGATATCCTCTTAATCTTTTGACTGATTCTGATAACTCAAATACCTCCGCAATACTAACTCTTCCATAGGTTATGCATCATTTCTTACAGAGCCACTTGAT
Organism: Cunninghamia lanceolata; assembly: GCA_027924645.1. Taxonomy (NCBI): domain Eukaryota; kingdom Viridiplantae; phylum Streptophyta; class Pinopsida; order Cupressales; family Cupressaceae; genus Cunninghamia; species Cunninghamia lanceolata. Next base: position 523,752 of record BSBN01000383.1, on the reverse strand, counting down.
TCCTTTTTTATCATTAATTTATCATTGCATGCACACACCTCGTAGAAATATTGTACCTTCATATATATCCTCTACAAGCCTTCTAAACATCATCTATGTTGGTCTTAAATGTAACATGTATCATGAAACATGTAACCGACCTTACTTGTCAGCTCCCAAATCATCTGCGGTAATGTAGGAGTGAAAACCCATTATGTGGTTCATACCAAGGAATCTAATGGACCCATTTTACTTCCTCTGAAGCTTTCTTGCTAGCACACCCTCCCAGACACACAACACAAGCATTAAAATATACCATGTCAGCTCTGCAAACACTTAACCTTTCATACATTAGCTCTATTTGGAATTAAGGTGTCTCAACCTTGGTAAATTCCTTGTATTATTACATTGCATTTATTTATTTATTGCCTATTATGTAATTAGGATGCAAATCCTAAGTTGTCATCTTGTGGGAGTTGGCACAGTGATGTGTCATCCTACATGGAAGATGACAAGTTGTAATTTTGTCCTCACATGAGGAGATAGGCGTCCCACTTAGTGGTAGGAATATTTTGCCATGTGTTGGCATCTTCGATGTTGTGTAAGGGAATATTGACTGAAACGGTTATGATGGATTCCTATGATGAATTTATGACATGTAAGAGTAAGAAATAGGAGATTCTATGACAGGTGAAGACATGTGTCGAAGAGCATCTTTGAAAAAGGCATCTTTGGGTGCCCCAAGGTGGAATATGACATTTTGTAAGAGAATTTTCTATTTATAGCCTGTGTATGATAGATTCTCTTACAACTGTAAGTTATGACAGCTATGACAGATTCTATGACAGTTGTAAGAGTCGTAAGAGCATCTGTCATAGTCCATTTTGGAAATAGGCGACCTCCTTGGGATGGGGTGACTTGACAAGTGTCAGGAGCATCCTACAGTGTTGGACAAGTGTGCATAGGCATGGGTTTTGGGCCATGAGGCCATGTTGGACGCCCATCTCAATGTGGAGCCATTTTTTCCTTGTATTTGTTATATAAACAGGTGCTTTTGAGAGGAGAAACACTACAGGTTTGACAGGTACTGTTATGCTGCTGAAACATCTCCAGATACGAGTGTCGAAGACTCATGCAAGAGTATTGGCTCTGTGATTGTATCGTAACCTTCTTTGTTTACGGAATACATTTGAGCTATGTTTTGGAGTGTGGGGTTTTTCACCCGTAAGGGTTTTCCCCATGTATATCTTGTCTCTCTTCTTCTGTCTCACTTTCTTGTGTATGTGTTTGCTGCAATATCTCTATTAGTGGGTTAACATAGCTGTAATTATAAAGATAAAATTGAATTTGCACTCTCCTCCCCTCATTATATTAGTGTAGGAAGTGTTTTCCGCACACCTACCTTCCTTTCAAGCTCCATACCCTATGTGGTACCGGAGAAGTGAAATATCATCAAGCGGTTCATGCCACGAACATTATGAGACCTAAAAAACCTTCCCATACACTCCTCTTTCTAATTTATGCTTCTACTTGCTGGTGCAAGCAATCAAACATTGATCCCAATATCTTTTACACAATCTAGTCACACAGTCTCAACTCAGAACCTTGAAAAACATACTTGCGGTACTTTATATCATTTGAAACTTTAGTATGTCATTCTTGTATCTTTGCTTTACATAATCTCCAAACTGCCAAGTCATATGTGCAGATGTGGTGAAATGCAGTAACTTTGAGTTTCATACCTGATAACCTTATACTATGATGACCTTGTTTTCAGTCTTCTAACTTTGTATGTCCTTGCAGTATTCCATATGTTTTAAAACTTAGATCACACATGCCTCTTAGCCATATTTGGCTATCCTTCAAACCACGAGGTCATATCTTCATCTATGGTAGAATGTGGTACAATCTCACGTGTGTCTGCAGTACAGTTCCCTGTGCCTTTGATATTTTGATAACTTATACAATTTCCTTCATATCCCATGCAATGCTTTTCATCAAGTGACAATATATGTAACAATTCAACAAGCATGACTTCATCAATCAAAATACTTTGACAACCTTCACCTATCCATGAACTTTAGAAGATAAGGTACAACTCTGTACAACATGTTCATGTCTTTCATCATCGTGTCTTTCACATCACATCACCTTTAATCACCACTCCTTTGACATCAATGACAACATATGCAACAACATTTTGTCATGGTTTTCTCTCACAAGGGTTTCCACGTAAATCATGTGTTCTCTCTGTGTTTGTAATTTCTAGATCTTGCATGTTTATTATTTCTATGGTTGATTAGGTTTTGAAAAGTAAAAGATTGTGTTATACTAATTCACCCCCCCCTTCTCATTATAACCATGTGCTCATCAGGAATCAACTAGATTCATGCAAAAATGGAAATAATGGAAGGGACATTTTGTGGAGGTGAATGGATCTTCTAGAGGCATGGGAGCACTATGGAACCCCAACACAATGTATGTGGAAAGCATTTAGGAAAGTCAATTCTAGTAGGGAAGCAAAATAAAACATTACACTTCCAATATTAGTCTCATCATAATAAATGTTTGTGGCCCCATTGGGGCATATACAAAAAAAGGGAGTTTGGGATCAAATTTCCACCTTCTTGCAACTAATGAATAAAGATACCACCATACTAGGAGGATACTTTAATGCAATTTTGAATGCTTATGGGGGTCTAGATAAGGTCACTCAAATACAATTGAACTTCCAAAATTTTGTCAATAACAACAACCATTAGGATATAGTTCCAAAGAATGGTTGTTATACATGGAAAAACATAAGATAGAGATTCACAAACATAGCAGAGAGATTAGAACATTTTTTGTTATATGGGGATTGGTCCCATTTCTCTTTATTTTATAAAATATCTATTCTCCCTGTCTAAGGCTTTGACCACTTCCCTGTTTAATTAATGTTCTCTCCAGATTTGAGACCCTTTAGAGGACGTTTTAAGTTTGAGAATATGTGGTTAAGGGATCCAAAATTTAGTAGCAATATTCAATATTGGTGGACTTCTATCCCCAAACTAAGAGGAACAAATCTTTTTCAACTCTATAAAAAACTCATCCATATCAAAGCATAGCTGAAGCAATGGAACACCACACACTTCAAGAATATATTTACAGAAAAAGAGAAAGTGGAGGCAAAGTTGGACTCCCTCAATGAAATAATCATAAAATATGGGATTTTAAGAATCATATTAGAAAGAGAAAGAAGTGAAAAGCCACTACATGTAGAGTTACCAGCACATCAGCACACAAAGCAGATCATTGCAAATAGAAATCTAGGGAATGTTGGCTGAAAGAAGGAGATATAAATAGAAAGTTTTTTCAGAAATCCATGAAGCATAGAAGAAACTTGAATAGAACATAGAGCATCAAAGACAATGAAGGTTTCTTAGTGGAGAAGGGAGAAGAGCCAATTATTTTGAGTCACTATTGAAAAAAGTTGAGGATTCAAATGGGCACCTCCAAGAAGAAATCTTGAGAAACATTCCAATCTAGGTCTCAGTAGAACAAAATGAATTTATCATGGGTCCTTTTACTAAAGAAGAAATAAATCTTGAAATTTTCCAAATGGCTCTAGATATAGCTCCAAACCTGGATGGTTTCCCAACCAGTTTCTATCAAAAATGCTAGTGGCTATAGAGGAATCAAGGAAGAAGTCCATAATACTCAAGGATATAGAAAATACTTTTATAGCACTCATCCCTAAGAAAAGGCCAATAGAAACATTAAATGTTTTTTTCCTAATCTCATTATGAAACACATACAAAATAGTGTCCAAGGCCATGGAAACTAGACTCAAAGTTTAATTACCTAATATCATATCAAAATAATAGAGTGGATTCATCTCGAGACATTCCATTATGGATAGTATAATCATCACTCATGAGGCCATTCACACAATCAAAACCAGCAAGGCTAAAAGAATGTTGGTAAAAATAGACATAAGGAAGGCCTATGACCAAGTTGAGTAGAGATTCCTAATAAGAGTCTTGGAGAGATTTGGATTTTTCAAGAAACGATGTGATTGGATCTTCATCTGTGTATCCACCCCAACATTCTTAGTTCTAGTGAATGCAAATCCATGGGGCTTCTTTGGATTGCCTCAAGGTCTTAGACAAGAAGACCCATTATCATCATTTCTTTTTATAATCATGGCCGAGGTATTGGGATGCCACATCCAAGAAAAAAATTCAAGGGGAGATGGAAAGGAATAAAAGTAGTGCCAAATGTGAGCCCCACAACACACCAAGAATTTGTTGATGACACACTTCTATTTGGAGTATCATGTAGAAGAGAAGTAAAGACAATGAGAGACACCCTACATTGCTACTACAAAGCATTGGGTCAAAGCATAAATTGGTCAAAGTTTGAAATATTCTTCTTCAATACAAATATCAAGGAATAGAGAGAGGTTGCAACCATCCTTGGCTTCAAAATTGGTTGGCTTCTAAATATTATCTAGGAATACCTTTATTTTATGGAGCTAATAAAACCATTCATTGGGACCACCTTCTAATAGGTTGTATCATTTAATGGAAAGGGAAATGGTTTTCATCCATAGGTAGAAATATAATTCTAAAGGCAATCATCTAAGTAATACCAATCTTCATTTTGTCTTATCTAAAAGTGCCTAGCAAGATCATTGATTATCTTAATAAAAAATGTGAAACTTCTTTTAAAAAGGAACATTGGAGGACAAAAAACTCCCACTCATTGCATGGGACTCAATATGCAAGCCCAATTAAGTAGGGGACTGGACTTAGAAAATGATTAGCCCTTAACATATCCCTAGGTGTCGAAATTGTACGGGGTATGTATTTAAAGCCACATCTCAAATGGGCTGAAATTCTATATCATAAATATTGAGATTTGGAGGCCCTTGAAAGAATACTAATAATGTCCAACCCACTCAATGGATCATCAATCTAAAACTTCATTCTCCTTTGCATACAAGTGATAACCAAACACATCACATGGGAAGTAAAATATGGGAGAAATGACCTATTCTAGGAGGACTCTTGGAATGGGTATGCATCTCTCAAAGAGCTCCCCAACATAGATGAGGCTAGGCTAATAATGGAAACCAATTGGGGATGTCATGTGCAATATTATCTCACCTATAGTGAAAGGGAAGGCATAAGGGAATGGCACTAGAAGAATATGTAGGGATTGAGCATCCCAGAGGAACAAATTTGTAGTATTGAAAAGGAGTTGGCTGCCAGGAAAATATTTATCACAAGAGAGGAAGATTGCATCAGGTGATGTGGGGGAAAGTCTTGAAATCACAATGTGAGATTAGGGTACATGTTGGAGGAAGCGACAACCAAAAAAGAGGGATGGCCAATGCATCTATGCTGGCACAAAAACTATTTAGCAAAGGATGGGGCATTCGTGTGGGCATGGGCAATCTTGCAAAGGAGAATCCTTACAATAGATAGATTGAGGAAATTTGGTTTCATGGGGCCATTAAGATGTGTAATGTGTAAATAAGAAGGAACTATTAATCATTTAATGATAAATTATAAGTTTATAGATAAATGTTGGTAGTGGATCTGCATGAAATTAAATTGGAGCTCTTCACATCTTGGCCAAATCTTTACAAGCAGGCCGCATTATCCAACATATGGACCATAAGCCCATCAATGGTTCTATTGGAGATATGGATATAGAGGAACATGTGCATATTTCAAGATAGAGATGGAAATCAAGGATTTTTTTATAAAGTTGGAGAACACAATTGAAGAGGTTATGAGTATTGTTGTTAAAACATAGGGTACAAAAAATAGATTCTTCACTTCTCAGGACGATGAATCAATGAAAAGATGGAATGGCCTTAAGGTAACCCTTGTTCATAGGGTTGGAGGGACTAATCCCACATTGAATACAAGGAAAGGGATAAGCTAGACAATCCCCCTAGAAGGATTGTGTAAACTTAATTTTGATAGAGCTTTGTGAGGAAACCCTAGATTTCAGGAGCTAACTATATAATCAAAAATCACAAAGGAGTTATGGTCAGAGTGACCTCAAAGGGTCTTGTGTTAGGAATAAACAATTAACTAGAATCATAGGTACTCCTCTTGGGACTACAATCCTATGAATGATTTGGGATAAAAAGTACAAATAGAGGGTGAATCTATGGTCATTGTTAATGCAATTAGGAAAAAAGGGATGCCAAATTGAAAAATAAATAGCCTATTAAGCCAATCATTAATAGATTTTAACATGTGTTTAGAGAAATCAATTCTCACGCAAATAGGCTTGCCAACTTCGCAATAGATGTCAAAAGGGAATGTATCATGGATCTTCGGTCACTATCTACATGGAAACGTCTAGATCCTAGCATCTTCATTAATGACCCCACAACATTTAGTGAGGATTCATCATAGAAAGGTAGTGAAATGACTGAAGACACGTGCAAGGATGCAGGGCATCCTTTGACAATAGAGTTTCTGGCATACGAATAATCATGGGGAGATATGTGTTCATCTCCCATATCTAGCTCGTAAATTATCTCTATCATTCCCACTTTCAACAGTGATGTTATTGTTACAGAATGTATACAACAATAAGATTGGTGGCGAAAAAGTGGCAATTTTTTTTTCCTGGGAGAAATCACATACCTACAGCTACAAAAGTTATTCAAAGTAAATGTAGTCATCATGATTCTTGTTGTTAGGGTAACCCTTAGTGAGCTATTTTTATCAACAACCCATAGATACATGGTAAACATAGATATTTCATCCATGTTCGTTGCAGTAATTCTAGAGGCCAGAGAGATGAAGGAGGTGATGTGTGTGGTGGTAGAGTCTTTGATATGACCTTTGTGGCATTGTGGGCTTTGAGCCATCTTAGGTCTTAAAAACGTAGGTTATAAACCTTAAGAGGTTGTCAAGCTCTCTTAACGCTTTTGGCTAATGAAATAGGGTTGATATGATTGAAAACCCCCTTCTCTTTAGGCTCTGCTAGACCTAGGCGGGTGTACATTGATAGCTGATGCAGATTTAAAAGTTGAACTTAGGGATCTATTCACAGTGGCATGTAAGTATGAGATAGATATAAGCTTTAATAACTACTCCTACTCCTAATGTGTGAGATTTTGAATATGTGAATAAGGTTTTGAAATGTTATTTTGTAATGACCAATGAGTCAAGATGTGTATGATAGACGTGTCCTCCCTCTTGGCTTAACTCAAATTATTTGGCACTTTTCAAATGTTTATACCTTGTATAAATGTGCAAGAATATTGGTTATGAGGCTCTTCTTATCGATCCCAATGATATTTTCCCAGGTTACTGTGATCAATTGAAAGGACTTTTAATTCTACTGTGAAGGAAACCAACCAATATGATTTATTTAAAGGGTTTTAACTCCTGGCAGAGATCACTAAACATAAACCACTTAGAAGGACTTAAATCAACTTCTCGCAAAAACCAATCAAGCAGATCACACAAAAGCAGCAAATGTGCCCTGATAAATTAAGCATATCTTTGATATATCTAATTTAAATAACAAAGGAAAACCATTATGGAGGTAGCACAGATAACACATACGAATGAACATTAACAAATAATTGAACACCAAAAATTTTGGACACCAGATTATAATATTCCTCTGTTAAATTGCTTCAAAAGATTTTACAATTCATGCTGGAAGTCTTTATTTATTTATTTCCTAATCTACTAATTGTTGTTTGCTTTGATTGTTGGGACCTAAAATTTCCTTCAAGGTTTTGCAAAATTTTAGGTTCCCATAATGAAAAATTTGATTGCAGCACTTAGAAATACACCTGAAAAAACTGTCCCAGTGACCTACTTTGGAGGGTCATAATTCGTAGCCTATTCAGTTTCATGTCAAATCACTTGACAAGCATGTTTATATACCATATGTTAGTGTTCATATCCTATTTTAGCCTCCCATGATCAAATTTGACTGGGTTTTCAAGCATCAAGCTGAAGGGTTCTGGAAAGGTTTGTTGTTTGCACAATGTGAAATCTGCCTGGGAGGTCAACGTTAGAAGCTAAAATCTAATAGCCGGATGATGTTCATGATGAACCAATTGGTGTTCCAGATTTACCCTATGATAATGTACTATCATGCCAGTTTTCAAAACTCTAGCATCTCATTTGGTATTTTTTCAAAATCAAAAGCAAACGTAGTTTGTCCTGTTTTTACAGTTGCATTCCAGAATGTTTCAGAGAGGTCAACTTTGACCCTCAATATTTTGTGAAGAAAGATGATTGGTGAAGAACCCTTTTGTATGCATGCTCATTTTACCTAAATGAACTAATCCTCCAAGTAGCAGCCCCTCATGAAGAAACTTGATATTTTTTCAAAATGGCAAGTTGGCAAGCCTTAATTGGTTTTTTGATAGATACAGTTCCAGAAAAGGCTGAATGAGCTACTTTGACGTTGAATATTTTGCACATCTAGATAGGTCTTTCCAAACTGTTTGTTTCAATGAATTCTTGGTTCAAATGTCTACATGCCTATGCATTTTCATGACTTGAGGAGATGATTTGACTAGTTTCCCAGGCTGATTTTAGAGACCACCTGGCTTGTTTTGGGTCACTGTGTAAAGTACCAGAAAGAAGATTTTGACTGTTACCCATTTCATTTTTTCATGCTAGATGCATATTGAGGCAGTGACAAGACAATTCAGGACAAAAAACTTGTTTCAAAATGAAAAAAAATTTAGTCGAGCTCACATGGGGACCCAACAGGTGTCACACAATTGTTGTGGGAGTTGGCAGTTCAAGTTGTAAAGCAGATTGAAACATTAGGGTTTGAAATTGGTGTCAAATGTGCAATGAGTACAAGGTGCTCGAAGGTGTGCACAATTGAAGGCTTTTGTTTCTATTCATGGGGAAGCAACGTGTAGTATCAAGTACAAACTTTCCTTATTGTTCAAATTAAAGGAACATGGTTTGAGCTTGCACCCCATGAGGCTAAAGACATATTAGTTGGGATAAATATTCCTCTTTATGTCTCTTATGTTTAAAGACATCCAGTACATTGTCGTGATGAAAGACAATAAAGCCACTCACAGGTTATAAAAGCATGGAAAGTGCAAAAGTGACTAATCTTATCCCTTGAGCAATGTTCTCAATCAATGTGGCATTTAGTCTTGACTCTTAAATAGTGAGAGGAAATAATTAATAACACAAGTGGAATCCTAAGGCCAAGAGTCCAATGGCATTGAATATATTCCAGATAGATAATTTGCTATCAGCAATCTATAGAAAATGCTCAGCATACAAATCCATCTCTAGATTGAGTGGCTGAGGAGAAGAGATCCAAGTGACTTGAATATATAGCTGATATTTGTCTTTCATGATAGCTTTATTGGTCACCCTCTTTTTCATGCGAGATGAGGATGGGCATTTAAAAAATACTTGAAGGTAGTGAGCCAATCTATGGAGATTCTGACAGATTAGAGATGCAACTACTATTTGAGTTTTTGTTGTTGTAGTTTTCTTATCTCTGGGATTGGATCACTATAACAAGTACCAACGCTTTCATCGTCCAAGGGGAGTTAAGGAAGCAATCATCTCTAAAGAACAAAGGGCTAAAAACATATAGCTCTCCTAGTCTAAGTCAAGATTTCCCATGAATCTAAGTTTATGAAGGAAGAAAATCAGCTTAAATACTCTCTAAAAGAAGAAGCTAGATAGAAACTTAGTTTGGGCAATCTCCCAAGGGATCATCTGCCTGCAGTGGATTATATGCTATATATAGCAAGATGATTGACACTCTCTTAATATGTTCTTAATATCGAGGCCCACAGCTTGGAGCCCATATATCAGACCCCGTATTGTTAAATAGAAGCACAAGTCTAAACATGAAAATTTTTAACCCTAAATCAGATCCAAGTTTAGAAGTGTAAATAATAATTAATTATCCAGAGCTCCATAGAATCTGAACTACAAAGTGTTGTGAAGCAAATCCTTTGTGAGGAAAATAAAAAAGGGTTGTATTATGAAGGTGGTAAGGGAACACTACCTCCAAGATTATATATATTGTGGATCTCTTATTTGTCAAATATGTGATTGCAACTACTGCCTGAATTAGTCGGTTGGCCTCTCCTCTTTTGATTATTGACACTAGTGTAGTTCATAATTAGATTGACCTATTGGAAAACATAGCCATCAGTGATGTGGTGGTACTCTCAGTTCTTCTTGATGAAGTAAAGAATAAGAATATGTCAGTATATAACAGGCTCTGCATGCTTTGCAGTAATCTATTGCGGTAATTTTTTGTCTTTTCCAATGAACATGATCACAAGGATACATATGCGAAAGCAATGGTTGGGGAGATCCCTAATGATTGAAATGATAGAGCAATAATTTGTGTGGCTACTCTATGGTATCAAAGGCATTTGGGTCAAGGAGTGTAGGTATTATTACTTACAAATGATAGGGAAAATAAGAGAAAAGCCATTGAGGAGGGTATTGCTGCAGAAACAGTTGAAGGATATGTGAAATCACTTGGTCAACCAGAATTGCTTGACTTGCTTATTCAATCTAGTTCTGAAAATGATATCGAAGTGGAAGATTTAAGACCCTCAAAGAAAAAAGTCATATTTAATGAGCATAATCCCATGCCTAAAATCACATCTGGACTGCATCAAGGAATTTACCATCAAGAAAAACTTCGAGTTAATCGTTACAACCCATTTGAGACCTATGTTGGTAGTAAGAGCATTGGTGATGAGATTGTAATTTATGGACGTGCTAATATGAATCAGGCTTTTGATGGAAATTTAGTTGATGTTGAAGAATAGGAAGAGAAGGAGTTCCACTTGATTCCAGGAAGTGTTGATGGTGCTCCTTGTGATGCCATCTTGAAGCATAAGTCAAGCGAAGCTCTAGCTAGTCAAAGGAAAAGAAGATCACCATAGCCATATTTGAATCATGGTGCAGTGTTTTATAGGGTACAAAGCATATGCAGATCAAACTGAAGGCTCATAGCAATTTCAAATGGAATGCAAGCTCAAAGCAAAAAACCCTGAAAATAGCGTAGCACTACAAAGAAAAATATTATTAGAGGGACTTTGACCTATCGAAATGGGTAAAAAGTGAGTCCCTCTGATGTCCCGAAAAGGGTAAACCTTTGTTTGAAAAATTCATCAGGGTGAGATGTAGTTATCGGCAGGACAATAATGGAGGTCTCTTTGATATGGTGAATAGAATAAATAAAATTTCATTTACATAAAAATATGGATGGCACCTCCCCACTAAAAATATAAATGAATATTAAAAGAAGATTATATCTGGAGGAATTCAAAATATCGAGGTAACAATTTTTGTTGTCCCTCCGATAAAACCAAAGTGCAGATAAAAATTTAAATAAAGTGACTATAGGGAGATAAAATGTAAATTTCACACTTTCATCAAAGGGGTATATGCTAAGTGAAGATTTTAATTGAGAATATTTTCAATTCGCAAAATATTTCGAAGGAATTAATTGAGTAGGTAATTATTTTACCTAAAGAATACTTTTATGTGAGGGTTGATCATTTTCACACAAATGAATATTTTAGCCGAATGAAGGTGAAAATGCACACAAGTAAAAGTGAGCGTGAGGATTGCCAACAAAAGGAAAAATAATAATGATTATCATTAAATTTAATCTTCACGGAGATATTATAATAAAGGTTAAAATTAAATATTTTATTTTCTGCCGAAGATAACCAATATAATGAAGAGACGCACAGGATGGCAAGTGAAGGTCATAACCCTAAAAATACAAAGTATAAATGAGAGATAAAATCGATCATCGGCAAAAAACAATCAAGAAAGAATCAATAATCAAAGCAAGCAGCAAGTAGTAGATTAGGAAATAAATAAATAAAGACTCCCAACATGAATTGTAAAATCTTCTGAAGCAATTTAACAAAGAGGAATATTATAATCTGGTGTCCAAAAATTTTGGTGTTCAATTATTTGTTAATGTTCATTCATATGTGTTATCTATGTTGTCTCCAAAATGGTTTTCCTTTGTTATTTAAACTAATATATTAAGGATATACTTAATTTATCAGGGCACATGTGTTGCTTCTGTGTGATCTGCTTGATTGGTTTATGTGAGAAGTTGATTTAAGTCCTTCTAAGTGGTTTATGTTTATTGGTCTCTACCCAGAGTTAAAACCCTTTAATGTTCAATTATTTGTTAATGTTCATTCATATGTGTTATCTATGTTGTCTCCAAAATGGTTTTCCTTTGTTATTTAAACTAATATATTAAGGATATACTTAATTTATCAGGGCACATGTGTTGCTTCTGTGTGATCTGCTTGATTGGTTTATGTGAGAAGTTGATTTAAGTCCTTCTAAGTGGTTTATGTTTATTGGTCTCTACCCAGAGTTAAAACCCTTTAATGTTCAATTATTTGTTAATGTTCATTCATATGTGTTATCTATGTTGTCTCCAAAATGGTTTTCCTTTGTTATTTAAACTAATATATTAAGGATATACTTAATTTATCAGGGCACATGTGTTGCTTCTGTGTGATCTGCTTGATTGGTTTATGTGAGAAGTTGATTTAAGTCCTTCTAAGTGGTTTATGTTTATTGGTCTCTACCCAGAGTTAAAACCCTTTAAATAAATCATCTTGGTTGGTTTCCTTCACACCAAAATTAAAAGTCCTTTCAATTGATCACAATAACCTGGGAAAATATCATTGGGATCGACAAGAAGAACCTCATAACCAATATTCTTGCACATTTATACAAGGTATAAGCATTTGAAAAGTGCCAAATAATTTGAGTTAAGCCAAGAGGGAGGACACATCTATCATACACATCCTTACTCCATTGCCCATAATAGATAAAGCACTGGTCATTACAAAATAACATTTCAAAACCTTATTCACATATTCAAAATCTCACACATTAGGAGTAGGAATAGTTATTAAAGCTTATATCTATCTCACACTTACATGCCACTGTGGATAGATCCCTAAGTTCAACTTTTAAATTTGCATCAGCTATCAAGGTACACCCGGCTAGGTCTGGCAGAGCCTAAAGAGAAGGGGGTTTTTTATCATATTAACCCTGTTTCTTTATCCAAAAGCATTAAGAGAGCTTGGCATCCTCTTAAGGTTTACAACCTGCATTTTTGAGACCTAACAAATACCATCCCCTCCATTAAGGAGTTGCCCAAACCATATATTTTTTTGTAGTTTTCAATATACATGGTATGGCCCCCAAGGTCAATTTTATACTATGTAATTTGTTACCAATTTTAAATTAAAGATTTATATCAATTTTAATTAATATTAAATTTATTAAAAAGTATATATTTTATATCAAGTTTGATATAAAAACTATATCAATTTTATATAAAATTGATTTCAACTTTTATTGATTTTTTATAAATTAATATTTTATATATATATATATATATTTAACTTATATATATTATTAAATTTTACACCAATTTTATATAAATTAATATAAACTCATTTCAATTATATTATATAAAATTATTATAAGTTGATATTAATTTTATATAAAATTGATGTCAATTTATATATAAAAAAAGTAAATCCATAAAACCCTAGAAAAAAATAACTATTTTTTCTATAAAACAAAAAAATATATTAGTATGAATTGAGAAAATATGATGGGTTTAGTCCTTATCAAACACTCTCATCCGAGTCATGCTCATCAAATTGAAAAGGATGTACATGTGTCATCTTCATACTCCCTCCATTTGAATAAATAAAAAAGATAGGTGAAAATGGTGATTTGCTCCATTTTTTGTAGTTATATAATATTTACTAGTTTGGTTATACTTAGTTCAATTGAACCAAACTCACCCCATGTCCAAAATGTAGGCGCCACATGGTGCCACAAAGCAAGTTTAGTTAAATAAGTGTTTTCTAGGTTCAACCAAACATATACAAAAAAATCACTTTCCCAAGAATGCGACATAACTTTGTGTGTAACCATCACCTACTACATGATCTTAATTAATATTATGTTAGGACTAGATTTGCTATTTTCCTTGAAAGTCCTTGTAAACATTGTTGTAATTTGAATGCACTAGCTAGGATTAAATGTTTGTAAAGAATATTTCATGTTTGTATCTCCAAAGATCATGGGATAGGCCAAAGAGGACACCCATGTGAGAGTTGGAGGCACATGGGAAGTGAAACATTCCATTGGACACTTGGTAATATTGATTGTAAGAGGCATTGAATAGAGGATTACATCAATAAGGAATACTTAGCCAATTGGCACATGTTAGGAATATGTTGTACATTTGGCATGGATTACACTCCTAATATAAAATGTATACTCATCCACAATTTTTGGGGGCCCTTTCTTTAAGGAAGTTATTTAGCCCATGGTCTTATGCCCATTATTTTCTAAAACCACTTAATGGTTTCCTATATTGATGTGATTATAAATAAAGATGCATGGATTAGAGTTACTATGGGCAAGAAGCATCTTATTATATATCATGTTGTAGTTTGACGTAAGGTTGTGTTGCTAGTAGAAGGAGACATTTATTGAAGGGAGTAGCTAAGTGTATTATGCATTCTTGTATTTGAGATTAATACAAACGTGTGCTCTCTTTGGTGATAGATTTTTCACTAGAAAGGGTTTTTCTAAGTATATCAATGTTCTATTTTTATTTATGTATGATCTTGTTACTATCATATAATTCTTTGTTGCTTCTCTTATATTTTGATAACAAATAATTTTATTACAACATATTAAATTAGATTTATGTAAGATTTATCAGGAATACAAACCAACAAGCACAATATCCAAGATCTAGGTGAGAGAAGCAAGTAACACTAGCAAAAGCACATAGAGAATATCCATTGCAACATGCAATATAATATGGTATTCCAATAAGGAGGATATTGAAAGGATGTAATACAAATATGTAGAATTATAAGTGTAAGATTTTACAAGATTGCTCAAGCATGAGCAAAGGATGCAAGAGAGTGCTCAAGAGAGCAAGGGGATTGTATTTATAGGAAATGCATACCAAGTAGGATTCCTAACTACTAACTACTAATTGAAGAGTCACCAAGTGAGGAGTCCTAACAATGACTACTTGAGATAAATATAGCAAGTTGCTTTCCTAAGTAGATGTCTCTCTATGTGGGAGATGACACCTACGTAAGTAGAGACCTACCTAAGAAATCTTATCCTAATGGGCATGATAAAGTTGGAATAATAAACTAATTTATAAATAAAATAATCCACTAACACCCCCATAAAGCATAGCTTAGGTGGGTAGAGATGGGTCTCAATGACTAGGCTTGATTAAGTACCCATGTAGAAAGAAAGAGTATAAAAAAGTTGTAAAAACATCTACCATAGAACAACTACTATACTCAAAGAAACCTACCATGAAATTAGGATCAAAAGCTACCATAGAACAACTACTAGGTTAGCAAGTGTAACCTCTCGAATAAACATAACATGTCTACTTTTTAAAAATGTCCAATCAACCATAAAGACATAACATAAAAAGATTTCTGCATTTAATTATTTTTATAAAACTTAGATAGATGAAAGAAAGAAAAAATAGGGTATAAGGTGCATGAATTGATGCCTTGGATTTTGATCAATACACACAAATTTTATAACATGACTTAGTCCAAAACTTGACCAAGCTCCTACAAAATGAGAAAGAGGCCTATTTATAACATTACAATACTTCCCTGCAGCTCTTGTGCTATTGGCAATTGGTGTTTATTAAACTTTTTGTTGGACAACAATATATCAATATTTAATTGATCAACAATAGAGCACAATCAGATGCGATCCTTGGGTAAAAGTGGATGCAGTCTTAATTAGATTGAGCATTTGACAGGGAAGGTGAAAATTCCCCACACTATTTAGTGTTCATTTCTACACTTCATTAAATGTTGAGATGGCAGCCCATGGCCAAAAAATTAATTTTACACCGTATTCTCTCAACATGGCACAACTCCCATCATTTCTCATTTGAATATCCAGTTACCTCAAACCCTGCACTCGTCTAACACATTAAATTCACGACTACCTACTCTCAACATTCCTTCCACATTATCCTTTGCACTTTGTTTGCCTATGTCGTTGCTTAGTTCTCATTTTCCTATTTCCATTATGAAAATATTTTCCTATGCTATGAGCTTTTCAATATTAAACTAGGGCAACTTTATATAGGGAGTGGGCATTATAAGTAAAAGGGTTTTATTTCACTCTCAAGGTTTGGCATTCATATAAGACCAATCACAGGTACGTTAGTACTTCCACCTTTTTTTTTTTTCTTTTACTTATGATTCACTAATATATGTGAAAATAAAATAAAATCTCGCTCTATATATTTAAAATCTCTTATGAAAAGGCACCTGGCTGGAAACAAAGTGGGCCCAAACAGCGTAGATATGGCCGTCCTACATCTGCAGGAAACAAATGCGTTCAGAACCTCAAAAATGCCAGCACCCACACAAATTCCATCACCATATCCTTGATATGTTGGAAGAAACTTGGGTAAATATGGCGCCACGTGGACAGTTTCAAACAAAGTTGACAAGTCTGGCGGGGCCCAGATTTAATATTAGGACAATAAGCTATATCTTATGAAAGCATGACAGTTTTAGAACACAAGAACAAGACATACAAACATAGTGTCATAAAAACATGCAATTCGGATATAGGCATAATGCAGGATTTTTATCAGAGGTGTAACATAGGAGAAAAGCACAATTTTAATGCAGCCCATTAAAATAAATTCTTAGGGCAAATACAAAACTAAGGGATTGGAAATGGAAATGAAATTATTTTATAGTCTATGATACTCAATAGAAATAGAAATGAAATTCTTTTATAGTCTATGATACTCAATAGAAATGGAAATGAAATTCTTTTATAGTCCATGATACTTAATAACTTAGCTTATAACGGTTTATAGCATTGGGACTACGGCTTATAGCATTGGGACTACCTCATACTCCCATTGGTGTTGAAGGAGGCACCTAATTGTGCTTCAATACTAGACATACATACCCTAACCCCTACAAGATTCAAACTTGTGACCTCTGTTTTAAGAGGACAAATTTTTCACCAACAAGGTTAGTAATTTTAAGGCATACATTTAAATTTCTTGGCTTCTTATTTTTTAAAATCTTTTATTATTTTCCTTTGGTTGCATGTCAAAACATATTTCACATTCGACTTCTCCCCTTTTAAGGCATAGCCAATAGAGGGAAAGTAGAATGTGAAATATGTCATGCCTTAAAAGGGGGAAAGTAGAATGTGAAATATGTTTTGACATGCAACCCAAGGAAAATAATAAAAGATTTTTAAAAATAAGAAGCCAAGAAACTTAAATGTGTGGAAATGTTAAGTTCACTAAGATTAAAGGATAACAATAATTTTTGATTTAGTAAGTTGTTATGTCTTTTAATGTCTTTTCTCTAATCTAGAATTTAATTAAAATATAATAAAATATTTTAACATCTTCATTAAAGGATTAAGTGATAAATAATTTGTAAGGACCTTAGCAGTATGGTTGAGACTTCTAGTTGGGTTTTTGAAGTTTATAATTTCCCTAGGATTGGGTTTTTGAAGTTTAATTTTCCTGGGATTTTAAAGGCAACCTAGGGATGGTTGTTGATGGGATGATTATTTGATATCCCAGTAATTATTTTTTACATGGTGATTGGGTCTTTTCAGAAACTCTCACAAACAATGAAGTTGAATTTGAAGCTATTATTCTAGTTTTATCACTTGCTAAATCTTAGAGGATTAAAAAATTAGTGGTTGAAAGTGATTCTTTATTGGTTATTATTAGACTCCATAAAGGTGCATGTCTAAAATTGAAACTTAATAGCCTTCTAAAAGAAGTAATCGATATATATTTTGATGAAATAGTGTACTCACATTGTTAAAGGGAAGTAACTATGTAGTTGACTTATTAACTAATTTTAGCATTGATCAGTTGGAAAAGGTGTGTCAACCTTGAATTCTTAATGTTCATTTATTTAATACTTTGTATGCATTCACTATTTCATCTTTTGTGTTTTTTGTCTTCATATGGGAGAGTTGGCATCTCATTTGGAGGTGATATGGAATTTGTCTTTAGTGGATTTTGTCCTCGCATGAGGAGGTAGGAATCCCACATTGAAGTGGCATTATTTGGCCATGTGTCAGCATCTTGTGGTGTGTGTAAGGTTATCATGGTGTGAGTTACATATGACAAAAACTTATGACATGTACTTGAGCATGTAAGAGGTTACATTGGAATCTTGACCAACATTATGACAAGCTTACAAACTTGTCACATAGCATCTTTGAATGATTTGAGTAAGGATAAATTGGGGTTCCCAAGTTTGGGTGGTCAAATATGATGGATTATGACAATGTAAGAGTGTAAGAGAATATGCTAAAAATAGTCAGGAGGACCAAGAGTAAAGAGCGGTGTTGAAAATTGGACCCATGCTTTTGGGTGCCATACCCCCTATGGTTTTGCAAATGGTTTTCCTAAACCTTTCATGGTTTCTAGTTTGAACTTTACCTAGTTATTGGTGCTTGGAGTTGTAGCTTGTATGGCTTAATTTGTAGGTATTGTTATGTTACCAAAATCAGTCCAGATTTGTATGTTGGTGATACTCATGTAAAGACTTGCTTTGGAAGTGTATTCTAATTGTATTGTTTACTAAATTATCCATTGGTCTACTTTGGCTCATGTGGGGTTTTCCTCTTGAAAGGGTTCTCCCCACGTACACATGCGTTATCATATACTTTGTTTATTTGATTTTATGTGTTTCTTCCTTTTGTAACTATAAAGATTTAAAATTTACAAAACACTTTCCTTAAAGATTAGTGTAGGAATAATTTCTGCATACCTTGCTTCCCTTCATTTGGTATTAGATCCTAATCACCTTAGATTCTAGGTGTTGGGTGGAGGGTTTTTTATACCAATCTTCGTTTGAGTGGGAGCTTGCACAAAGAGGGTTTTGATCTTATTGCAGGAAGAGATGGAAAGCACATTCAAAATAGAAATGGAGAAGTTCTCTAACAATAATATTGAGTTGTGGAAACTCAAAATGGAAGATATGCTTGTAGACAAATATCTGTGGGTTGCAATATCTGGTATGAAGCCCAATGCAATGAAATAATAAGATTGGAACTTGATGGATAGAAAGATGAAGGGTCTTGTGAGATTTTGTTTGGCATATTCAATATTGTTGGATGTTCATGAAGAGACCACCAAAAGAAATATTTAGAAAAATCTTAGATAAATTTATCAGGCTAAATCCTTGGTGAATAATCTCTTCCTAAGGAAGAATTTACAGTACACCCTCAGGATGGAGGATAGTGGATCCATAGCTGATCATATGAATGCATTCAATATGGTAGTCATCGAGCTAAACTTTATTGGATGGAGGAGGAGGATCATTGCATGACTTTGTTGTGCTCTTTACTAGATTCATGGGACCACCTTATTATGGCCATTGGGAGCACTACCACTAAGTTGAAGATGGATGAGGTGGTTGCATCATTGCTTTTCAAATAGTTGTGAAGGAAGACCCTAGTTGTTCATGGAAGATTGAAATAAAAATGTAAGAAGAAGGACAAGAATCAAGACAAGTCTAGATCTAAATCATGTAGGAGATCCTTTAAATATCTTGGTAAGTTCAAGGTAAAAATTTGGAACTATGATAAGCTTGGCCACCTTAGAAGAGACTATGCAAAAGAGAAGAAGAAGAAGAAGTAAAATAATGATTATGTTGATGAGTCTAAGAAATCCTCCTAGGATGATGGTAATGCCTTTGTCGTAGCCTTAGATACATGTGCATATGAAGGTGTGTGGTTGATAGACTTAGGTACATCATTTCACATGACCTCACACCAAGGTTGGCTTACAGAATATGAATAATATGATGGTGATAATTTGTATCTTGGATATGATTCTCATCTGAAGATTGTTGGTCATGGAATAATTCTGGTATGATTCTTTGATAAATGAGTGAAGGGCATCATTGGTGTTCTGCATATGCATAGTTTGGCATGGAACCTACTTTCTATATGTAAATTGAATGATGTAGGTGTGTAGGTTGTTTTCTCAAGTGGAGGGTGCAAGATGATTAGAGATGATATGGTGCTTGCAAATGGTGTTTATATTGACACTCTATTTTAGTTGAGTGCATGCATGGTCTAGTACAATAGTTCTTATGTTCTTGCAATAAAGAGATCTATAGAATCTTCACCTTTACCATAGAACTAGTAGCAAAGAGAATTGTTGCATCCACTTTTGATGGTTGTCCTTTTCAGGTACCTAAGGGTGCTCATGCTTTGGAGACTAAGATTTCCATAGAGAAAATAATGTTATGGCACTTGAAAAATTAAAATCTTGTTGAGGAGATTAATTATTGTAACCTTGAGTTTGATTTTTGTGAACATTGTTTATGGAAAACAAAAATATCTTCAATTCTATTCTAGTTCTCACAAATCTTTTAGGGTATTTGATCTAATACAATATGATGTTTTTGGTCTAGTTAATCGTCTTTCAATTTTTAAATTTGTTTATTATGTATCTTTCATTAATGATTACAGTAGACATGGGTACATTTTCTTAGGATTAAATATGAATTCTTCAGTTACTTTGAATTTAAGGCTCTTGTAGAGGATTAGACTGGTAAAAAGATCAAGATTTTGAGGACTAATAATGATGATGAGTTTTGTTTAGTAGATTTCAGTAGGTTCTATAAAAATCATGGAATAAAAAGGAATAAGAAAACTTTGTACACTCCTTAGTAGAATAGATTTGTAGAAATAATTAATAGGACATTGATGAAGAGGGCTAGAAGTATGCTCAATGGAGCTGGCTTGGAACAAAATTTTTGGGTAGAAGCAGCTGCTATAGCTTGTGACCTGATTAACATGTCTCCTACATCAATTCTTGTTGAGAAGACACCCATGGAGGTATGGTTAGGAAAAATTCTTTCATTGAGACAACTTAGAGTCTTTAGTTGAGAGGCATATGCACATGTGCCTAGGGAGAAGTGGTCAAAGTTGGAGAACAATGTTGTAAAATGTATCTTCATTAGTTATGACATTGGTGTGAAAGGGTACAATCTTTGGGATCTTGTGGCTGAGATATTTTTGTATAGAAAGAGTGTTATCTTCAGAGAAGATTGTAGACACCTAAAATTGACTATGTTCTCATAACCCTTTGACATCCCCTCTAGACATTCATCCTGCAACACACTGCCCCTTAATCCCTTTGCCAAATTAATTAAATAAATTTTATTTATTTAATTAATCCATTCCCTCCATCACCTAAATTAAATAAATAACTTATATTTATTTATTTAATCCATTTATCCCCTTTTAGCCAAAATTAATTGAATAAATATTTATTTAATTAATTAATCCTTCCATCATCCCTTCTCCAATAACAAATTAAATAATTTTTATTTAATTTAATTATTGAGAGTCACATGACTAGCTTGTCCTCGTCCTCATCCACTTGCCACAATCAATAAATGAGATTTTCATCTCCACCATCTATTTCATACTACATCTCTCAATCTTAGCCATTCACATAAGGATAAGCCCTAGAAGCTTCCTTTGTTGCCCTAGAAATCATTATCCTTGCCCTAATGTACTCTCAACCTATCCTAGCCATTGATCGAATCTTTTAATCCTAGCCCTTCATTCATCATATCCAACCTCTATAAATCAAGCCTCAACCAAGCCATTTTAAGCCACATCTTATGCCATAAGCCCATGCTGTCAAAATCATCCTAGATCTTCTATTATCCTATCCATCATCTTTATCTAGCGATTATGCTACAGAGTAGAGAAACCAACATTCAAATATCAAGGGCAACAAGGACTATTATGTGATATTATTTTATCTCCATTTTATAGTTACTTGCTCTTGAAGTGATGTTGAATATGGCATAGGTTCTTCGATGTATCAATTGTTTCCTTATTTGATTTCCATATTTCTTCATACACATTTTTGGCACACCTAGTGGGACCCACATCCTAATCTAACCCCCTTTTGGGAAGAAATTTGATCATTTTTTCTTGTAGGTTATAGATTTGTGCCTACGACTGTCAATCTGCACTTGTGTCCCAGATATGTGCCTTCATTTGATGACTTCACACCCTTGTTTCCTAGATCAATGCCCTTGCCTCACATATCAGTGCCCTTGCAAGCCAGATTAGTGCCTTTGTTTCTATGTATTATTTCCTAATTTTCATTCCTACTCTTCAAATTTGGTCTTGTTTTGGCCTAACATTGTGTTTTGTAGGGTTTTGATATCGTTTTTAGTGTCAATTTTGGCCTCTATCACATATTAGTTCCCTTGTTATATAGATTAGTGCCCTTGTAGCATAGATTAGTGCCCTTGCCTCATAGATTAGTGCCCTTGTTGCATAGATTAGCAACTTTGTTTGGGCAGGGTTTTTGACACTCTTGTTTGGTTTTTTGGAAACTAGATCTATTTTACGTCAGTTTTCTATCATTAGTTTCTAGTTTCTAGCAGATTTGACCCTCCGTTTTGTAAATCTAAGTCCAAAACACATATCAATGCCTTTGTCTCATATATTAGCAACCTTGTTGCACAGATTAGCACCCTTGTTATCCATATTAGCGCCCTTGTTATCCATATTAGCGCCCTTGTCATCCAGATCAATGCCTCTGTCATGAGGTATAATAGTGCAATTGTTTGATTTATGTTTTTATCTATTTCTACACCCTTGGTTGTAATTTTAGGCTTTTTCTTGATTATCATTTTACAGCTAACATTTTGGGGTTGTGTTGGAACTAACACATTTGTGCAGCTTGCTTATGCTTGTCAAAGATCATATCTCAAACTACTAATAAGTTTGTTGTAGGTTTCTACTTGTCAAAGACATATCATTTGAAACTTAGTGTTTGCTTTTTTTGGTGGATTTGAGTGTGACTTAGAGTGTATATGCTCTTCCCTTGCACTTAGTGTGATCTTGGGAATCAAAAGCATTCTCTAGCCACATTCATCTTAACACACATCATTTTTTATGTAAGGATTAATGAATCTTGTATGTGTGAATCAAGTCTACGTGTATGCTCTCCTATCGCACCTTTAGGTGATCTTGAGGATCAAAAGCATCTCTTGATTCACTTTTGTCACACAAGGTGTGTTAAGTTGTGTATGCTCTCTCCTTGCGCTTCATGCAATCTTGGAGATCAAAAGCACTTAACATCATCTTTCCCTTAGGAGGCTTGCCTATAGAGACACAACCACTCTAAAGGGCTAACCTCAACCACGCATTTTGGTGGGGTATATCAAAGGGGGGAGAAGAATATTTGTACCTCAATCTAGTTGCATATTCATTGGTACATCCTTGGGGCCCTAGGTAATTCTAAACACAAAGTGAAATGACTTGTCACATGCCTTCAATGGACTAGTGTTCATGGACTTGGACCCCACATACCTTGTGTATATAGGGGGCATCCTTAGAGAGATTGTGTTGCAAGTATGGGCCTAACTAGTGTTGTCATTGATGTCAACATACTCATGTTTCATTAATGATAAGGATTGGATGAGCTGTGTGCTGAGGATATTGAGAAAATTTGTCTCAATCAGAAACAGTGAAGAATAGTGATGACAGTAAGATAAAAAGTCCACTATAGGATGAGGATTAGAGGATGCGGATTAAAGGGTTTGTATATATGTATCCTAAGATGGTCCAGTAGAGATTTCAGAGGTCCACATGAAGATCTGAAGAAGTTGTGTCCGCTCAAGCAAAACTGGTTCTGGTAAGTGTTCGGAGGACAGAGTGATACAGAAAGGTCCGGTGAGATCCAGAAATACATTATCTTGTTCTGCAGATCTGAGGGAGTGTTGAGGAAGTCTTTATGAAGTGTCAACTCGATTGGTTCAAGGTATGAAGGTCCGCAAGCATCTATTCCTTTGTAACAGAGATGACAGACTGTGTTCTTAAGGTTCTGGATAAAGGAGAGAAGGATTTCAGTAAGTAGATGAAGTGTGGATGTTCTTGATGATTTAGGAAATATTTTGAAGGTATTTGAATCGTGTCCAGTTCGTGTTGGTAATCCGTATTGAAGTTGGAGCTCACAATTGAAGAATAACTTTCGGATGATGGTGTTCTTCCTGAGACTGGCCGACCGGATGTATTACACATCTTGCGGATGTTCTTGTAGATGTTTGCCGACTTAGATGATTATTCCTAAGTCGATGCCTTGTATAAATAAGGGTTTGTTGAGTCATTTTAGAGTGTGGCTTGTTGAGATGAGACTGTGGTAGCAAGGAGGAGACCTAAAGGCAGGACAGAAGTATTGGACTTAAATGGAACTGATTCAAGCATAGTGAAGATGCTATTCTCCAGTTCATGTATGTGATACTTATTATTTTGTAGATAGTGTGTCTCTTGTAGGCAGTGAACCTCTTGTGAGCAGTGTGCTTGGGCAATGAGCCCTAATTGGCATGTGCCATTCTGTTCTTTCTATTCTTCTAACAGAGAATACAATCTTGGGTTAATCACCCCGTGGTTTTTCCCTTAACCGGGTTTTCCACGTCAAAATCTTGGTGTCTCATGTGTTAATATGTTTCTGCTCTAGATTCATTGCATCAAGTTTTCATGATTGATTTTTATTATGGTGGTAAATTGAAAAATGGAATTAGGTGTTTCATTGCAAGAAAAGTTTTGGACAACTGATTCACCCCCCCTCTCAGTTGTCTATCCTAAATCTAACAATTGGTATCAGAGCCAAGTTCCTCTAAAAGAGCTTAATCGCTTGAGGAGATCCAGAATGTCATCCTACAAGAAGGATAGTCCGAGGTTTGATGGAACAAATTTCACTCTTTGGAAAAGTCGCATGCAATGTCACTTACAGTGTATGGGGGCAAAGTATTGGTCCATGGTCTCAAAGAAGTATACCCCTTCACAAGGTGGACCGAAATCAATAGATGAAATTGCGGATGTTGAAAACAATCTGTGGACTAAAGAAGCTCTTTAAGTGCCTTGTCTGATTCAGAGTTGACAAATGTTGTTGACCTACAAACTACTTTTGAGATTTGGGAAAAACTGGAACTTCTGCATGAAGGAGACAAGTATGTTAAATGTGCCAAGCTACAGAGTCTAAAAGGAAAATTCAAAAATCTAAAGATGAAAGAAGATGAAAATATCACTATTTTTATGCCAAGAGTGAATGAGCTTGTTTGCGGCATTAGGTGTGCTGGTGGAGTCTTGGATGAAGATGAGAAAAGTTCTCAGATCTCTTCCTGAATCTTACAAATACAAAGTTGCTGCTATTGAAGAATTCAGATCTATTTCAGGCGTCACAAGAGATCAATTAATTGGTAAATTGGCTGCATTTGAACTGACTGAGTTTGGGGATGCCCTTCCTAAGATTGAAACTGCATTCAAAGCAAGTGCTTCTATTAAAGGAAAACAAAAATTTGATCCGAGAGAAAAATCTTCAAAGAAACTATCATGGTATGAGAAAGCAAGGAAAGACCTTAAAGAAGATGAAGCAGAAGCTGCTCAACTTGAAGCACTTTTTGCAAAAAGACTGCCAAGAGGATCCGGTAAGTACGAAGGGAAATTACCTTTTAAGTGTTTTAACTGCAATAAGATTGGCCATTTTGCCTCAAGGTGTCCGGAAAGATTCTCAAGGCCTAACCCTAACAGATCAAGGTTCTAAAAGAAATGCTACTATGCTAATGAAGATGACGATGAGGAAGGATTAACAGATGATGAATTAGAGATAGGAAACAAATTTGGAGATGACTGGGTATTTATTGCCATCAAGGAAGAAGATCCAAAGCCCTCTGAATCTATCAATCATAAAATTGTTGAAAAGGCTCTAGCTGCCCAAGTTGAAGAAAAGGATGATTGGGTCATTGACAGTGGATGCTCCCATCATATGACAAGTGACAAAAACAAGTTTATAGATTTGGAAAGGTATGAAGATGGAGTGGTAAAATTTGGTGATAATTTTGATGGTAGAATTAGAGGTAGAGGAACTATTTCTTTTGATGGAAAGAACAAAATCAGTAATGTATTTTATGTTGAGGGTTTGAAGCACAATCTTCTCAGTGTTGGACAGTTGGTAGACAAAGGTTATGATCTCCGATTCAAAAATGGAAAATGCAAGATCTTTGAAAGTTCTAGAACAAAGATTGCATCCGGTACTCAAACAAAAGGTAACATCTTCCACTTAGTTGGTACTGGTAAAAGTTGTCTATTTGTGCAAATTGATCAGAGTTGGTTGTGGCATAGAAGAATGTGTCATGTGAATTTTGATAATATCATCAAGATAAGCAATACTCAGGTTGTAAGAGATCTTCAAAAACTGGTGAAACCCACAAACAGTTTATGCAAAGCATGTCAGTTGGGGAAACAAAGTAGAGTCTCATTCAAGAATAAGGAACAATCTTCAACTGGATTATTGGATCTAGTTCATACTAATTTATGTGGTCTGGCAAGAATCAGAAGTGTGCAAGGTGATAGATACTTCATGCTATTAATTGATGACTACTCTCGTATGATGTGGGTAACTTTTTTGAAAGAAAAATCAGAATCTCTTGAGAAATTCAAAATATTCAAAGCTTTGGTAGAAAATGAAACCAGATTAAAATTAAAATGTCTGAGGTCTGATAGAGGTGGTGAATTCACATCCGGTGAGTTCATAAAGTTCTGTGAGAAACATGGAATAAAGAGATAATTGTCTGCTCCTAGGACTCCACAGCAGAATGGGGTAGTAGAGAGAAAGAACCGGACCATCCAGGAAGCATCTAGGACCATGATGATGGAAGCAAATGTTCCTCAGATCTATTGGAGAGAAGATGTTAGCACTGCAGTCTATACTCTCAATCAAGTTCAAATCAGATGCAATACCGGTAAGACTCCTTATGAACTTTGGTTTGGCATCACTCCTACTGTGAGGTATTTCAGAGTTTTTGGTAGCAAATGTTACATTAAAAGAGATGAAGATCTAGGAAAGTTTGATGCTAGAAGTGATGAAGGAATATTCTTGAGTTACTCTACTCAAAGCAAAGCATACTGGTGCTATAACAAGAGACTGAGAAAGATAATAGAAAGTACAAATGTGAAAGTTGATGAAGGAATTGAAAAACCCTCAAGGTTCTATGAATATGATGAAGATGATTAGAATGGTATTCTGACTCAAGGAGCTCAAGCCTTCTCTGAAGCTTAGATTCAAATTGATTTGGTAAATCAGGAAGAAGAGATGAATCTTAATGAACCTGATCAAGAATTAGAAGTGCAAGAGATTCCCAAAGTTCCCACGTATGTAAGACTAAACCATTCTGAAGAACAGATCATAGGTGATAAAAGCAAAGGTGTACAAACAAGAAGGAGGATTGCTCAAGATTCAGATGAGTATTGTCTGATTTCAAAGATTGAACCTAAGACAGTAAATGAAGCTTGCAATGATGAAAACTGGACTAAAGCAATGGAGGAAGAGCTGATGCAAATTGAGAAAAATCACACTTAGGATCTTGTTCCCAGACCTATAAACAAGAATGTGATTGGAACAAAGTGGGTCTTCTGGAACAAACTGAATGAAGTTGGTGAAGTAATCAAAAACAAAGCTAGAGTGGTTTGCAAGGGTTACTCTCAAATAGAAGGAGTTGATTTTGAAGAAACTTTTGCTCCAGTGGCAAGAATTGAAGCAGTCAGATTATTCCTTGCTTTTGCTGCCTTTAAGGATTTCAAAGTGTATCAGATGGATGTCAAGTCTGCCTTCCTGAATGGTCATCTGGAAGAAGAAGTATACATTGAGCAACCGGATGGTTTTCAATTGTCTAATCATGATGACATGGTCTGCAAGTTGAATAAAGCACTGTATGGGCTGAAGCAAGCCCCAAGAGCCTGATATGAAAGATTGGATAAGCATCTTTTGAAGATTGGTTTTAACAAAGGTACTACTGACAGTAATTTGTATTTCAAAATTGATCATGAAAACATCTTGATTGTTGAAGTGTTTGTTGATGATATCATTTTTGGAGGAAGAGATAGTATGTGTAAAACCTTTGCAAATCAAATGAAAAGTGAATTTGAGATGTCCATGCTTGGGGAAATGAATTTCTTCTTGGGACTACAAATCACTCAAACAAAGAAAGAAATTTTCATTTCTCAGACCAAATATGTGAAAGAATTGTTGAAGAAATTTGGGATGGAAGATTCAAAACCAATGAATACCCCCATGGCAACTGGATGTAAATTGGGTAAAGATGATGACTCTCCTAAGGTTGACCAGAAAAAGTATCGATCAATGATTGGTGGATTGTTATATCTTACTCAAACCAGACCTGACATTATGAATGATGTTGGTCTTGTTGCTAGATTCCAAGCTGACCCTAGAGAATCTCATGTCATGGCAATCAAGAGGATTTTTAGATATCTAAAAGGGACAGTTGAGTATGGATTGTGGTATCCTAGAGATCATGATTTTTCTCTTCATGCTTATATAAATGCTGATTGGACAGGAGATGTGGATGACTGGAAGAGTACCAATGGTGGAGAATTCTTTTTGGGAAAGAGGTTGGTTTCTTGGATAAGCAAGAAACAAGAGGCAATATCTCTGTCAACTACGGAAGCAGAGTATATTGCAGCAGTAGGTAGTTGCACTCAAGTTTTGTGGATGAAGCAAATGCTACGAGACATAAGAATAGAGTATGAGGAGCCTATCACAATCTTCTATGATAATTCAAGTGCAATAAACATATCTAATAATCCGGTGTTGCATTCAAAGACTAAACATATATCCATCAAATTTCACTTTTTGAGAGAGCAAGTGAACAAGAATGAAGTCAAATTAGAGTTTGTGCCTTCCAAAGATCAGATTGCAGACATCTTTACTAAACCTCTACCTAAGGACTCTTTTGAGTATCTTAGGGAGAAGTTAGGGGTTATTGCCCCTTCGGTGATGAACTAAGGTGCACTGAAGTGCATCAGTTCGGTAGATATCACAGTCATATCTTGTGGACTGGATTGATGACAGGGAGCTGCCACTCAGGGGGAGCAGCGGATATGAATTTGAAGTGTTAGAGTTGCAAGTATGAGCCCTTTGCCATTGATGTCAAAGGGGGAGAAAAGACATGTAAAAAACAAGTGGTTGCTGATCAAAGGGGGCGCAAGAAAAGAAAAGAAGACATGTGTTAAGGGAAGTTGTGACAGCAAGGAGAAGTTCTTGTCTTGATGATCAAAATAATTTTTTCACATCATATGTTGCCATCAATGACAAAGGGCGAGATTGCTACAAGTATGGGCCTAACTAGTGTTGTCATTGATGTCAACATACTCCTGTTGCATTAATGATAAGGATTGGATGAGCTATGTGCTAAGGATATTGAGAAAATTTGTCTCAATCAGAAATAGTGAAGAATAGTGATGACAGTAAGATAAAAAGTCCAAGATAGGATGACGATCAGAGGATGCGGATTAAAGGGTTTGTATATATGCATCTTAAGATGGTCTAGTAGAGATTTCAAAGGTTCGCATGAAGATCTGAAGAAGTTGTGGCCACTCAAGCAAAACCGGTTTCGGTAAGTGTTCAGAGGTAACAAAGTGATACAGAAAGGTCCGGTGAGATCCAGAAATACATTATCTTGTTCTGTGGATCTAAGGGAGTGCTAAGGAAGTCTTTATGAAGTATCAACTTGATTGGTTCAAGGTATGAAGATCTGCAAGTATCTATTCCTTTGTAACAGAGATGACAGACTATGTTCTTAAGGTTCCGGATAAAGGAGAGAAGGATTTCAGTAAGTAGATGAAGTGTGGATGTTCTCGGTGATTTAGGAAATATTTTGAAGGTATTTGGATCGTGTTCAGTTCGTGTTGGTAATCCGCATTGAAGTTGGAGCTCACAATTGAAGAATAACTTCTGGATGATGGTGTTCTTCCTGAGACTGGCCGACCGGATGTATTACACATCTTGCGGATGTTCTTGTAGATGTTTGCCGACTTAGATGATTATTCCTAAGTCGATGCCTTGTATAAATAAGGGTTTGTTGAGTCATTTCAGAGTGTGTCTTGTTGAGATGAGACTGTGGTAGCAAGGAGGAGACCTAAAGGTAGAGCAGAAGTATTGGACTTAAATGGAACTGATTCAAGCATAGTGAAGATGCTATTCTCCAGTTCATGTATGTGATAGTTATTATTTTGTAGACAGTGTGTCTCTTGTAGGCAGTGAGCCTCTTGTGAGCAGTGCACTCAGGAAGTAAGCCCTAATTGGCATGTGCCATTATGTTCTTTCTATTCTTCTAACAGAGAATACAATCTTGGGTTAATCACCTCGTGGTTTTTCCCTTAACCAAGTTTTCCATGTCAAAATCTTGGTGTCTCATGTGTTAATATGTTTCTGCTCTAGATTCATTGTATCAAGTTTTCATGATTGATTTTTATTATGGTGGTAAATTGAAAAATGGAATTAAGTGTTTAACTACAAGAAAAGTTTTGGACAACTGATTCACCACCCCCCTCTCAGCTATCTGTCCTAAATCTAACAGATTGTACATCCTAGCTTAAGACTTTTCGGTTGTCTTCTAGTGTGGTGTAGGATTTAGTTGATAAATCCCAAAGTTACTCACCATGTACTTCATCAAGTAAAGATAAACATTCTCTTTGGGTAAGGCATAAAATTATCCAAGGGAAGGGATATTTGGTACAGTGCCTTTATCCCTAGTTATCCACTTGAAAAGGCATTCCTAGTTAGGTAGGAATATTGAGAAGTATTTTATTGTGTGGGCCTACACTATGAAGACACACCTACTTGAATAATCTAGGGTGTTGTGTTTTACATGTGTGTTCATTTGCATTATCCAAATCTTTATCATTTGTAAAAATTATGCATGTGTGTATGAACATTGTTGTTTTCCAATTTTTCCCAAGTCAATCTTCCAAAACCATTCCAAACATCCACAACATCTTAAAGTCCATAGTTCAACATTTTGATAGAATCCTTGTCACACTTTAGAAAAAGGTTGATTTCTTTGAGATCCACAACCATATTCCACATTGCTTCGATCCTTTTTATCTACCTTATCTTCCATCCACATCAAAACTTGTCCATAGTCTTTAAATTGAGATTTTAGCCCTTGATCAAGACCATCATCTTTTTAATCCTTTAGTCAAATCCTAGCCAATCCTAGATCATCTTTGCTTAAGGTCATATGTCTATCTTAAGTATTTGAAATCTATCCTTATCCTTAGTCAAATCAAATCCAATTTGATCTTGTCCCTTGATCTTAATCCCAATTCTAGTCCAAGTCATCATCATCCTTTTAGTGCAATCATCTATCCATCCACATCATCCCTAGTCTTGTTGTCATCCAATCCTTCATTATATCTAGTCCAATCCAAGATCTCAAACAAATCAACCTTTTGTCATATCATTAGGATCTCTCATCTTATGCCCCTTATAACTAGACTACAAACCAAGAAAATCATGGACTCTCACATTGATAATCAACCCCCTTCATCTCCTTCCACAAGTGCGTATGATGATCAAGTTAAATACTCACTTGCTTTCATGACATCTCATCATATGCAAACTTTTCCACAACATAATCTCAATGACACACATGAACATGAACAAAGTGTTGACCAAGATGAGCTTTCACATAGATTTGTTGATTCCATGAGAAACCTCCCACATCTGTATTTAATCATAAAGTTTCTTATAGACCAAGGGGTAGAGGTTCCTTCTTAATCTAAGAGATTAAAGCTTAAAGATCCCTATCCTCCTGGTCCTTCATCACAATCCATCAAGAAAAATCCTCAAAATAATCCAATAGGTAGTATGGTCTTGCCTCCACCTTTTGATTATCCTAGTTCCACTAACTCCTTTCAACTTGGTCCACCCACATCACTCATCCCACAAATTTCCAATCCCTCTATAACATCTCATCATTACATTCAAATGCTTTCTGCTTCATTACCAACTTTATTTCCATCTATCTCCATTCCTCAACAAACACTAGCAACCCCATCTCAACCAATCTCTTACCACATACCATTGAGTCATCCACAAAACACCTATTCACATGCTTCATCTCAACCCACTGCATATTCACTTAACACATACCATGCCTATTATCAACCTAACCCTTTAAACACTCAACCTATAGTCTCATATCCACAAAACACTTATCATCACACCACATCCAATCATTTATTGTCACATGTCACTACACAACCCTTATCACAAGGACCTATCAACTCTAACTCATCATCACCAAACCCACTTTCTTTGGATCATAGAATGCAAGAGATGGTAGAAAACACTATTCAAAAACTTCAAGTTGGAACCCAACGTAAACATTTCAAATTTGAAGAATTTTGTCCTTATCCATTGGATCGCTCCATCATGACAACTCCTTTTCCTCCTAATTTTGAGGTCCTCAAACTTGATAATATAAAGGAAAAGGATACCCTAGGGATCATCTCAAATAATTCTTTATGGCTTGTCAAGAAGTTTCCCATTATGACGTTTATCTCTTGAAATGTTTTCCACTAAGTTTGTTGGGACACTCTTTAGATTGGTTTCATCATCTTACTCTTGGCACCATCACAACATTCCCTAACTTATCTAAAAAAAATTCTGCTCATTTCTTGTACAACATTGAAAATGAATTCACAATGCTAGACCTTTTTAATGCCAAGCAATATAATGGAGAAAGAATTTCCTCTTACCTACAAAGGTGGAGAGGGATTGCAAGTCAAATCCCATGGGTCATCCCTAAAACAAAATTGGTTAGTAGCTTCATCCAAAACCTTAATCAAGAAATGGCCTTTCATATTCAAATCCATTCTCCTTCTACATTTGAAGAGATTGTTTAGAAAGGGATCACCATTGAAAAAGACCTTATCTCTAAAGATTTAATCAGATCTCAAACCAAAGACAATAGTCCTACAAATGATAAATTTAAACATTGGGCCAAGAACAAACATGAGGTTAGTGATGTTGTTACCGATGTTAAGCATGTCCAAACAACTGAAGCTGCCCAACCTAATGTGCCAAAATTCCTCTCGACTAGTACCATATCCCTTCCTAAGAAATAATTTCAAACACCTCCCAATTCATGACAACATTTCAAAGGTTTAGGAGAGCTCATCAAGTTAGTCTTTCAAAATCTTGTGCAAGCCGATATGGTCACATACCCTTATACAAAACCCTATGTTGATAATGAGTCCAAGCCCCATGATATAATGAACAAGAATATTGTGATTATCATCATGTCTATGGTCACCCCACACGTAATCGTACGAGGCTCCAACATTATATCCAAGACCTTATTGATCAATGAAGGTTGGAGGTCGATAAGCCTAAATCCTCTTCTAATGTACAATTGGGTGTTTATAACAATCCTTTTCCAAAACATCAAACCAAGTCTGTTGCCACCAATCCCAATCAATCCCAAGATAATCGTAGCAATGATACTTTCTATAAAAAAATCCCTCATGATAATTATAATGTCATAGGGATAATTGATTGTGATCCTTCCCAAGTTTCCACCACTACCATTAGAGCCCCATCCCCTAGATGTGTTGTCACCACTCGTTGCAAAATCATTACTCTACCCAAACATCATATTCCTCATCCTCACATTCATCCCGTTATAATATCCTTGATCACCTTGGGAAGACTCCTGCACAAATCTTGGTCCTAGATATCCTCAAGGTTTCCCATGTCCAGAAAGTCGTATTAGATTGTGTCCTCCAAGACTCTCAAGTCCCACATGATATTGACCTTGATCAATCCCAATATCTTGTGAGTTGCCTTTCTTCCACCTATCACCTCACCTTTTCGCAACAAGCTATGCCATCTATTGATCCATTTCATATCAATCCCCTTTATCTAAAGGTCTTGATCTCCAAAACCAAAGTCAAATGTGTCCTTTTGAACAATGGAGTTGGCTTGAACCTATGTGTTGGCAAGAGACACTATATGGATTCATGGTTGTTGTCATTGATGGCAACAAAGGTTATCCCACATATCCGCAAGTCATGGTGTGTCTCTACCGGAAGTCAGAATTAAGATTGTTGTGGTCCGGTGAACAAGAACAGAGCATGTGGCAAGGTCTGACAGATTGGTCCGGATCTCTCAGAGGAAGTGTCTTGGTGCAGCGCGGATTTGGGGAAGTCAAGAGGACTACCTTGAGTGGTATATTCCAAGGATTTAGCCTCTGGTGATGGACAAAGAAAAAGTTATGAATAGTTGAGTACCGGATTCCTGAGTGACAGTGAGAACAGAGGAAGAACTGACTGACAGAACATTAGACTATTTTCCAGATGTATTACTGTTGATGGTAAAGGTTGTGAAGGCAAGAATCATGTTTGGCCGACATGATTAATGATATCTACAAGTATATGCTTGATCCGCATTACTTGGTATGCAAGGATTCAGCCGACAGAACAGAGTTTGTGAGAAGATAGACTATTCCGAGTGCCGACTAGAAAGATAATGAAATCACTAGTGCGGATATATATAGAGGATGGATTTAGTTGTGAGATGTGTAGTTGTGTGGTGTGGAATGCGAACAAGTGCAGAGTAGAGCAGAAACAGCCAGAGAGATCTGGTATGTGAAAGGAAAACAGAATAAAGAGAAGAGGAAAGATGAAGTGCAGCAGATCAGTGTACTGAGCCTAACCGGAACTGAACTTCAGCATATGTAGATGCTTCCAATCAGTTCAAGTATTGTATAACATTCTTTTGTAGATAGTGTGTCTCCTTGTAGGCAGTGTGCCTCTTTGTGAGCAGTGTGCTCGGGCAGTGAGCCCTAATTGGCAAGTGCCATTTTGTAATTCCCTATTCTTCTAACAGAGAATAATCTTTGGGTTAATCACCCCGTGGTTTTCTCCCTTAACAGGGTTTCCACGTCAAAAATACTGTGTCATGTGTTTTTCATTTCATGGTAATGTTTGTTTGTTTGATTCAATGCTGCATTGATTAATAAGAAAGTTCAAAAGAAGAAATAATTAGGATAACTGATTCACCCCCCCCATCTCAGTTATCAACACTATGTACCTTGAAGTTAATAACACAACTGGGATATTCAAAATCTGACTTGGAACCATACTCTTATACTATCAAAGGCTATGATGATACTGAGATAGAATGTGAATGCATCATATGTCTTCCCATACAAGTGGGACTTGTACTTTTACACACTACATGTCGTGTCCTTTACCTTGAGCTTCCATATAACATCTTAATTGGTCATCCTTGGATCCATGCTCTAAAAGCAATCCCTTCTACTTACCATCAATGTATCAAGTTCCCACATAACGGTGTTGAAATAACTATCCAAGTGGATCCTAGAACCTTTGCATATTGTAGAGCCTTAGGAGTTGCTAGTCCTAAATATAACCATTGACCTAACAATGATATTTCCACTAAGGAGAAGGTCACCTCTTCCACATCTTATGTTCATCCTGATGACCTCGCTTCCACTTCATTGTCCTCTAAGGATCCTAAAGTTACTAAAGTCAAGATTATAGACAAAGGTTGTGGAGAATATGAGTTACATAATTCCTATCATGTTGAACCACTCCATGACACTTCTTATGGTCTAGGATACATGCCCTCTAGTGTGGAAACTAAAGATCCTCATGTTCCCACTACTTGTCGCAATGATGGAGTGCATATTGAACTCCTTAGTCCTATGCCTACCAAATAAAAAAATCCTAAAAATCCTAAGGCATTGTGTTAGGGTTAGCCAGAAGATGATATCAATTAAATGCAAATAAAGATTAAACAGAGAAATGAAAAATACATAGAAATAATAACAGCGAGAGACAAGTTTTAACGCGGTTCACCCAAACTCAAGCTACATCCACCAACAGAGAGTCCAATATTATTATCCAGTAAATCAAATTGCTTACAACCAGCAATCCCTGCAACTCAATACCTCTGTAAAATGCTACAATACAATATCAAAATCCCACCCACTTATAATAAGCTTTTTGGAAGCTTCTATAATTAGGGTTTTACAATGTCATTTTTTCTTTTGTCGGTCAAAAAATTAACAACCAACTCCAAACGAGAAAAAAAGAGGGAAACCTCAGCGAGGATACATAACTAGTTTACTTTGGTATTAGATCCTAATCGCCTTTGATTCTAGGTGTTGGGAGGAGGGTTTTTTATACCAATCTTTGTTTGAGTGGGAGCTTACACAAAGAGGGTTTTGATCTTATTACAGGAAGAGATGGAAAACACATTCAAAATAGAAATGGAGAAGTTCTCTAACAATAATATTGAGTTGTGGAAACTCAAAATGGAAGATATGCTTGTAGACAAATATATGTGGGTTGCAATATTTGGTATGAAGCCCACTGCAATGAAATAATAAGATTGGAACTTGATGGATAGAAAGATGAAGGGTCTTGTGAGATTTTGTTTGGCAGATTCAATATTGTTGGATGTTCATGATGAAACCACCAAAAGAAATATTTAGAAAAATCTTAGATAAATTTATCAGGCTAAATCCTTGGTGAATAATCTCTTCCTAAGAAAGAATTTACAATACACCCTCAGGATGGAGGATGGTGGATCTATAGCTGATCATATGAATGCATTCAATATGGTAGTCATCGAGCTAAACTTTATTGGATGGAGGAGGAGGATCATTGCATGACTTTGTTATGCTCTTTGCTAGATTCATGGGACCACCTTATTAGGGCCATTGGAGCACTACCACTAAGTTGAAGATGGATGAGGTGGTTGCATCATTGCTTTTCAAATAGTTGTGAAGGAAGACCCTACTTGTTCATGGAAGATTGAAATAAAAATGTAAGAAGAAGGACAAGAATCAAGACAAGTCTAGATCTAAATCATGTAGGAGATCCTTTAAATCTCTTGGTAAGTTCAAGGTAAAAATTTGGAACTATGATAAGCTTGGCCACCTTAGAAGAGACTATGCAAAAGAGAAGAAGAAGAAGAAGAAGAAAAATAATGATTATGTTGATGAGTCTAAGAAATCCTCCTAGGATGATGGTAATGCCTTTGTCGTAGCCTTAGATACACATGCATATGAAGGTGTGTGGTTGATAGACTTAGGTACATCATTTCACATGACCTTACACCAAGGTTGGTTTACAGAATATGAATAATATGATGGTGATAATGTGTATCTTGGATATGATTCTCATCTGAAGATTGTTGGTCATGGAAGAATTCTGGTATGATTCTTTGATAAATGAGTGAAGGGGATCATTGGTGTTCTGCATATGCATAGTTTGGCATGGAACCTACTTTCTATATGTAAATTAAATGATGTAGGTGTGTAGGTTGTTTTCTCAAGTGGAGGGTGCAAGATGATTAGAGATGATATGGTGCTTGCAAATGGTGTTTATATTGACACTCTATTTTAGTTGAGTGCATGCATGGTCTAGTACAATAGTTCTTATGTTCTTGCAATAAAGAGATCTATAGAATCTTCACCTTTACCATATAACAAGTAGCAAAGAGAATTGTTGCATCCACTTTTGATGGTTGTCCTTTTTAGGTACCTAAGGGTGCTCATGCTTTGGAGACTAAGATTTCCATAGAGAAAACAATGTTATGGCACTTGAAAAATTAAAATCTTGTTGAGGAGATTAATGATTGTAACCTTGAGTTTGATTTTTGTGAACATTGTTTATGGAAAACAAAAATATCTTCAATTTTATTCTAGTTCTTGTTGGTTACTTTCCCACACTGGATGCTTATTCCCAGTAATCCCTACAAAATAGCCATCGTTGATCAATAGGATTCCCGGGCCAGGGGCCAACAGTATAGGAGATAGACTCTATAAATATCTCCTCTTCTTCTTTAGGCTCTGCAGAACCAAGGGGGGTGTTCCCTATTCAACATCTATAAAATGCATCTATGTATTTGCTGGGATGTTGACACAAAGCAGATAAATCCTCTATTAAGTAGACCAAAATTGTGAGATAAGTGCAAAGGGGCTAGCTTTGGGCCTATGTTTAGTTGTAGATAGAGGATTTTGGATCCTAAAATTACTTCTAATGTCCTAAAAGGTTTGTATATAAGTTTGAGTTTGATTTATTTCTAGATGCAAAACTAGGACTTTGGGTTACAATAGAGATACCAGACCAGATTGGTGCCTATCCAGGGCTCAGATTCAATAGACATATATATGTGAATATCTACCACAGACTTGAGACAATAATCAGATTTCAAGGGGCTTCTGAAATGTCTACCTTATAGACAATACCCAAGAGAGAGTATTTAGTTATTTCTGCTTACCGACATCCTTACTGTAATGTATTCTTCTTAACACTTAATCCAAAACATTCAATCTACTCCTTGAGCAGAAGTAAGAGACTAAGTACTCAATTTAGAAAACCTATATTCTAGAATCTATAACACCCCTTAGATGTTTAGAGTCAGAAGAAAAAACACATTCAGTTTGGAGACAAATAACGAAACACATGCAATGGAGCATTACTCATTTAAATCAACATGAAATTGATGATTCTGTGCATAATACATACAACATACAATTCATAAACTCACGAGACACCTGAAACAGAGTCACCAAAAAGTTGTATTCCTACTGCAGCACCAAAACTTGTCCAGTTTTCAACAACCACAAAAGAGTAACACAGTTTGCTTTAAACAACAAGAAAGTGTACTTCGCAAAAAATAATTACAAGGCGAGGTCAAAATTTCCCGTCTGGCGCTCAAAATAATAAATGCAGCAGGGGACAAAACATGGAGAAGCAAGAGAAGGACTGGAGTGGTTGAGCTCAAGCCCTGTGCTGCCGCTGGAAAACTCCCCATCATAAATCAGGTACTTGACCGTTCAACCATCGGCCCATGCCTGTCTGCAATCCAGCCATAATGGCTCAACCACCGGTAGCTCCTCCCGGAAACAGTAACAGTGCACCCATGGAAAATTCCTGCTCAAAAATGACCACAGATGCAAGGAAAAAAGCCATCGTCGAAGGTTCAAAACCTGACCGTTGATCTGAAAACCCATCGCCAAGATCAACGGTCCCAAAATATGTATGAAGAGCCACCAGCCAATGAAATTGTGCCATGTGGGCACACCATGATTCTATCATTGGCCTTTCACACCTTTATTTTGCCCTTTTCGCCTTGTATATGCATGCCCAAAAGCATATACAAACACCTCATATATAAGTCGGACCTCAAATTTTATTAGAACATTTTGAGAATCGGTTCAAATCTGGCTTGTATCCCTTTTACCGCACATCGGCTTGTATATCAACATATACAAGTGCTTTATACAGCCCATGGATACCAAATTTCATTCAATGCACCTTATTCCTCCATTGCGTCTGGATTGCATGTCTCTCCTTTTGCATATCATCGAATGTATAACTGCATATACATTAGCCTTGAATACATACAAGGCGGATTTCAAATTTTAATGAGGCACTCGGAGTTGTTTTGAAATCTGGCTTGTATCTAGCCTTGGTACCTTCGCAATGTATATCGGCACATACAAGTGCCCAATATACATGCAGCGGACCTGAAATATTATTAACTTCATCTGATTTATCCCTCGGGTCCAAAATGTATGTCCTCTTTTTGTATATCGGCCTGTATATGCAAACATACAAATCCCCTAACATACAAGCAAGGAATCTTTTAGGATATGCGATATAGATTCCCTCTTGTATGTCACCAATGTATGTCAAACATACATTCAACCTTGTATCTGCTTCCCCTGCATGCTGAAAATACAAACCTGTTTGCATATACCTGCGGGCCCTACCACATGCATCACCTCCGCTGCACTGTAGCAAATGTATATTTGTTTGTATGTCAAATATACAAACACAAATATACAAACCCCTTTATACAACTACAGAATCTGCGATGGAATATTCGATGAATGCATACTTTCCTTGTATATTTCAACGCCTGCATGTTGACTTGTATATTAAAGATACATTCACCCTTGTACATTTTTCATTGTATATGCTAGCGATGAACCTTTACGCTGTAGCAGATGTATATCGGGCCTCCTTGTATATTTTTCATTGCATAAGACCTGATATATATTGACATACATTCATTCCTACACATACAAACACAGGATTTTCTACAGAATATTCCCTCAATGTATCTTCCACCTTGAACCCGATATGCAATTGAAAATGCATACAAGTGCAGAATATTCCCGAGAGTCTTGCGAAGGATTCCACTAATGTATATGCAACCTGATATGCATTTAGAAATGCATATAACTAAAATTTTCCACCACTTCTGGAAGGCGACAGAGATTTCACAAGCCCGCCAATGTACATTTGCGATTGCACATACAAAAACTCAACATTTTTCATGAGTGCGATAAGAAAAGGCAATAAATCACTACATGGGGACTGGTCAACCAATGAACACTACAGCACGAAGATAATACCGAGCAACCAGGAACTCACCATAGAAGGCCACTAACAGAGTAGACAAAACAGTGCAAGACCCCACGACTCAGAAAATTTAGGATTTGAAAGAGAAAAATCAGCAAACACTCAAGCTTAAAACCCTGAACATAAATGATTACCAACAATTCTCACAAATCTTTTAAGGTATTTGATCTAATACAATATGATGTTTTTGGTCTAGTTAATGGTCTTTCAATTTTAAAATTTGTTAATTATGTATCTTTCATTGATGATTACAGTAGACATGGGTACATTTTCTTAGGATTAAATATGAATTCTTCAGTTACTTTGAATTTAAGGCTCTT
Organism: Cunninghamia lanceolata; assembly: GCA_027924645.1. Lineage (NCBI taxonomy): Eukaryota > Viridiplantae > Streptophyta > Pinopsida > Cupressales > Cupressaceae > Cunninghamia > Cunninghamia lanceolata. The sequence continues at coordinate 483,020 of BSBN01000383.1, read as the reverse complement.
GTAGAGGATTAGACTGGTAAAAAGATCAAGATTTTGAGGACTAATAATGACGATGAGTTTTATTTAGTAGATTTCAGTAGGTTCTATAAAAATCATGGAATAAAAAGGAATAAGAAAACTTTGTACACTCAGTAGAATAGAGTTGTAGAAATAATTAATAGGACATTGATGAAGAGGGCTAGAAGTATGCTCAATGGAGCTGGCTTGGAACAAAAGTTTTGGGTAGAAGCAGCTGCTATAGCTTGTGACCTGATTAACATGTCTCCTACATCAATTCTTGTTGGGAAGACACCCATGGAGGTATGGTTAGGAAAAATTCTTTCATTGAGACAACTTAGAGTCTTTAGTTGAGAGGCATATGCACATGTGCCTAGGGAGAAGTGGTCAAAGTTGGAGAACAATGTTGTAAAATGTATCTTCATTAGTTATGGCATTGGTGTGAAAGGGTACAAGCTTTGGGATCTTGTGGGTGAGATATTTTTGTATAGAAAGAGTGTTATCTTCAGAGAAGATTGTAGACACCTAAAATTGGCTATGTTCTCATAACCCTTTGACATCCCCTCTAGACATTCATCTTGCAACACATTGCCCCTTAATCCCTTTGCCAAATTAATTAAATAAATTTTATTTATTTAATTAATCCATTCCCTCCATCACCTAAATTAAATAAATAAATTATATTTATTTATTTAATTAATTAATCCTTCCATCATCCCTTCTCCAATAACAAATTAAATAATTTTTATTTAATTTAATTATTGAGAGTCACATGACTAGCTTGTCCTCATCCTCATCCACTTGCCACAATCAATAAATGAGATTTTCATCTCCACCATCTATTTCATACTACATCTCTCAATCTTAGCCATTCACATAAGGATAAGCCCTAGAAGCTTCCTTTGTTGCCCTAGAAATCATTATCCTTGCCCTGATGTTCTCTCAACCTATCCTAGCCATTGATCTAATCTTTTAATCCTAGCCCTTCTTTCATCATATCCAACCTCTATAAATCAAGCCTCAACCAAACCATTTTAAGCCACATCTTATGCCATAAGCCCATGTTGTCAAAATCATCCTAGATCTTCTATTATCCTATCCATCATCTTTATCTAGTGATTATGCTACAGAATAGAGAAACCAACATTCAAATATCAAGGGCAACAAGGACTATTATGTGATATTATTTTATTTCCATTTTTATAGTTACTTGCTCTTGAAGTGATGTTGAATATGGCATAGGTTCTTTGATGTATCAATTGTTTCCTTATTTGATTTCCATATTTCTTCATACACATTTTTGGCACACCTAGTGGGACCCACATCCTAACCTAACCCCCTTTTGGGAAGAAATTTGATCATTTTTTCTTGTAGGTTATAGATTTGTGCCTACGACTGTCAATCTACGCCTGTGTCCCAGATATGCACCTTCATTTGACGACTTCACACCCTTGTTTCCTAGATCAATGCCCTTGCCTCACATATCAGTGCCCTTGCAAGCCAGATTAGTGCCTTTGTTTCTATGTATTATTTCCTAATTTTCATTCCTACTCTTCAAATCTGGTCTTGTTTTGGCCTAACATTGTGTTTTGTAGGGTTTTGATATCGTTTTAGTGTCAATTTTGGCCTCTATCACATATTAGTTCCCTTGTTGTATAGATTAGTGCCCTTGTAGCATAGATTAGTGCCCTTGCCTCATAGATTAGTGCCCTTGTTGCATAGATTAGCACCTTTGTTTGGGCAAGGTTTTTGACACTCTTGTTTGGTTTTTTGGAAACTAGATCTATTTTACGTCAGTTTTTCATCATTAGTTTCTAGTTTCTGGCAGATTTGACCCTCCGTTTTGCAAATCTAAGTCCAAAACACATATCAATGCCTTTGTCTCATAGATTAGCAACCTTGTTGCACAGATTAGCACCCTTGTTATCCATATTAGTGCCCTTGTCATCCAAATCAATGCCTCTGTCATGAGGTATAATAGTGCAATTGTTTGATTTATGTTTTTATCTAATTTTGCACCCTTGGTTGTAATTTTAGGCTTTTTCTTGATTATCATTTTACAACTAACATTTTGGGGTTGTGTTGGAACTAACACATTTGTGCAACTTGCTTATGCTTGTCAAATATCATATCTCAAACTACTAATAATTTTGTTGCAGGTTTCTACTTGTCAAAGACATATCATTTGAAACTTAGTGTTTGCTTTTTTTGGTGGATTTGAGTGTGACTTAGAGTGTATATGCTCTTCCCTTGCACTTAGTGTGATCTTGGGAATCAAAAGCATTCTCTAGCCACATTAATCTTCACACACATCATTTTTTATGTAAGGATTAATTAATCGTGTATGTGTGAATCAAGTCCATGTGTATGCTCTCCTATCGCACCTTTAGGTGATCTTGAGGATCAAAAGCATCTCTTGATTCACTTTTGTCACACAAGGTGTGTTAAGTTGTGTATGCTCTCTCCTTGCGCTTTGTGCAATCTTGGAGATCAAAAGCACTTAACATCATCTTTCCCTTAGGAGGCATGCCTATAGAGACACACCCACTCTAAAGTGGTGACCTCAACCACGCATTTTGGCAGGGTATATCAAAGGGGGGAGAAAAAGATTTGTACCTCAATCTAGTTGTATATTCATTGGTACATCCTTGGGGCTCTAGGTAATTCTGAACACAAGGTGAAATGACTTGTCACATGCCTTCAATGGACTAGTGTTCATGGACTTGGACCCCACATACCTTGTGTATATAGGGGGCATCCTTAGAGAGATTGTACATCCTAGCTTAAGACTTTTCGGTTGTCTTCTAGTGTGGTGTAGGATTCAACTGATAAGGCCAAAAGTTACTCACCATGTACTTCATCAAGTAAAGATAAACATTCTCTTTGGGTAAGGCCTAAAATTCTCCAAGGGAAGCGATATTTGGTACACCACCTTTATCCCTAGTTATCCACTTGAAAAGGTATTCCTAGTTAGGTAGGAATATTGAGAAGTATTCTATTGTGTGGACCTACACTATGAAGACACACCTACTTGAATAATCTAGGGTGTTGTTGTGTATTACATGTGTGTTTATTTGCATCATCCAAATTCTTATCATTTGTAAAAATTATGCATGTGTGTATGAACATTGTTATTTTCCAATTTTTCCCAAATCGATCTTCCAAAACCATTCCAAACATTCACAACATTTTAAAGTCCATAGTTCAACATTTTGATAGAATCCTTGTCACACTTTAGAAAAAGGTTGATTTCTTTGAGATCCACAACCATATTCCACATTGCTTCCATCCTTTTTATCTACCTTATCTTCCATCCACATCAAAACTTATCCATAGTCTTTAAATTGAGATTTTAGCCCTTGATCAAGACCATCATCTTTTTAATCCTTTAGTCAAATCCTAGCCAATCCTAGATCATCTTTGCTTAAGGTCATATGTCTATCTTAAGTATTTGAAATATATCCTTATCCTTAGTCAAATTAAATTAAATTTGATCTTGTCCCTTGATCTTAATCCCAATTCTAGTCCAAGCCATCGTTATCCTTTTAGTCCAATCATCTATCCATCCACATCATCCCTAGTCTTGTTGTCATCCAATCCTTCATTATATCTAGTCCAATCCAAGATCTCAAACAAATCGACCTTTTGTCATATCATTAAGATCTCTCATCTTGTGCCCCTTATAACTAGACCACAAACCAAGAAAATTATGGACTCTCACATTGATAATCAACCCCCTACACCTCCTCCCACAAGTGCGTATGATGATCAAGTTAAATACTCACTTGCTTTCATGACATCTCATCATATGCAAACTTTTCCACAACGTAATCTCAATGACACACATGAACATGAACAAAGTGTTGACCAAGATGAGCTTTCACATAGATATGTTGATTCCATGAGAAACCTCCCACATCTGTATTTAATCATAAAGTTTATTATAGACCAAGGGGTAGAGGTTCCTTCTCAATCTAAGAGATTAAAGCTTAAAGATCCCTATCCTCCTGGTCCTTCATCATAATCCATCAAGAAAAATCCCCAAAACAGTCGAATAGGTAGTATGGTGTTGCCTCCACCTTTTGATTATCCTAGTTCCACTTAACTCCTTTCAACTAGGTCCACCCACATCACTCATCCCACAAATTTCCAATCCCTCTATAACATCTCATCATTACATTCAAATGCTTTCTGCTTCATTACCAACTTCATTTCCATCTATCTCCATTCCTCAACAAACACTAGCAACCCCATCTCAACCAATCTCTTACCACATACCATTAAGTCATCCACAAACCACCTATTTACATGCTTCATCTCAACCCATTGCATAGTCACTTAACACATACCATGCCTATTATCAACCCAACCCTTTAAACACTCAACCTATAGTCTTATATCCACAAAACACTTATCATCACACCACATTCAATCCTTTGATGTCACATGTCACTACACAACCCTTATCACAAGGACCTATCAATTCCAACTCATCATCACCAAACCCACTTTCTTTGGATCATAGAATGCAAGAGATTGTAGAAAACACTATTCAAAAACTTCAAGTTGGAACCCAACGTAAACATTTCAAATTTGAAGAATTTTGTCCTTATCCATTAGATCGCTCCATCATGACAACTCCTTTTCCTCCTAATTTTGTGGTCCTCAAACTTGATAAATATAAAGGAAAAGGATACCCTAGGGATCATGTCAAATAATTCTTTATGGCTTGTCAAGAAGTTTCCCATTATGATGTTTATCTCTTGAAACGTTTTCAACTAAGTTTGTTGGGACAATCTTTAGATTGGTTTCATCATCTTACTCCTGGCACCATCACAACATTCCCTAACTTATCTAAAAAATTTGCTGCTCATTTCTTGTACAACGTTGAAAATGAATTCACAATGCTAGACCTTTTTAATGCTAAGCAATATAATGGAGAAAGAGTTTCCTCTTGCCTACAAAGGTGGAGAGGGATTGCAAGTCAAATCCCATGGGTCGTCCCTAAAACAAAATTGGTTAGTAGCTTCATCCAAAACCTTAATCAAGAAATGGCCTTTCATATTCAAATCCATTGTCTTTCTACATTTGAAGAGATTGCTTAGAAAGGGATCACCATTGAAAAAGACCTTATCTCTAAAGATTTAATCAAATCACAAACCAAAGACAATAGTCCTACAAATGATAAATCTAAACCTTGGGCTAGGAACAAACATGAGGTTAGTGATGGTGTTACCGCTATTAAGCATGTCCAAACAACTGAAGTTGCCCAACCTAATGTGCCAAAATTCCTCTTGACTAGTACCATATCCCTTCCTAAGAAACAATTTCAAACACCTCCCAATTCATGACAACATTTCAAAGGTTTAGGAGAGCTCATCAAGTTAGTCTTTCAAAATCCTGTACAAGCCGATATGGTCACATACCCTTATACAAGACCCTATGTTGATAATGAGTCCAAGCCCCATGATATAATGAACAAGAATATTGTGATTATCATCATGTCTATGGTCAGCCCACACGTAATCATATGAGGCTCCAACATTATACCCAAGACCTTATTGATCAAGGAAGGTTGGAGGTCGATAAGCCTAAATCCTTTTCTAATGCACAATTGGGTGTTTATAACAATCCTTTTCCAAAAAATCAAACCAACTCTGTTGCCACCAATCCCAATCAATCCCAAGATAATCGTAACAATAATGCTTTCTATAAAAAAATCCCTCATGATAATGACAATGTCATAGGGGTAATTGATTGTGATCCTTCCCAAGTTTCCACCACTACCATTAGAGCCCCATCCCCTAGATGTGTTGTCACCACTCGTTGCAAAACCATTACTCTCCCCAACCATCATATTCCTCATCCTCACATTCATCCCATTATAATATCCTTGATCACCTTGGGAAGACTCCTGCACAAATCTTCATCCTAGATATCCTCAAGGTTTCCCATGTCCACAAAGTCGTATTAGACTGTGTCCTCCAAGACTCTCTAGTCCCACATGATATTGACCTTGATCAATCCCAAGCTCTTGTGAGTTGCCTTTCTTCCACCTATCACCTCACCTTTTCCCAACAAGATATGCCATCTATTGATCCATTTCATATCAATCCCCTTTATCTAAAGGTCTTGATCTCCAAAACCAAAGTCAAATGTGTCCTTTTGAATAATGGAGTTGGCTTGAACCTATGTACCTTAAAGTTAATAACACAATTGGGATATTCAAAATCTGACTTCGAACATACTCTTATACTATCAAAGGCTATGATGATACTGAGATAGAATGTGAATGCATCATATGTCTTCCCATACAAGTGGGACTTGTACTTTTACACACTACATGTTGTGTCCTTGACCTTGAGATTCCATATAACATCCATGCTCTAAAAGCAATCCCTTCTACTTACCATCAATGTATCAAGTTCCCACATAATGGTGTTGAAATAACTATCCAAGTGGATCCTAGAACCTTTGCATATTGTAGAGCCTTGGGAGTTTCTAGTCCTAAATATAACCATTAACCTAACAATAATATTTCCACTAAGGAGAAGGTCACCTCTTCCACATCTTATGTTCATCCTGATGACCTCGCTTCCACTTCATTGTCCTCTAAGGATCCTAAAGTTACTAAAGTCAAGATTATAGACAAAGGTTGTGGAGAATATTAGTTACATAATTCCTACCATGTTGAACCACTCCATGACACTTCTTATGGTATAGGATACATGCCTTCTAGTGTGGAAACTAAAGATCCTCATGTTCCCACTACTTGTCGCAATGATGGAGTGCATATTGAACTCCTTAGTCCTATGCCTACCAAATAAAAAAATCCTAAAAATCCTAAGGCACTGTGTTAGGGTTAGCCGACAGATGATATCAATTAAATGTAAATAAAGATTAAATAAAGGAATGAAAAATACATAGAAATAATAACAGCGAGAGACAAGTTTTAACGTGGTTCACCCAAACTTGAGCTACATCCACCAATAGAGAGTCCAATATTATTATCCAGTAAATCAAATCGATTAGAACTAGCAATCCCTGCAACTCAATACCATTATAAAATGCTACAATACAATAACAAAATCCCACCCACTTATAACAAGCTTTTTGGAAGCTTCTATAATTAGGGTTTTACAATGTCATTTTTTCTTTTGTCGGTCAAAAAATTAACAACCAACTTCAAACGGAAAAAAAATAGGGAAACCTCAGCGAGGATACATAACTAGTGTACATTACTTGCATGATCATTCACCACCTACCAACAATTTCCCACTTGGAGACTAATCCTGGATGACACCGCTACTCATGCAGCTCCCACTGGAAATAAGCACCCTGGACTCTGTTGTTCTGATTTTATTATATCAATCTTGAAGACCAACCGAAGCTAAAGAGAAGCTCAGCCTCTCCCTTGTCACTGCCTTGGTAAACATATCTGCTAGATTTTCATTTGTTTGTATCTTTTCCAGCCATAACTGTCCATCATCTAACACTAACTGAATAAAGTGATACCTCAACTATATGTGTTTGGTCTTTGAATGCAAGGCATAATTCTTTGCAAGATGTATGGCACTCTGGTTGTCTGTAAACAAATAACTGTTAGCCTATTGTTTGTCTAATTCTTCCATGAAAGATTACAGTCATATCATCTCCTTTCTTACCTCTGTTGCAGCTACATACTCTGCCTCTGTGGTGGATAAAGCAACCACCTTTTGTAACCTAGAGATCCAACTCACCATTGTCTCACCTACAGTAAAGACATAACCTGTAGTACTCCACCTAGTATCAATATCTCCTACCAAATATGAGTCCACATAGCCCACTAAATCAGTATTAGAGCCCCCAAAACATAAGTGTTTATTGGATGTACCTCTCAAATATCTGAGAATCTATTTTACCGCATTCCAATGCTCCAATCTAAGATGACTCGTATACCTGCTTACGACTCCTACAACATGTGCAGTATCTGGTCTCGTGCATACCATGGCGTACATTAAACTTCCTACAGCTAAAGCATATGGTACCTTGGACATTTTGTCTTCCTCCTCTTGTGTCTTTGGACACATCTCTTTAGTCAATTTTAAATGACTGGGCAAAGGTGTGCTGACAGCTTTTTAATTCTCCATATGGAATCTCTGCAACACCTTTTCAACGTAATCAGCCTAAGATAGAGTCAATTTTCTGTTCTTCTTATCTCTACAAATTTTTATTCCAAGGATTTGTTTTGTTGCCCCCAAATCCTTCATAGCAAATGATTGTGTTAATTGCTACTTTAACTCTTTTATGTGATCCATGTTAGACCCAGCTACAAGCATGTCATCAACATATAAACATAAAATAATGTAGCTATCATTATCCCACCTCTTAAAATAAACACAATGGTCAGAATGACATCGGTTGTAGCCTTGCTCAGCCATAAACTATCAAATTTTAAATACCATTGCCGAGGTGCTTATTTTAGGTCATACATACTCTTCTTCAATCTGCACACCAATTTCTCCTTACCTTTGACCTTAAATCCTTGGGGTTGTTCCATATATATCTCCTCCTCCAAATCACCATGGAGAAAGGTAGTTTTCACATCTAGCTGTTCCAAATGCAAATCTTCAGTAGCCACAATACTTAAAACAGTATGAATAGAAGTCATCTTAAAAACGGGAGAAAAAATCTAATCAAAATCAATTCCCTTTTTCTGTGCAAATCCTTTTACAACTAATCTGGATTTAAATCTTTTCTTACCTCCATCTTCCTCTTTCAGCCTATAAACCTATTTGTTTGGTAAAGCCTTTTTACCTGCAGGCAGCTTACATAATTCCCAAGTCTGATTTTTCAGCAAGGAGTCCATTTCTTCTTTCATTGCAAGCTCCCATTAAACATTTGTATCCACCTGCATAGATTCATCATACCCATTTAGTTCACCAGCATTTGTTAACAAAATAGAATACAAAGAGGGAGAAAACCTTTCAGGAGGTCTACTTAGCCTTGTTGACCATCTAACATTCACTAGAGTTTGTAGTATTTGAGAGTTGTTGTTGCGGAGCATGAGGAACCATCGGAACATCACTATTTGGAGTATCATCCAACACCACATAATCCTTTTCTTTCTTCACATGTTGTTGCAACTGATCTTTGTACAACACCTTCTCATTGAATACAACATCCCTACTTCTCACAATTTTTTTATTTTCAAAATCCCAAAGCCTATAACCAAATTTATCAATGCCATATCCAATGACGGTACATTTTTTTGATTTTGCATCTATCTTGGTTTTATTTTCAGAATCTACATGTGCAAATGCTTCACATCTGAAGGTTTTAAGAAAAGAATAACTCACCTTCTTACCTATCCATGCTTCCTCTGGAATACCACAACCCAAAGGAACTGAAGGACCTCTATTAATTAAATATATAGCAGTGTTGACAGCTTCTACCCACATGTTTAAAGGCATCCCAGCATGTAATCTCATGGTCCTTGCATGCTCCATTATTGTTCTATTCATACGCTTAGCCACTCCATTTTCTTGTGGAGTCCCTAGAACCATTTTCTGCCTACAGATTCTATTAAAGGAACATTAATCCTCAAATTATTTGCTACAATACTCACCACCATTATCATATCTGAGACATTTTAATCTTTTACCCATCTCATTCTCAACCAAGCTTCTCCATTTCTTAAATGTTTCAAATACATCATATTTATGTCTAAGGAAATAAATCCAAACCTTCCTAGTTGCATCATCTATGAATGTAACATAATACTGAGAGCCACCAAGAGAAGATACCTAAGCCGGTCCCCAAACATCTGTATGCACAAGCTCCAACTTTTCATCTTTCTTTTGCTTCCCATCCGTGAGAAAACTGACTCTCTTTTGTTTTCCATATACACAACTTTCACAGAAATCCATATTAATACATTTTAGACTTGGTAAAAATTTTTTAAAATGAAGTACCTTCATACCTTTTTCACTCATATGCCCAAGTCTGTTACACTTTATTGTTGTCTCAGAACCTGCAGCAAGTGTTTCAGTCTCTTCCTGCAAACCCGCAGCAACTGTTCCTAAACTTGTTTGGTTCTTCTCTACAACAACTAAAGTAGAAGGAACAGTATGACCTGTACAAAGATATAAGGTGCCTACTTTCACATCTTTTGCTACTACTAAGGTACCTTTTGAAACCTTCCAATTTTTATCAATAAATGTAACAATGCAACCTTCATCAGCTAACTGCCCTACTGAAATTAAATTCCTATTCAGCCTTGGAATGTGCCTTACCTCTTGTAGTAGCCAATGATTCCCATTCTACAACTTAATCTTGATTTTTCCCTTTCCAATAATCTAATAGGGTTCGTTATCTCCCCAATAAACTAGCCCAAAATCTCCTTGGACATAATCAAGAAAATAACTTCTATGGGGCGTAGCATGAAATGAGGCCCCTGAATCTAAAACCCATGAATCATCAGCATTATCTAGGGAAAGAATCAAAGAATCATCTTCAGATTTATTACTTACCACATTTGTCTCCTTATTGCCTTCTTGTTTGTCTCATTCTTTATTCTTACGAGACCAACAATCTTTCTTCAAACGACCTAGTTTCCCATAGTACCAGCAATCCTTCTTTCCTCTGGATTGGGATCTCTTATCCTTTGATTTTCCTCGTGACTTCCCATGATCTCCAGAACCTTTTCCTCTCTCCTTTGATTTGCCCCTACTTTCTACATTCAAAACATTATCTGATGTGGACCCTCCTGAGCTTTTCTGTCGCATTTCCTCGCTAAGGATAACACCAACAACATCATCAAATTTCAAAGTGTTTAAACCAGAGACAGAATTACTTATAGCTATTACCAAGTTATTCCAGCTTTTTGGCAAAGAACATAAAACCAAGAGAGCCCTCACGTCTTCATCAAATTTCACTTTTACAGAAGTTAACTGACTGGTAAACGTATTAAACTCATTTAAATTATCTACCACAAATCCACCTTCAACTATTTTTAGATTAAACAAATGCTTCATGAGAAATACCTTATCTGAGGCTGAGGGTTTTTCATACAATTTAGCCAAAGCTTTCATCAGTTCACTTGTTGTCATTGCTTCTATTATATTGAACGCCATAGATGGTGTCAGGCACAACCGAATGATTCCCAGTGACTTTCTGTCCAAAAGATTCCAATCCTCATCTATTATTCCTGTTGGCTTCTTGGATACTCCTTCCAACGGCCTCCATAAATCCTTCTGATAGAAATAATCCTCCATCTGCATCTTCCATAATTGATAGTTTTGCCCATTGAATTTATCTACCTTCAATTTACTCTCGTCCGCCATTGCTCCCACTCAACCGTGAGACTCCCACTCAATAGTGAGACCTTCCTGTAGATGATAATTGAACACAACCCGCTCTGATACCACTTGTTAGGGTTAGCCAGTAGATGATATCAATTAAATGCAAATAAAGATTAAATAGAGGAATGAAAAATACACAGAAATAATAACAGCGAGAGACAAGTTTTAATATGGTTCACCCAAACTCTGGTTACATCCACTAACAGAGATTCTAATATTATTATCCAGTAAATCAAACCGATTACAACCAATTATCCCTGCAACTCAATACCGCTGCAAAATGCTACAATACAATATTGAAATCCCACCAACTTATAACAAGCTTTTTGGAAGCTTCTAGAATTAGGGTTTTAAAATGTCATTTTTTCTTTTGTCAGTCAAAAATTAACAACCGACTCCAAACGGGCAAACAAGAAGGAAATTTTTTTGGGGGGGTTGCACCCTCGAACCCCTGTGAGGATTCATAACTAGTGTACAGTACTTACATGATTAGTCGCCACCTACCAACACATTGGACTTCAAAGAAAGAATTCATAGGGTATCCAAAGTTAAATAAAAATCCATTTTACCCCTAGCATCCAAAGAGCATTTACTTGAAGAAAAGAAAATCCATTTGAGTATCAAAGAAAATGCAGAGAAGCTTCCTAAATGTGAGATTGTTGGTCCCCGATCACTTTTACTCCATAACACTTCCACTACTTTACATGATTCCATCCCACATACACTCTGATCCATCCATAATCAATGAGGCTATGATTGTTCCCATTTACATTGCCTAAACACAAAAGGGGCTAATCTTGCACTTAAGGAGGTGCATGATGGTATCCTTGGTGCCCATCCTAGTGACATTATCCTTGCAATGCAACTTCCACATTCAAACCACCATCATGATCATTGTCCACTTGTTCCAAAGTCCACACTTCCACCTGATACCATATCTTTCCATGCTTAGCTTGTTGCAATACCCTAATATACAAAAATAATTTTTTTTTTAAAAATGAAAAAATAGAAAAAAAATAGTAAAGAGAAATAATATGTTCTATGGTGAAAACCACTTTTTGTGGTGCCTTGGATAAGTACCATGGTGAAAACCTTCTCGCAGGTGCCATGTGTAATGGTCGGCTTCCATTATCCTCTAGGTCACTTGTCCCATGCTTGAACCCCATCATGTTAGTTTCATATAATATATTAGTCTCCCATTGCATATCTTATCTACCATCCTTGTTATTTGTCAGAGTCTTCCCTCCCCTCCCTATCATATACATCTCACCCATTTCATGCTTTTGTTGGGAATTAATGTGTCTCAACCTTTGCAAATTCCTAATGTTGTATTTATTTACCCATGTTGAGTTGGCATAGTCAGCACCTTGTGTATATGCAGCAGGATAAATTTTGGTGACTTTGGCAGCCGGGGTTTCCCCCTTGAATAATTAACGGGGGTTTGGGGGCAACGCCCCCAAGACGGGGTCAAGGGGCGTAGCCCCTTGCGGGGTCTAGGGGCAGCGCCCCTGGCGCTCTCCCTATCGCGATACAGGGTGGGGTCGAGGGGCAGCGCCCTCGTGGGGGCTCGGAGGCAACACCCCCGAAACCTCAAATGACTTTTAATTAATAACAAGTGTCGGTGAGTATCTTTGCACGAGAGAAAGGCATCTTTGGGCAGTCAAGAGAGGTTATGGCATGTTGTAAGAGGAATATGATATTTTTAGTCAGTGTATGACAGATTCTTTTATAGTTGTAAGTGCTATCAGTTATGACGGATTGTATGATAGCTGTAAGGTGCGTAAGAGCATCTGTCGTAACCTATCTTGGGACCAGGCACCCACTTTGGGATGGGATGTTGGACAAGTGTCCTTAGGCGTGGGTTTTGGGGCATGAGTCCAAGATGGACGCCCATCTCTAGAAGGTTCCATATTTGCCTTGTAAACTCTATATAAATAGGTGCTTGGATGGGAGATAGATAACATTGGTACAAGTACTGTTATGCTGCCGGAATATCTCCAGATTCGACATTCGAAGACTCCTGAAAGAGCATTAGCTCTGAAACTATATTGTAATCTGTTATTATTTACTATAATACATTTGAGCTGTGTTTTGGAGTGTGGGTTTTTTCACCCGCAAGGGTTTTCCCCACGTATATCTTGTCTCTCTCTCTTCTGTCTACTTTCTGTGTGTATGTGTATTGCTGAAATATCTCTGTTAGATGTTCTATGTTGTTGTAGTTGTAAGAATTAAAGTTGAATTTGCATACATCTCTTCTCATTAGATTAGTGTAGGAAGCGATTTCCGCACACCTAGCTTCCTTTCAGGTTTTACCCTACTTCTACTTGGGGGCAACAATTTATGTTTTACTTTGGGCATAGGTTTCCTTGTAAACGTTTGATTCTCCACAGTATGGCTCAATTCCTTCTCTTTGGACCTCATATGTACTTACATGTTCCCTGACCATCCGCCTATGTTGATATCACATATTCCATCTTAAACCCATGGCATTAAACATTTTCCATAGCATCCCTAAACTTTGTCCTCCATCCCATAATCAAACCATCACCCACTCCCATCTCAACACATTCCAAAAACACAAAAAAATCACAACATATCAAAACCACCAAAACATTCCAAAAATTCCAAAAAACACAAAAAATCAAATATCCAAAATCTAAGCAATAAATCCAAATGCTAGTCCATCCTTAATCCATACCAATCTAGTACTAGTACTATTTAATCAAATTATCCAATCACATCCTTGGTTTTGTTCCAACCTTGTTGTTAACCTAATCAATCAATCATCATCATTATCAATGGGATATACCATTCCCTCATCCTTGTGTTGCTCTAGGGATATATCATTCCCACCATGACAACACTATCTTAATCATTAGTCAATCGATCATCAGTTGACAACTTGACAGGGGCAATACCTTGTTTATTTTTTTGAATCATTTGTGCATGCTTGCTTACTTGCTTGTGTGTGTGTGTTATCATTTTATCTTGAATTTGTATCAATTCCTTGCAACATATTGCTACAATGACATCATGCTATTCCATATCATGGTGCCCAAGGGCATATGTGTGCTTGTGACCTTTTATCTTTTTTGAGTCAGTCTTTTCATGCACATGACACATCGTCACCTTGGTCTTTATACTTTGGTGCATAATGTCTAGTGCTATATCAAACTATTTTGTTGTTCACTTAATGCAACATAATGTATCATTCATCCATTTTTATCCATCCTTTATTTTTCTTCCTTTATCTTTCATCCCTTCTTTTCCCAATACATCTCATCCATTCCGAGATCATACCCATGTTCTTCCAACCCGCCTATCCTCTCCAAGGGGCATCCCATCCTTACATTGTTCTTTCCTGTAACTCATTCACGTGGTTGGGGCATCCTTTCCCTGCATCCATACCTTATCTTCTTTGAAATGATGTTACTTCTCTTAGTCACAACGTCATCTCAAAGAAGGGAAAAATGTAGACACTTAAAATTGAACATGTCCTCATAACCCTTCGACATCCCCTACACATTCATCTTGCAACACATTGCCCCTTAATCTCTTTCCCAAATTAATTAAATAAATATATTAATTAAATAAATTATATTTATTTAATTAATCCATTCCCTCCATCACCTAAATTAAATAAATAAATTTTATTTATTTATTTAATCCATTTATCCCCTTTTAGCCAAAATTAATTGAATAAATTTTATTTGTTTAATTAATTATCCTCCCATCATCCCCTCTCCAATAATAAATTAAATTTTTTTTGTTTAATTTAATTATTGAGAGTCACATGACTAGCTTGTCCTCATCCTCATCCACTTGCCACAATCAATAAATGAGCTTTTCATCTCCACCATCCATTTCATACTACATCTCTCAATCTTAGCCATTCACAAAGGATAAGCCCTAAAAGCTTCCTTTTCTACCCTAGAAATCCTTATCCTTGCTCTAATGTGCTCTCAACCTATCCTATTCATTTATCTAATCTTTTAATCCTAACCCTTCATTCATCATATCCAACCTCTATAAATCAAGCCTCAACCAAGCCATTTTGAGACACATCTTATGCCAGAAGCCCATGCTATCAAAATCATCCTAGATCTTTCATTATCTTATCCATCATCTTTATCTAAGGGTTATGCTTGCAGAATAGAGCAACCAACATATTACAATCACTATCATAATATCATTCAAGTATCAAGGGCAACAAGGACTATTATGTGATATTGTTTTATTTTCATTTTCTTAGTTACTTTACCTTGAAGTGATGTTGAATATGGCATAGGTTATTTGATGTGTTGTTTCCTTATTTGATTTCCATATTTCTACATACACAAAGTCAAACCTTCTTCCATAATTTTACATCTAGAAAAGAATTTAAAGAATGATGTGGTTCAACTATCCCCAATCACTGAGAAAGTTGAACCTATAACCCACAAAGGATCTAATGAGGAGGAGAACTCAAATAGTTCATATAATTCCAAAGAAGAGATAGATCCTCCACCTCAATCATTGAGGAGATCCACTTGGAAAAGACAAAAAACAAACATGTATACTTATTGTGATTATATATATATATATATATATATATATATATATATATATATATATATATATTTGATTACTAACACTAATGAGCCTAGGACTATAAAGGAGGCTATGGGTACGAATGATGTAGAGTCTTGAAAAGTGGCCATGAATGAGGAGATGGTTTCTTTGAAGGAAAATGACACATGGGACCTAGTACCTTTGCCTAATAGATGGAAAATCGTTGGATGCAAATGGGTATTCAAAAGAAAATTGAGTCAAATGACAATGTTGAGAAGTACAAGGTGGGATTGGTTGCGAAGGGATATTCCTAGGTTGAGGGAATCGATTATGGTGAGATTTTCTCCATAGTTGTTAAGTTCACATCCATTCACTTTCTATTATCTATTGTAGCAACATTTGATCTTGAATTTGAGTAGATGGATGCAAAGACAACTTTCCTTCATAGTGATTTAGAAGAAGAGATTTATATAGCATAGCCAGAGCACTACATTGAAAAAGGTAATGAAAATTTGGTTTGTAAGTTGAAATATTTGTATGGCCTTAAGAACTCTCTTAGGATGTAGTACCAAAAGTTTGAATCTTTTGTGTTGGGATTGGAATTTTTGAGATATAAATCAAATCATTGCATCTATTACAAGATAGATGGTGCTCATTTCTTTATTATCAAATTATATGTTGAGGATATTTTGTTTTTCTATTAATGGGAAGGGTTTGATTTATGAATTGAAGTCTTAACTTTTAGCATGGTTTGAGATGAAGGATTTAGGGGTAGCCAAGTACATCTTAGGGATGGAAAGTAGAAGAGATAGAGAAAAATAAAACTTTGGTTGGGCCAGAGTAAGTAGACGACTTAGTATTGGAGAGATTCAACATGTCATCTTGTAGGAAATTGTGTGTTGATAGGGGCTAAGTTATCAATTTAGTGTCTAAATTCTCCTAGTGAGATGGAGGATATGGCTAGAGTACCTTATGCTAGTGCAATGAGAGTTTTTTGTATGTTATATTTTGCACAAGACCAAACATTGCCCAAATACTAGTATTTCTTAGTTGATTCATGTCTAAGATTGGATGAGCAGGTATTTTTAGGTTACTTCTAAGTATTTCATTTGTTATCATGGTTATCATACAAGGTACTAGTGTTTAGTGTGTATTCATGGATTCTTAGATTTAGATTGGACTATATATGTTGACAACAAGAGATCCACTAGTGGATGTGTTTTTACTATGTTTGGTGGTGATATTAGTTGGATGAATAAGTGATAGGATGTGGTCACTTTATCCACTATAGAAGTAGAGTACATGGCAGCTACTCATTCTTGTATGAAATCCATATAGCTTAAGATATCATGTTCAAATGTGGGTTTGGATGCAAAATCTATTGCAATTATACGTGATAGCTAGAGTGTCATATGTTTGGAAAGGAACCTAACCTTTCATGGAAGGATGAAGCATATTGATGTCCAGTACCATTTTGTTCATTATATGATAGAAGATGGGAGGGTGATGATAGATAAGGTTGACACTTTGATGAATGTTGCATATTCATTGACAAAGCCCATGAGCATGGATAAGTTCAAGTCCAGTGTAATGAGTCTATGGGTATTTTAGGCCCTAATAGTTAGAGTTTGGTGTTGGTGAGTTTTTCTTGTTCTCTTGAAATGTATTTGACAAGTGGGAGAATGTTGGGAGAAGGTGTCTCAACCTTGTATTCTTAGTGTTAATTTACTTAATACTTTGTATGAATTCACTATTTCATCTTTTGTGTATTTTGTCTTCATATAGGAGAGTTGGTATCCTCTTTCAAGGTGACATAGAATTCTTCTTTATCGGATTTGTCCTCATATGATGAGGTAGGAATCCCACATTGAGGTGGCATTATTTGGCCATGTGTCGGCATCTTTTGGTTTGTGTGAGGTCATCATGGTGGGAGTTACATATGAGAGATTCATATGACATGTAAGAGCATGCAAGAGGGAGGTTAGATTGGAATCTTGACCAACATTATGACAATCTTGGACACTTGTCATAGAGAATTTTTTAATGAGTTGTATAAGGACAAATTGGGGTGCCCAAGTTTGGGTGGTCAAATATGGTGGATTCTGACAATGTAAGAGTGTAAGAGAATATGCTAAAAATAACCAGGAGGACCAAGACCAAAGAGGGGCATTGGACTTTGGATCCATGTTTTTGGGTTCTATACCTCTTATGGTTTTGCAAATTATTTTTTGAAACCTTTCGTGGTTTCTAGTTTGAACTTTGCCTATTTATTAGTGATTGGAGTTGTAGCTACCGAAATCACTCCAAAGTTGTATGTTGATGATACTCCTATAAAGGCTTTCTTTGTAAGTGTATTGTAATTTTTTGCTTACTAAATAATACATTGGGATGCTTTGGAGTGTAGGTTTTTCTCCCAAAGGGTTTTCTCCATGTACACTTATGTTATGGTATACTTTGTTTATTTGATTTTATATATGTTTCTTCTTTCTATAATTGTAAATATTTGAGATTTGCACAACACTCTCCTCAAAGAATAGTGTAGGAAGTGTTTCCATATACCTTGATTCCTTTAATGATCAGGAACTTCTTATAGACTTAAACAACTCCTCCCTAATTTTTGGTTGGGTTTGGAAAACTAATTGTATATGAAGCCACTTTAAATCCTAAAATTTATATATTCTCCCTACCAATATAAATAATTATCATGTCAACCCAATAGTTTATATCTCACCTTGCTCGTGATGTTCTTCTACCATGTTAGCAAGCATCATATTCTGACTATCTCCCTAAGATCATGTTAGTTGGGATGTTTCATTATAGTGATAACTAACATTGGTTTAAAGTCCCATGTGTAGGTAATGCCACTTGATGTGTGGAAGTGTGATTAAATTTGTGCTACACTAAGTGGTTTGTCATGTATTTTGTTGTGATTTGTAGGTTATAAGTGGTGAGGTGTGATATAGTCTTGTGCATTTTTAGTGGTTTCTTCTCTACCTATTCTAATGGTGTGGCATGAGCTAAAATCTTCCCCTTTCAAACCTTTGTGCAACTTGGTAGGATTCCTAATAAATGATTGGAAGCAATCTTCAATCGTGATGAGGTTGTTGCCCTTGGTTTATCAAGGCCATATTGGTTGAGTTAAGCATAGGTGAAGTTGAAGTTGTTTCATTGCTATCTAAATCTTGCATATAGAAGGATTTTATTAACACATAGGTTGATACAAACTTGGATGAAAGGTTGCAACTATGGTTTCTACACCTCTTTCTATCATTAGCATTTAGTGTAGTGAAATGGTGTTACCAAAGGTGAAACAAAAGAATTAGAAAAACCTAAGGAGGTAACAGAGAGTGCTTCCATGTCAGACCTATGTCTGGCATGTAAGGAGACAATGATAGTTTATTAGCTTCAAGAGGTTAGGAATTACTATCAAGACCTTAGCAAATTTGTAGAAAATCTAATGGTCACCCATGACCATTGTGTCCTAGATGTCTCCAGTGCCTTTATAATGCCTCTACTTGTCTCAAGTAAAATGGTGCATGCTAAAAAATGTATGGAGGTTTTCATGGCATTAAATTTCCAATGCTAGGAGTTACTTGCTCTAGTTTACTATTGGGCTAGGGACAACAAGGGTTGAGGAAGTGGATTTGCATGAATTGGAGGGTGGGTTGATATTGCAAGTGGTGGGGTTGCATCATGGGGAGTTTATTATGAAATGTAAATGCTAATGTAACTATCTACTTTTTGAGATTTTTTATTTTTTTATTTGCCTTAAAATTATATATTGAAATCTTGTCCATGTAGATATTATTATGTTTCTTTTGTACACATCTATATTAGCTTGTGTGTTATTTATGTTGATAAAAAACTTATTATAAATATATAACTAACAAAAATATATCAAGGGAGAAGGGGCCAATAAAACCTTCACTACTTAAACAAAAAAATATTTTAACATTTTTTAGATTCTAAATTAAAGAAATTAGAAGATATTTCTCATAGAAAATAGATAATAGAATAGGGATAGAAGGGCATAGTTTTTTAGTTTTTGATGCAACCCTATTGCTCTGTTTTGGACTATGCTTATATTAGGAGAAATTTGAAACTTGTATTCTTCTATTTGCATCTATATTCCTAGGCTCTATGTCAAAAAGGATGAACTTGTGCATGGTTTTATTTGATCCAGTGTGGCAACATTCGTCTGGATGCGGTAGTGTCCTCTTGCAATGAATGTGTCCTATATAGTCATAGTATTGTCCTCTACAACTATGTGCTTCACCAACTATAATAAAAATGTACTATCTAGATAGGGTGGTATCATAGGCACCTTTGGGGTTTGCCTTAAGGAGGTTAAACAATAAAACCCCATTGATAACAATCAAATCCAACAAATATTTCAATAGATCTAGAGAACAAATGCCTTCATAAATGTGTAGTATTGGAAAAGTTAGAAAGTAACTAGATGCAACTAAGACAATTTAGCAATGGTATCAACATAACCCCCCACCCTGGGTTGGGTAGGAGATTGTTATGTCAGAAAATACACCCTTGGGGGCTTTTCCCTCTTAAGGTTTAGCTCTCGGGTCTTTAGAATGCATTTAGAGCATCTTGCATGTTAATTTGGACTCCCGATGAGAAAACCCTTGGGTCTTGTGACAAATAGGACCTAGGGGGCTATTTTAATGATCCTAGAATAAAAATGAGGGGGTGGACTTGGGCGCTAGAGCCCTAGTCCAGCCCTATTTTAGGTCTGCCCGAAATTCAAATGTTGGTTTTGTGATTGTTATTTGGGTCTCAGGCTGACATCATAAGTTTTAATTATGAAATTCTTGGTGGGAATCTTAGTAGTTGCATATATAAGCATGTTTAGGCTATCATTTGCAAACTAGATCTAGACATTGTGATTCATGAGCTTATGTTAAAGTGATCAAGGCATTCATTGTGTTGTAGAGCAGAGCATTGTTATTGTGTTTGTATTGCAGGTTTTTGATTCCATCTCCTCATGGCATTGAAGAGCATCTTCCTTCCATGAGAGCTTCATCATCAAGGTGGTCCATCTATTGTGTTTTATAATCATTATCATTTGGATTTTTGCCTCTATCCCACAAGGATACACACTCTCTCTGACAACGGTGTTTGGATGACTTGAATGTCTCTCTGGGGCTTGACTGAGGCAAGCCTCTAAACACCACAACCCCCCCAACACTTCTTGTGATTGCAGGTTACATGTTGCAAAAGTAGAAGTGGAGTTGCAAGGAGTAGGAGGACACTGTGGAGATTCCAGATCTTGAAGAAGGAGCTTGCTTGGACTATGGCACCATCAACCTTGTCCTCTGCATCCGAAGCTACAGGAACAGACTGGACAGTGATCATCAGGGTTTGCAGAGCTTCCAACATCCAGCAGAAGATCCCTCGGTGGACTAGGGCACCATCAACATTGTCCCCCGCATCAGATTTGCCAAAAACTAAAAGTACAACAGGAATCAGTGTTGGAAGGAGATCAGGACTTTGCGAAAAAAATAACACATTGGACTTGGGCGCCATCACCATTGTCCCCGACATTTCTGTTCTCTGAACTATGAAAAATAGTGAGTTAAGGTTCCCTGTCCTTGCCTAATTCTAGTAGCATTTGTCATAATTTGTAGATTTATTACTGTTTTGCTTAAATTAGGGTTTTAAGAGCATTAAAGCATTAATTAGCAACATTGTATGATAACTTCTAAATTTCCCAGTAGAAAACCAAGTGGCAACCCAATCTAATAGATGACTCTTCTCTCGATAGGAGAAGCACTCAGTTGAAAAGCCCTTGGAATGTTTGTAGTGAAAGGAGGATTCTACATAAACCCTTGAAATTGGAAAACCCTCTTTTTACTACTAAACAGAGATGAAGGTTTGTGAACCCCAGGTTTGATCAGAATCTGAATGAAGATTCCAAGGAGACCTCATCTAAACGGAGATTCCTTGGTCAAACCAAGAATTTCCCTTCCTGGCTCGGGTGGGTGGGTGGGAGATAGTGCAGCTCCAATTTATGCAATTGACTAATAATAATGGATGTTTAATATGCTTCTTATGTGTTATTGTTGTATATCGTTTTGCATTCATATCATAATATCTTTATTTAATAAGCAGATTATGATTGTTTATAATGTTTAGACATAGACAAGAGATAAAAATGTAAATTGAAGTAGAATGATAGATGCCAAAATGGGAAAAAAGACTTTTGAATGTTGCAAGCACAATTATATATAATCTAAAAAGTAAATACTATTATACATACTCATCCAAAAAAATGACAAAGACTAAATTGAAACCGAAACCGTAATATTTAAAATTAAAAAAAATAAATATAAAATAAGATATAAAATTAAACATGACAAATAAATCATGTTTATTAGAAAAAAAATTAAAAAAAAAAAGTGAATACTCCCTAATAAATTAAAAGTACACAATAGTCAATTTTCATCTCCACAAACCAATCGTGAGGATAATACTCTATCTATTTAAAATTTTAGACCATTGGAAGAAACGTAATAAAAAATAAACAAATCCATCACATTGCTTGGCTTGTGCTCATTACAATTTTATAAGAATTGAAAAAACAAATAAAAAGTATCAAAAGGCTCATATGAGTTCATTGGCCTACGTGTGAGGATATAGTTTAGCTTGAAAGCATAAAGCTAATACAACTTTTAAACTAAAGCTCTAATAAAGTCTTGAATTCATGCATGGTATTATTTTCCAAAAATCTAGTAGGAATATGAACTCTTTACTAAAGAGAGAGAAATTTATTCAATGACACTTGAAATTCCAGCAATAGACTCCATCATCTTGAAACCTTTGAACTTTCGTATACAATAAAAGAGATTACATGTCTTTTCGAATAAATTGAAATGTTCATATTGTGTGGCCTTCTACCATGAAAGGAAAAGATTGTAACACTATGGATTATTCACAAGTTGATCTTCAAGATGCAGCTATCCAAATTCAGAAGAAATTGAATGATGCTTTAAAAGAAAAATGTGAGCTGCTACACAACCATCAGCTTCTACAAGACAAATATCAATCGTTAAAGACAAAATGTGGGCATCAAGATGAACTAATTAAATTACTACTAGAGAGATGCAACAATGAAGTTGCTAAATCATCTCGGCAAACTCAGAGAAGAGGAGATGTTGATGTTGAAGCACTCAATAAAGCCATGAGCAAGCTAGAAGAGGGGATTAATATGATTAGAGAGGCTTTGATTGATGATGATGAGAGGGAGATGACTTCTAACATTATGTAGACCAAATTGATCAGTGGGGGGGGGGGGGGGGGGCGGCGGGGGGGCTGCCAATTATGTTTACCACAGTTGAAACAGTGAGAGTTCTAACTAGAGGCATTTCAAAAGGATTTAAGAGCTGGGTCTTCCAAGTTCTAAAGTAAAAATGTGGTCTGCAACTAGTTCAGTTTGCATGGCATTGTATCTATTGAATTACAATTGCATTCCTAATACAGTAATACTAGAATAAATTTATTTTTTATTAATTTGGGTTCTTATTTCCAACCCGTCACCAATTTCATGGTATTCTAAGGCGGGCAAGAACTTTCATAAATAGGAAAACATTATACTTGTAGTTTCCTATTTGGTACTCGCATGCATTTAGCTTTGCTATAATTGTGCTTACTTTTTTCTTCCTATTTTGACCCTCATTTTTCAAAAGAGAATAATAATTGGGAAACTTATGCATGATTCATAAGCCCTTCTCTTTAAATTAAGCGTTCACTAAAGTTGCGCAAATTTCCAAACTGATAGGGTGCAGATTCAATCCAGACAGCTTGGAGAGTGTATGTACATAGTCCCATACAATATTTTTGATAGGGAATTTGTGCAACTTGAGGCACTTCTTTAAAATTGTGCTTTCTAAATAATTTGTAGAGAAAGATACCACTCTCAAAGAATGGATTTTTCCTATCAATTTGTTTTTTTATTAGATAAGTGCTTTTAACTAGAGCTAAGAATTGGAAAAGGTTTTGAAAGGGCCCCTAAACCCTGAACAACAAGAACAAACGACAACCCCAAGAGACAAGAACAAACTGTTAGGGTAAAATGTGGTTTAATCAAATGAATAATATCAAACCCAAACATCAACAGAATGATGAAAACAAGAAAGATTTAATAGAAAGAAGCAATGAAGAAACACAATGCAAACCTTCCCTATTTCAAGGCTTTTGTTGTTCGCCTATTACAACCATCCTTTGCTAATGAAGTAGGCCCTCAGTGAGTGCACTCTTTTAGTTGTGTTGTAGGATGTCGATAGTAAATGGCTGTGATAATGAATATGCCAAGAAGATGAGCTTCAAAGAAAAAGGGTGATCTCAAGTAGATTGTATTAGGGGTGCCAAAGGCGCGCTGGTAGAATTCTGCAGAGTAACAATACAAATAACCTGGATGAATAGAATGGAAGAATAAGATTTCTTTTATAGACTTGGGAGAGTGAAGATCAACAGTTGAGAAGACATATGAAGATCAATGGTTGAGAATGGTTGAGAAATGTGCAACGAATAGGAAGAGGACATGTGTCCAAGCTCCATCATGAAAGAGGGGATTTGACAACATTGATTGGAGAGTTAACAGTTTTGATTGATCAGTTAACAAACTTGATTAGTTAGTTGGAAGAATGAATTATGGAATTAACTGAATTGATTGAGGGATTAACTCAATTGACTGGTTAGTTAACACTTTTGATTTATTAGTTAACTAACTTCTGATTTGAGAAGAAATAGGACATGTGGGTGAGGGCGAAAATAGGTAATTAAATATTTAATATATTTATTACATGTGCAACCCGATGAGGTGGACAAGGTGAGGTGGAAAAGCGAGGTGTAAGTGTGAGGTGGATTTTTGGAATTAGAACTTAGGGTAGAGGAATTTGGATAAATTAAATAATTTAGGATTATTTAATTGTGTAGGACATTAGAAGAATTTAGGAATTTTAATTAAATAAATTGAATTTATTTAATTATGGAATAGTGAATTGATTAAATAAATTTAGAATATTTATTTAATTGGGAGAAGAACGGAATAAATATTTAGAATATTTATTTAGTTGAATTGTGTCATTTTTAGGCGTATACACAAACCAACAACAACCAGAGACAATAACCAGCAAAGAAGCAAGCATTAAATACAACAAGGCCAGAACAAAGGGATAACCATAACCATTATCATGGAGGTTTAAAACCAAACCTCACCAAAGAACTCTAAGGAGGAGCTTGCCCCAATTGAGTTATCTTGCCTTTTTTAGATGAAGTCGTATCCAATTTGTTGAGCTTTGTTATTACTTGAAGTATAATACCCCTCAATTGTTTTGAGACAAGTTTAACATAGAGCGCTTTTTCATTGTCAAGATCCTCATGAATTGAATTTTTTGTATACATTTAGAAGTGTAATTATAATGGTAGCAAGGGTAAATGAATGTCTTACTACAATTATATAGTGATAAGTGGCACACCTTTATTCTAAGTTTGTCTCCCTCCTTGATCCTTATCCACTCTCAGTTATTCCCACCTACACACATTTCCATATATATATTTGACTTTATGTTAGCCCTATTTGCATATATTCCCTCACATTCACCTCATTATTAACCCATACTTCCATACAGCTATCTCCTCCCTCAAGATCTACGATTTCATATCTTGTGTTAATCTCATAGTGCTTGGGATTGAATCCAAAACTAATTTTTAAATTCAAAATTGCTAACTCTCACCCTTTCTACAAGTTGTTGGGAGTCAAATTGGTACATGTTTGTGTGATTAAATGTCTTGGTATTTAAAGAAATTCAATTGTGCATGTTTAAACATATCAATGAACATCTAGGAATCATTCAATCATCCTAGAGCATTGAGGAGCATTCATCCTTAGAACACTCTAGTTTGGAGCACTAAAATGAATACATCTATGTAAAAATCTACATCTATGACACATGTATTTTTGAGAGTGTTGTTTCTTATCATTGTTTGAGACCATAAAGTTGCTCTATAAAAGGGGTTGATTGAAGAGAACTTGATCCTCAAAATCTCCCAACATCTCTAAGGTATTTTTGAATATTACAAACCATGTTGCTTGCACACATATACCCTAGTTTTGTTCTAGAAAACTAGAGATCCCCTCTTATTTGTTTGAATTTTTTTGATTTAAATGCATTATTTTTTGGATAAGGGTAAAAGTAGGGTTTTTGAAAGGCTCTAACCTTTTTACAAAGATAGGTCAATGGAGCTCAACCAAATAACAAAGAATGACAACATGGAACTAACAGCATAAAGATTGTAAAAAGTTAACATAAAAACGACAATACAACCAAAGGAGCTAAGCATAACTAACAAAGCATACAACCCGTAGACCACAAAAATAAAAAATAGCTCATGGTAGTTTGAAACAAAACTATTCTAGGAAGCGTTGAACTGCCCCACTCCTTAAAGTGACTTTCCTTTTTGGTTTGTCTTCCTTTCTTTTCATCAATAGAAATAGATTGGCAACAATATTTCTTCATTCAAAATTATTTTTTACGGGCCATCCATTCTGGAGAAGGAAACATAGGAGAACTAGGTTGACTCCCATCCTTATCCTTAAACCTATTTTTTCTTGTAGAAGGTTCGATGGGCATGGGATGGAACTCACCAGAAGGGCTACAAGCATTTTCACAAGACTCCATAGACTCATTCATGTTGACTAGGAGTTGATCCCTATTGACCATCTCTAAGCTCAATACAATAAAGTCACCATTCGCAACAATGGATTTTGATAATGGCTCGACATCACACTGAGGAGAAAACTCTGGATCTTTTTTCTTCCTGATCTTTTCCAACTCCTATTGACTAAGCACCCAAAAGAGTGTTGAAAAACCTTGGTTTTAATGATAAAATTTAAGCTCCAGAATTATATAATAATGCAACACAAATTAGTTAAGAAGAAAATAGAGATAATAAGAGAATAACAAACTAACATAATAAGTGATCACATAAAAGAACAACAAGAGGATTTACGTGATAAAACCCTAGAAATATGCTAGGAAAACATCCACAAGGAAACGTATCGGTATTCTTATTGCTCAAAGAAAAATTGCAATCTTCACATAACTGCCATTAAAATGATATGCCTTTCAAGGCTACAAAGATATACAATATCTTCAACATAGCTACCACCCTCAGATTTAGGGCTTTTTGTTGAATTGCCCAATTTTTTCTCTTTAGGAAAAAGATGATTTTTAAGATAAGATTTTTGCTTTATATTGTTGTCACAATTACAACAATCTCCACCTTGACAATAATTTACATGATACTTTGTTCATGCCCATTCATCACCTTTTCTACAAGCCAAGAGAAGTCAAGCACCATCTCAAGTTCTCTAACAATACTGGTTTTGTAAACATGTCTGCACAATTTTCTTGCATATGGACTTTCTTAAGAGCTACTCCACCTCCATCAATAGCATGTCTTACAAAATGGTATTTAACTACAATATGCTTGGTCCTAATGTGATAAGCTAGATTTTTAGCCAAATGAATAGCACTCTAACTGTCACAGAATACATTTACATTATCTTGCATTTTTCCAAACTCACCCAAAAGACCCCTTAACCAAATTGCCTCTTTGCATGTATGTGAGACAACCATATATTCTTCCTCAATAGTAGACAAAGAAAACATTCCTTGAAGCTTTGACATCCAACAAACAAGTCCTCCTACAAGGATAAATTCATAACCTGAAGTAGATCTGAATCAACATATCCACAAACCAAATTATTGCGACCATTATAGGTAATACAATAATCACTTGTACCTCTGAGATAGCGAAGCACCCATTTCACTACTACCCAATGCTCTTTACCTGGATTTGCCATCTATCTAATGACAACACCAACTGCATGTGAAATATTTGGTCTTGTACATACCATCGCATACATTAAACTTCCTACTACACTAGCATATGGTACAAGAGACATATAATCCTTTTCTTCTTTATTTCTAGGACATAAACTTGAAGAAAGCTTAAAATAAGTAGCCAAAGAAATATTTACTGGTTTCACATTCTACATATTGAATCTCATGAGGATTTTCTCTACATACTTCTGTTGTGATAACCAAAGCTTACCATGATTCCTGTCTCTGTGTATCTCCATGCCTAAAATTTGTTTTGCTACTTCTAGATCCTTCATATCAAACGTCCTAGTCAACTAAGCCTTTAACCTGCTAATCTCTATCATGCTTTTACTTGCTACAAGAATATCATCAACATATAACACCGAGATAATGAATAAACCATTTTCCAAACTTTTGAAGTAAACACAGTGGTTATACTCACTCCTTGTAAAATTATGGCTCACCATGAAGAAATCAAACTTCTTGTACCATTGCCTAGATAATTGCTTCAGGCGATACAATGACTTCCTGAGTTTGCAAACAAATCTTCTTTTACAATCCTAAACAAACCCTTCTATCAGTTTCATAGATATCCTCCTCCAAATCTCCATGTAAAAATGTTGGTTTAACATCTAGTTGCTCTAACTCCAGATCAAGTAAAGTTTCCAAACCAAGTAAAGCAACTAGTGCTAATAATACCCGAATAGAAACAAGCTTAACAACTGGTGAAAAAAATTTATGGAAATCAATGCTTCCTTTTGAGAAAACCTTTTTGCTACCAATCTTGCTTTGTACCTTTCAACTTTATCATCAACACCTTTCTTTAGTTTGTAGACCCATTTGCAACCAACAATTTTCCTACCCTTTGGGAGTTCTACCAAGTCCCATGTTTTATTCTTCTCCAAGGCATCCATCTCTTCTTTCAATGCTATTTTCCTTTTAGCACTTTCAGTATCATCCATTGCTTACTAATAACAACTAGGTACCCTATCATTAGAAATCAAAGCAATAGATAAACTATAATCAGCATACCTCTTAGGAGAATTTTTGACCTATGTAGATCTCCTTAGAATTGGTTGTGGCATTTCCACATTTTCTTGTATATTTTTTGCATCCTCATCTTCATCTTCAAAAGCTTCTTACTACTCTTTTTTTCTATAGATGATTGAGTTTCTAGCTGAATTTACTAATATTGTGGTACTTGTTCCCATTTCATTTCAACTTCTACTATGTCTGATTTTATGAGAGGAGATTCATCAAATACTACATCTC
Organism: Cunninghamia lanceolata; assembly: GCA_027924645.1. Classification (NCBI taxonomy): domain Eukaryota; kingdom Viridiplantae; phylum Streptophyta; class Pinopsida; order Cupressales; family Cupressaceae; genus Cunninghamia; species Cunninghamia lanceolata. Next base: position 453,958 of record BSBN01000383.1, on the reverse strand, counting down.
TACTAATGATGATTTTGTGGGCAGTAGGATCCCATTGTCTATATCCCTTAGCTCCATTACCTTAACCAATAAAAGATATACTTCTTTGATCTGGGGTCCAACTTAGAACGCCAATCTTTAGAAATAAGAGCCTAAGCATCAAAACCAAAAAAAATCAGATTTGAGTAATCACAAGAATGACCTATTCATACTTCTTCTGGAATCTTACAATTAATTGCAACTGATGGTGACCAATTTACCAGATAGCATGTTGTATCCATTACTTCTGCCCACAACTCTTGCTCCAACTTGGCATTATTGAGAATGCTCCTTGCTCTCTCTAGAAGAGTCATGTTCATGCATTTAGCAACAACATTTTGTAGAGGAGTGTAAACTATGGTTTTATGCCTTTCGATCCCAGCTTCTTTGAAATAATTTATAAATTTCAAAGATGTGAACTTGCCCCCAATATTTATTCTTAAACACTTGAGTATAGCCTAATACAAGCCTCCTAAGAAGCCTTCTCTTGGTTGGGGTATTGAGACCCCTTATGTTTCAAGAGATAACCTTCATCAGAAAGTTTTAGATTTCTTGGTTCCCACCAAGATGTCCTCTAGTTGGGATTGATTTCTTGTTGCTATTTCCACCATAGCAACATTTTATATGAAATAATGTTTGGAAGGCCTCCCTGCTCTAGGGATACCAAAGTCTCCTTTTCTTTTTATCATTCCTTTTATGTTTAAGTGGGATCTCTACTTCATTGGTCTGAGCTTGAATCTTACCTAGTCTATTTGTACTACCTAAGATCAATCCATGTGTGCCTTCTCTTATGGGGATCTAGTTCTTTTTTCCTACTTGCTATACTTTTCTTATTTTCTCTATTCACCATCCAAGGAGTGGGGAGGTTCCTCTAGTAATTTCTCTAAATATCCTTTGAAGCCATATCCCTTAAGAAAATTGTCATTTCCACTTACCTTGTTTCCTTCTTAAAATTGGATTTTTGGAATAGATTCCTCCTTTGGATCCATGTACATTGACTTACTTGTGCCCTTCACTACCTCCTTGTTGGTTCCTACTATCCCTTGCCATTATTGTTTCTTATGGTGTTCCTCCTTTTTGATCTGGTGAATCCTCCATCTTCTTTTGCATGTACCCGCTTTTCCTAGAAGGGTACTTTATGATAAAATGGCCATATTCATCATAGGCTCTGTATTCTTCAGCATAACCTTTGAACGGTCTAGCTCGGCATAGATACTAGCATAACTAGATAGACCTTTCTCATGAACGCAAAACTTTTGAAAGTTCTAGCTCAGCACAGATCCTAGCATATAACTAGATAAATCTTTCTCATGGAATGGCCTTGAGGTATCAACCATGTTTCCAACTAGTTAGCAGTCACATCAAAAACATATTTTGACCAGAATTCTTGGAGCAATGCATATGTGTGAATCCAAACTGGAGATGTGGGGATTTCTTTAGTAGTCTTAAAACCCAAAGGCAATGTTTCATAAAGAGATCTACATTTCTGATGAAATATGGACCTGCACCAAAGATCTTGTCTATATCTGATTCATTAGCGAAGATAGCAATAAAGTATTCTCTAGCACATGATCTTATTTCATCTTTATCATTTGGCTTCCAGTTTTTCTTAACCCAGGCATGTAGCTCCTCTAGAGGAGGTTGTGCTCCCACAAATCTACAGATCGAACCCTTCCTGTGAAGGGAGGAGACATTCTTTGTGAACTTGCCTATGTTGAGCCTGACAACAAGATTATTGTCTATGGCTAGAATGCACTTGTTGCACACAGGACTGACATCATTGATCTTTCTTTTTCCTACTATAGCAATGGCTACCACAATCTCTTTTTCTGAGACTAAGGATTTGGAGCCAACTAGTACTTGTCAGAAGGAGAAACCCCTTCGAGGGGCAAATCCCCCCGTATCGAACTCATTATGGGCATAGAAAAAGCCAAAGAGATCAAATTCAAACACAAGAAAGAAGATACATGTGTCTTGAGAATTACAGTAGCACAGAAACCTTAGTAGAGCTCATCTGATCTGTCTTCATCCCAACCTCAACTTCTAGATAATGTATTTTTCATTGTGTATCAATTCTAAAGGTTATTATCCTAAAGTTTTGTGTTAGTCTCAAGATGTAGCACCTGCTTTTGGCTTTGTGGCATGGTCTTAACCTCCTATGTTGGTCACAGGTTCTTCTCTTGTTAATGTTTACTACCATATGTTGGCCATGACTGATGAAGTTCACAGCCTTGCTGACTAGAAGTTTTTATGTCAGTAGTTTGTATGTCTCATGAGTGCTCAATGAACATGGTGTATCACAGCACAAAGGAAAATAATTATCATAAAAGTTGGCAAGGAGGTTACTTCAATGTCAATGCTCTGTACTTTTGGTCTTTGCCCTCTCATTTCTGAAAGTGTTGGAATCATCAGAAAACTTAAACCTTGAAAATATGTACTTCATAGTTTTTATAAAAGAAATATGAAAGATAATGAACAATGAAATATTGAGCAAGTCTAATGTTGTAAGACCAGATATGGCTAGGAGATCTAATTTATGAATCAAGTTTTAGCAAGGTTGCATGGGCACACATGTATGGTTTCCATGTTTCATGTGTATATCCCTCATACCTGCATAAGGTTACCATCCTTAAACAAGGTCATTAAAGTAAGAACTAGTTTACATGGACCATGCAATGGAATTATTAAGAAATTGAAAGATAATAAAATGTTGACTAAGTCTAATGCTAGAGTCAGTTAAGGTAACCTAGGTCAATTAAACTAAGAACCAGGTCACGAACTGTGCAGTGAAACCAGCGGATGGATCCACCCAACAACATATTTGGCAACACAATTCCTAGGATGAGTAAAACTTAAATGAAGTAGAGGATAAAACACATTTCCTTTAAACTTGATAATATGCACAATAACACAAATATCTGAAGTCATAACTTAGTATACAAATTCTTAAATCAAGATAATTAAAATAAACTTAGGAAATTTTATATTATAATTGGACAATCATAGAGACATCATCTTAACAAGTAGATACACATATGTAGACCCTAGAAACCGATTTAGCATAATTTACATGTATGTCCACTGATGTGTGTATGAAACTCACTAGGTTTGCAAGTGCAGGTGCATTTCTATCATGGTTGGGTACTTCGGAATTATGGGTGTGGGGATGCAATAAACTACAATTACACAAAAATTACAGAAATATTACTAATTTAATTGCCTAAGTGCAGATCAAGATTGTAGATTCTTTATTACATAATTTATAAAGATGACAAATAATAGTCAAGTTTTGAACATCAAGATTTATAATTGGAATTGGAAATTGAAGTGTGGGTACTCGAGTGTACCCAAGTATCACTTACATGTATAGTGTAGGCATGTGCACCTAAAGGATTTGATGTGCTAACCTAGTAACCTTTTTTCTAAAATTTGTTAGCATTTGTTTTTTACCTAATCTTAAGTCCTAATTTTACCTCGGCCTTTAATCTTTCCAATGTTTAGCATGTATAGATTATATTAATATTTCACATTGTTATGGTCATGCAGTTTCATTTGACTTGATTATTGGTTGTGGCGGTATTGGTTCTCGTCATGTGTATTGATTATTGTGCATAATGATGATAATGTTGTAGCTCCTTTTTATTGCTTTTCTTTCTTGTAATGTGTGTTATGGATTTTATACTTGATTTCCACTATTAGGGAAAATAAGTTCCACTAAATTGTGCTTGTGGCAGTTGGTAGTTAGTTGAAGCCCGTCACCTCCTCTGTCTCCATGGCAATTGGTAGTTTTTTTTTTTGGTAGCAGAGAGAAAATTGTCCTTTATTCCTTTCAGCACATAAAGAATTTGAAGATGCCACTCAACTTTAAAGATTCCAGCCTTGAGCATGACCCTAGTAGATTCAGACTAAAGCCCATAAATATTATCCAGACTGCCAAGAAAAGTAGTCTGTGATGACCCCTCAAATCCTGATTGTAAGACTTTTCCTTGAGTTTGTCTTTTACCTCCTCCTTAAATTTAACCTTTATAACTAGTCTTTGCACAAGCAACTCTCTTCTAATTGAGTGTTTTTTGACAATGATTGAATTAACCCTCACTTGTACAAAAACAGAGTTAGCAATTGATAATAATGCTATTCACTTTCTTTTCTACAGCATCTAGGAAGTACTCCACGATTCCCGAGCAACTTTCAATTTTTATTGTAAGATCCTCTTAAAAGTTTTTTGTAATTTTACTAGTAATACCTATGTCATGTTTAGACATTGAGGTTCATGTGGATAATGGTCTAGTACAGAGTATTGTTTTTTAGAATAATGGCAAGTAAACGATGCATGCCAAGGCAGCATTAGATTGCACCCATACGGATGAATACACAAAATATACATTGAATATGAGAGGTTAGATGAAGTAATAGGGAAAATAATGTTAGCTTTTATACCTGATTTGCACTATTAGGGAAAATAGGTTCCACTGAATTGTGCTTGTGGCAGTTGGTAGTTAGTTCAAGCCCATCACCTTCTCTGGCTCCTTGGCAATTGGTAGGTAGTTTTTTTAGCCGAAAGAAATTTGTCCTTTATTCCTTTCAGTGCTTTAAATTTTTGAAGGGCCATTCAAGTTTAGAGATTCCAGTCTTGAGCATAACCCTAGTAGACTTAGAATAAAGCCCATCTCTCTCTCTCTCTCTCTCTCTCTCTCTCTCTATATATATATATATATATATATATATATATATATATATATATATATATATATATATATATATATATATATATATATATATAGAAAGATCTCACTATCTATATGTCTCTCTCCCTCCCCCTCCATCTCTTTCTTTCTCTCTAGCTATTTCTTTATATATTTCCCTCTACCTCTCTACCTCTCTCTCCCTTCCTTTTCCCTCTTTCTCTCTTTCTCTATGTCTTTCTATCTCCCTCCTCCCCTCTCTATCTACCCCACTTTCTATATTTTCCCTCTCTAACTCTATCTCTCCCCATCTCTCTCCCTCTCCCTCTTCTCTATATATCTATGTATATCCCTCTCTATCTCTCTCTATCTCCCACCTCTTTATATCTCCCTCTCTCTAACTCTATATCTCTCTCTCTTTATCTTTCGCTCTCTCTAATGCTATCTCTCTATCTATATGTCTCCCTCTCTTTATCTCCTTCCATCTCTATCTCCTTGTCTCTATATATATCTCTCCCTCTCTATCTCTCTACTCTCCCTCTCTATCTCTATCTATCCATCTCTCCCTCTCCCCATCTCTATCTCTCTATCCTCTCTCTATCTCTATCTCTACCCCTCTCTCTATCTCTATCTCTACCCCCCTCTCTCTATCTCTATCTCTACCCCCCTCTCTCTCTCTAATTCTATCTTTATATTTCTCCCTCCCTCTCTATCTCTTCCCCTCTTTCTCCCTCCCTCTCTAAAGCTTTGAGATATATATATATATATATATATATATATATATATATATATATATATATATATATATATATATATATATATATATATATATATATATATATATATATATATATAGAGAGAGAGAGAGAGAGAGAGAGAGAGAGAGAGAGAGAGAGAGAGAGAGAGAGAGAGAGAGATGAGGGGGTAGAGATGGAATTAGAGAGAGGGAAAAATAAAGAGAGAGAGAGAGAGATAGAGTTAGAGATAGGGATACATAGAAAGAGGTAGGGGGAGAGGGAGAGATAGAGAGGGATCTACATAGAAAGAGATGGAAAGATACAGAGAGATAGAGATATAGAGTTAGAGATAGGGAGACAGAGAGAGCGAGATGGAAAATATAAAAAGTGAGGCATATATATAGAGTTGGAGAGAGGGAGAGAGAGAGGGAGGGAGGGAGGGAGGGGGAGGGAGGGAGGGGGATTAAAAGAGAGGGAAGATAGATAGATAAATAGATAGAGGGAGGGGTAGAGAGAGACCTAAGGGGTTTCTATGTCTTTACCCTGATGCATGTTGAGGGATCCTCCAAATTCTAGAATCTACAATTTAATTCGTATGGATCTAAAACCACTCTCAAACATCCTACCAATATATACATGAAATATAACTTAAAGTATAAGAAAGGTAAATGATAAAAGGTAAATACCAACTTATACTTTGGGTTGGTAGTAACCAAGCCTAGGCTCAGTAACTACCAAGCCATAACTTGAGCATGTTATAATGTGCTTGTGTTATAACTTGTCTGGACCAAAAAGTGGTTTTGGCCGCTTTTTGGTCTCCCATCTTTCTGTACATGCCCTCTTCTTTGATCTTTAAAAACACCTGATTGTAAAGATCAATTCAAAATGATAATGACAACAATGATTTTTAAAAACTTTGTTTTCCTTCACATAATGTGGCCTTAACATTTCAAACATTATTTGCCCAATCTTTATATGAGGATTTTCAATACAAAACATCACATACATCTCATGTTGTGTTATGTCTAACCAATGTTTTGTATGTAGTTCATAACCATTTGGTTCAATCCTGTGTTTGAGAACATCTCTACTATTTGATGAAGGACGAGTATGATCATGCCAAAAAATGTGAGATAAACTTCCTAACACCATCTTCAATCTTATCAGAATGAGGAGCCCTACACATCATTGCCCAATTGTCTTCTGTAGTACTATCATCCAAAACCATTCTCCTTTTCACATATCTTATTAGTGTCTTTCTACTTTAGCCAATTTCACTTGAAAGTGAAGAAATATGATGCTTTCTTAGCATTTGTGGACTTACAATAGATGTCAACCTCACTCTTCTTGAAATGCTCTTATCTGCTGATCAAGAATTTTTTCCAATGGAACCCAAACCTTTTTTAACATTTTCAACAATATCTTTTTCTAGGTGTCTTTTCCTCTTTTTTGTTAAATCTACACCCAACAATTTAAAGGCTCTTTTAGCTCATCATGAAGAAGTATACTTGATAACAGTTGGGCTTGACCAAGTGTATCATGATATTTAAAATACTTCTCAAGTATTTCCTTTGAAATTGTATTCAACAACCTCTTAGTAACTTGACTAGGTTGTTTAGCAAATAGTTTCAATTTCTCTATATCCATTTCAAGTAAATGATCTATTATTCTGAAAGAAAATTTTCTGTTCACCTCTTTAATTAGATTCATATACATATATGTAAAAAGAAGCGATCTTGAACCCTCTCCAACATTAAAGTGTGGATTGGTCTCCTCTCTGACATGAATTGTTTGTGGTTCAGCCTCCTTCCTAACATCAATTATGTGTGCTTCAGCCTCCTCTGCTCTAGTATCTAAATTAGGCTCGACTTCTACTCATGTATCTATATGTTGAGCCCCTACATATATCATATAAAAGAGAAGATTTTAGAATATATAAAGTTCTCATTTTCAAAAAACTATAAGTTTTGACAATTTAATATTTTATCATTCTCTATTAAATATAAGGTCAAATGTATAGCATTATTTTTCCATTTACTCTCAAATCACTATAAAATCAAGCATGTAAGTTTCTAATGTATCATTTTCCTCATGTCTAGATTTATACTTGCATTTAATGGTAGCATGAATAGGTGCACAAACATAGTTTGAGGTGACTTGAATATCATTTTAAAGTATTTAGATAACATACAAGATTGAATCCAAGATGTGGTGCTTATAATGTGGGAAAGAAATATTACTTGCATCCATGTGGGCCTATATTACTTGTCCATGCATATATATGAAAGATGAATGTAGAACATGTAGGAAGCACTATTAAACTAGGACTCCTTAATTCCCTTGTTTGTGAGAAATGTTGGTCTTATTTTCACAAAAGGTGACTTGAAGGTGTACAAGGAAGTAATAAATATAAGGTTGGAACTGAAGAACATTTGGGTTTGGTTTCTCTAGTTGATGTGGTTGTTTCCCCTAGAAAAATTGGTCTAGATCCATCTTAGACTTATTTTTTCATGTGTTAAATGTTCCCACAAAAGTACTATTTAACAAGGGTGTTATTGAAATTATAACATCTATAGAGATCATTAAAAAGAAGGCAACTTTTCTTTCCAAGTGTGGTATTCATCCATTTTCATATCGGCTTGTTGTACAAATCATATATTACTATCGATCATGGTAGTGTAAACAGGTTTTTACTTAAGTTTAACTTAGGTAGCTGCCAATATTTAATATTGGCTACCCATATTTTGGTTATCAGGTAGTTTCACCCTTTATGCTTTTTCCATGCCTTTAAATAGGTGCTTGTACACTATGTAATAGATCTCATCTCATCTCATTTTTCTCAAATAATTGGTGGAAGAGCACTTTGCTTCTCTCGTATATCTGTGAGGGTGTTTTTGTTTTGTTAACTGAGGATCCTGGGAAGGAGTTGATCACTCCTACAAATTAGTATTTGATCTTATTGTTCATGATCGTATAAAAGTGTTGTCATGAAGGATTGCGCCTTGAATGCTAATCCTTTAAAAGCTTGGCAATCCTATGCAACATGGGAACATTCTCAGACTATGGATTTGTCTCTAGTGAGAATGAACCTCTGGAAGAGCTGGCTCCCTTTAAATGCCCCTTAGATCTGATGTATTTCTTGGAAAAGAGATAGAGAAAAGGTAAAATAAACTGAACTGAAACTAATTCTAAGGGGTGATGCACCAAAGATTGAATATCCTAACTTGCAATCTGATTCAAAACTATCCTCAATACACTTGTTCATACAACTCAAACTAGACAATCTTTACCACATAAATGTTTCACAAAAAGGCATGAAATGACTTGTACAATCTGTAACTTGTAGTAAAATTGCACTTTGTATACTTGCATTCAAAGAATGAGATAGAAAACTTAAAGGTTTTGAAGTAAAACACACTATTTTTTTATCAAATCACTCAAAATGAGACAAGACACCTAAATCTGAATAGAAGAACACATGATCTTATTGATAATAGAAGGAAAATTCTGCAAAAAAATAATGAAACTGCTGAAATAAACTACTGCTACAGCATAAAACTGTAAAAAATGGCTGAGTTACAAGACTAAATCTCTCTCTCTACAATGTGCAAAGGCAAGGGAAAAAGTAAGAACTTAGAAAAAAGCATGAGCTTTTTTCCCTATAATACAAAATATGTTACAAAAAACTAAACGAAAGTCAACTCTAGCTCAATTGGACTCCAAATGATGCATGAAAGAGTCTAAAAAAGCAACTCCAAGTTGTTGGGCGAGCACAAGAGAAAAGTCTAAAAAATAGGGCCTATAACTACTCCAAGATGAGCTAAAATAGCTCAAAATTCCACCTCCCAAGATGCTTGACCAAAAAGCTACCAAAAATAGCCAAGTTTGACTCCAAGTCAAAAATAGAAAAGAATCTCTTTCTGCATGAGTTTGAGACCTCAGTTCAACTCCTCTTCTATTTTTTGCATGATTTGACAGCAAAAATAACCTATTTTAACAAATATTAAAGGCAATAAATGTGATTTTCTTTAATAAGTGTTATGTGAATGTTATTTTTCTCTCTAGGCTCTCATATAACAAGTATTAAGGCAATTTATGACAATATTGCACTTAATAGGTTTTAGAATACAATGTTTTTGTCTTAACTCATGCGAAAAACAAAAGGGGGTACATAATTATATTATTTGACTCATATCCCCTTTATAACTTCAGATGGCTATAACAATATCCCTTATACCCCTTGACTTATAAAAAGCACTTACACACACTCAGATTGGGCTAAGTCAAAAAAAGTCTAATAAAGCCTCTCATGACCCCTTTTGTTTTCAAACCTTATCTTTAGTTGACACTTGATTGCTATAAGGTTTAAAAGGAATCACTGAACTCACTACAAAATCATCATTATTCTCTTGAGACCCCACGGGCTCCATTATGCTCTACTAGGCATCATAGATTTGAAGACATGACCACGACCCCATTTAATTTTTCATGATCACTTTTCAAATAAAAGTCAAAAGGACTTCATCCACTCGAGCTAGGGCATAATGATCAAAATACTTTGAAACCCTACAATCACTCATTCCATTCTTTCACTCTTTTTTTGTTAAGCTCTGCTCTACCACCACCATGAGGGTTTGCTAGGGTTTGAAAGGTCGTTTCAGGCTTCTGAAGGGGTTTTCTGTGCAGATACAGAGCAAATTGATCCTTTACTTACTCATTGTAAGTTATCTTCTACATTTTGCTATGATTTTTGTAAGAAAATGGTGTAACCACACCCTCCATCTGTTATTTCTATTAAGAACCTTCTTCTATTTCTCTATTTTTGTGACAAAATGATCAAACATAGACCTTTTCTGCTTGGATTCTATGGAAGCTATGACAAAACTTTGCATCTTTTCTATTGTTTGAAGACTAGTGAGAGACTTGTTTTACTGTATCTTGCACTTATTGTTCTGAGTTTTGATGGTAAAAGGGTAGGAAAACTCTGGCTGTAGCTCCTTTCTTTGTTTAGTCTGCCATTTTCTCTGTAGCTTCTTTTGCTATGTTATGGAACTCTCCCTGTAAAGCCTTTTCTATGGCTGCATAGTGACCACCATGATGATTTGTTTACTTTGGTAACTGCTCTGTATCTTAGCACAATGAAAGGGTTTCTTTCCCACACCTGAAACTGTTCTTTTTCCTACTTCTTCTCACAATGCAAACATTGTTGTCCCTTTATTTATCTGCTACAAATTATGGAATGTACTCTTGAAAATGTGAGGCTCATTGAGTGACTAGTTTTTTAGGACTTCTCTCTATTGGTGTTTAGATTGTCCTCCATTTATGCTCATTGTGCCTATGGATGGCTTTAAAACTTTGACTCCTCATTTTTTTAAAACTACAACGTTGCATCAAGTTCTATTATTAATTCAATATGAAAGCTTTCATTATCTGTTAAATGCATCTGTTTGTGAAAAAAGAATAAAAGTTTGATCTTCCTTTGTGTTATTTCCTCATATATCCTCATATGTTTCTCTTTTTGCATCACATTGCTCTTTTAGTCCCTCCATGTTTTGAAGTTCACTTAAAAGTGACTCTGAAGGGGTTGTTATGGTCTGGTAAAACTATTTATGATGCTCCTCATTCTTACAAAACACTACCTTTGTTACCAAAACCCTCATGGTTTTTACAAATCCTCATTGATGGCTAAGACAAGGTAAGAACTCTTAAGATTCATAGACCTTTGATATAAGATTTGTCATTAATTTTACCTTCACTGTGATTATGTCTTGACTGAGCTTACTTTCATAAGTCTAATTTGTCAAAAGTGGCCATCATTTTTTGCAATCTTTGTTGTGTGACAGTCTTCTTACATAATGCATTCTTTTGCTATTCCTCTCACATAAATGTCTTAGGATTATTTCTCTCTATTTTATCATGGAACTAGTGACAAACATTACCTGTGCCTTGAGAGGGTTTCACTATATTGTCAATCTCCTTTGGAAACTGGTTAGCTTCTTTCTCCTATGTTAAAAGGTTTCAAATATGTATGCAAAGTAGAACGAAGGCTCACTGGCTTCAAAAGGTGCCATGACTGCTTGAATTTGCATCTTGATGGCTATGCAATGATTTCACAGGCTCACTGTCTTCTTTTTTGCTATAGGCTCCTTGGGTCTCTAAAAATCATTTCTACTAGTTTTTACTCATGACTATCCTCCTCAGTCACTCCACATGGATTCTCAGGGACTCATTGTGATAGTCCTATGGCTTTTCTTCTCCATTCTTCTAGTTGTCCTCATTAGACCTCTGTGCATTCTTACTGTCATCTATTTCTTTGCTTGTTGTTGTTTTCTTTGTGACATAAGTGGTAAGAACAGTGCTCTTATGAAGAACAAGGAAAGAACAACCTTCTTTTCACTCTTCAGTGGGTTCATTTGTATCTTTTCTTATATGATTTGGATCATGAAAACCTTGTTTCTCATTACCTTGCCTATGAGAATCTCTCTCTGAACAATGATACCTGTAATGGTACTTTTTCTTTCATTATTGTAGTCATATTGCTGCCCATTTGTGTCTTGTATTCTCCTTGTATACTCTTCATGGAATGACTATCATTCTGATAGGACCACTTCCTCTTGTATCTACTATATCTTTTGTATCTTACACAACTCTGTTAGAGTGACTCCTATGGATGCTTGGTCCTGTTGTTCCAAATTATGTCTGTTATTATAGTGTCCTTTATGACTAAAATGATACACCTTATTTTATTAACAGTCGGGAATGACTTTCATGTTTTCTCAAGGGACTACATTGTTAGTTGGACTGCCTTCCTTTTGGACCGGTGAAAGTCATTCTTGACTCTTCCCTCTCAATAACTATGACTTATGCTTCATTGTGGCTCTCTCATGGGTTTGAGGAAGACTATCAACATTGATGTGAACTATTCTGGTACTAATGGCTGATGTGGCTATCCCCATAAACACACTTGGTTGTTCCTTGACATTTTTAGTAGTGACTGATGCTTATGTTGCTGACATGAATGTTGTTGTGATTGACTTGGTGTCCTGTAACACTGTTAGTTATAGATAATGTGAGATCATGTAGACTGCAACTCTTCATGTCCATTTAATGACTAGACATAGTCATTATACCTGACCATTTTCAATGGGTAGTTTGCTGCTCCTTTGAAGATATGGATTGTTTGTTGCTATCCTTCTGGCATGCATGTTCCTTATGGCTCCTGTCCTCTGAGATGACTACTTTCTATTATTGATATTGCTCTACATATTGTAGTTGTAGCAGGCCTTTCATGGCTATGATTGTCCTTGCACTTTACTTCTTGGACTTCATAGTACTATCTTGGATTATGTGTGTAAAGTAGAGAGAACCTACTCGTTCTATAAGTTGATAAGTGAAGATTGCTCTTATGCCATGAATGGAACAATGAAAGTTTGTTGCTTCTCAGAAATATGTAATGTGCTTGAAGAAGCTTGTGGAGATGTCTCTACTTTGGAGGTCTCCTTCTTGTATGCAACTCTTTATTGATAACATGAAAGCTATTTTTGAGTGTCCTCTTGGTTCAAGACTGTCCTCCCAATCTATTGTGGCTACTCCCTTTAAGGTTGTTATCATGACTGCTCTTTTTTGACTCTGAGATGACTGTTCTCTTGCTGCACCCTTGAATGACTCCCACTAGCTTTGATTGCTGCTTCTTTATCCTCATCCTTTCTGTCTTCTTTTATCTGTACCATTAGGGCTTAAACATGATTGTTCTTTTTAAGACTATCCTAGCATATGTACCTTGGCATTTATGACTGTTGTAAATAGATGTCATTAATGAATGGTCTTCATGAACTTGTACCTGCATAGTCAACAAACAAAATTAGTGAAAACATAGAGGCTAAAGCCTCTCCTTTGATTTGTCTGGCTTCTCTTTCCTTCTTCTTCTTATGATTGCCTATCTACTTCTTATGTTTGTTTCTCTTTTCCCTCTTGCTGATTAGATGTAAGATAGAAAGTACATGTTAAATTTATTTGCATATAGAAGAAAAAGATACCCTAAGCTCCAACAATCGTGTTCATTTCCTCTTGCAGGTCTTCTTTGAAGCTATCAATAGGAACAAGCTGAAGATGGTGCAGCGATCAACGAGATTCATCATTCAGGTAATGATGCCTGTCCCACTTTTCTTTTATATGCTTTCCTTTACTTCAGATGTACTTGTTATTGTGCATTGCATCATATACAGTTACTCCCACAGCTTGTGTGGGATCATATAAACACTTTTCTTTTGAATATAAATAGTTATTTCATGTAATGACTTGTATATAATTTCTCCTTTTTGTAAATCAATTGCATAAACATAACTAAACATTATTTCATGGTATAGGTGTTTATAATCATGAATAAACTTGCAATATTTTATGTACCTTTCTGAAATGTATCCAACTGTAATGAATGAACAATAACCAAACTGATACATAATCTATAATGCATAGATCAACTTTAACTTCACCTATCAGTCCTAGGATACCTCCTACGTTGCTAGAGTATCCTTTCATGTTATTTGGCTCATATAGCATCTCTAATTGAGCTGGTACATGATCTTGGTAATCTGATCACTGGAAAGTTCCTCCATCAGGACAATAGGCCTTCTAGGTTGGCCTGTGAACTTGACTTTTCTTCTCTCTTCCTCTTGAACTTCTTTGCTTCTCTAAAGCAGCAAAGAAATCCATTGTTACAACCCAACCTAATTGGATTGTAAAGCACAATTTGGTAACAAGAAGATGATTTAATTGAAAAAGATTTATGATTTATAGAAGATGATTTAATTGAAAAATTAGGTGATGATATTAATTAGGTTTGGCATCGACTATGTGTGCTTTGGCCTCCTCTGCTCTAGTATCTAAATTAGGCTTGACTTCTACTCCTGTATCTATATGTTGAGCTAGACACATATCATATAACAAAGAAGATTTAGAATACATATTTAAGGGATGGATATATGTAAAGTTCTCATTTTCAAAAAATTGTAAGTTTTCAACATTTTAATATTTTATCATTCTCTATTATTTATATATAAAATTAAATATAATCTCAAATGTATAGCATTGTTTTTCCATTTACTCTCAAATCACTATAAAATTAAACGTGTATATTTATAATGTACATCATTTTCCTCATGTCTAGATATATACTTGCATTTAATGGTAGCATAAATAGGTGCATAAACATAGTTTTTAGTGACTTGAATATCATTTTAAATTATTTAGATTACATAGAAGATTGAATCCAAGATGTGGTGCCCATAATGTGGGAAAGTAATATTACTTACATCCATGTGGGCCTATTTTACTTGTCCATGCATATATGAAAGATAAATGTAGGAAATGTAAGAAGCACTATTGAACTGACTCCATCCTATTAATGGGAAAGAACACCATGATGAAGAGATCCATACCTATTTATACCAAGAAAATTAGGAACACCATTTCCCTGAACTTAATTCCATTGCTTGTGGGAAATGTTGGTCTTATTTTCACAAAAGGTGACTTCAATAAGGTGTGCGAGGAAGTAGAAAAATATAAGGTTAGAGCTCTAGAACATGTGGGTTTGGTTTCTCTGGAACTGATGTGGTTGTTCCCCCTAGAAACACTGGTCTAGATCCATCTCAGACTTCTTTTTTTCATGTGTTAAATGTTCCCACAAAAGTACTATTTAACTAGGGTATTATTGAAATTATAACATAGATGTAGAGCTCATTACGAAGGGAGACAAAGTTAGTTCTTCTGATGCAGCTTTGCTTTCCAAGTATGGTATTCATCCATTTTCATATTAGCTTGTTATACAAATCATAAATGACTATGGATTAGTATTTGATCCTATTGTTCCTAATCTTATAGAAGATTCAATTTAATTGAAAAATATTTATGATTTATAGAAGATGATTTAATTGAAAAATTAGGTGATGATGCTAATTATGTTTGACATTGTACAAGTGAACCTTGTAATGTTATTAAGGCAAGTAATTGGAAACTACCTGACTATATCTCTTTGATTCAAATATCTCTTTGTTATGGTTGATAGGCTAAGAAATTTAAAAATGAATGTATAACATATATGAATCTAATTTTAAAATCTAAAATTAGAAAATATATTCAAGTTCCCTATAGTTGTGGAAGTAGGGTAAAGAGTTACAAACACTAGCGAGAAACTAGGGTTCATCTAGTGAAATTAACCTAGACAATCTAGATTAATGTAGAACATGTAAGAGTCTAATTCTAGTTTAAAATTAAATCTAAAACTAGAAACTATATTGAAACCCTAGAGTTGACAAAGGAGAGGAAAGAGATGCAAACCCTAGAGAGGAACTAGTGAACTTAATGTAGAGAATTTATTTGGAATCTATGTAGAATTTGAAATTTAGATGAATGTAAGAATCTAATTTTTATTCAAATTAAATTTAAAATAATAAACTAAATTAGGGATAAATACAAATCTAATATTTATCAATACAAATCTAAAATTGTAAACTACAGTTGAGGAAGTAGGGATAAATACAAACTAATATTTTTTAGACATTTTTATAGAAATTAAAAAATACATACCTTCTCTTTGTTTGTAATATCTTTGCAATCTTTCTTCACGTAATTTCTATTCCTTTTCTACTGGATATGGCCATGCATTCTTATTGTTCCTTGTATTTTTATTTCCCATCTCCTTCTTTGTAAAATATCAGTTGAAAATTGCTTTTCCAAATATTTTATCATCCAAAGTCTCTCAAAATTGCAAACACAAATTTTCTAATTTCTTTCCAAATGTTTCATTTGCAAAAAAATGGAAATAAAATGTGAAATTTTCTTTATTTTTTGATTTATAAAATTACAAAAATTACCTCATATTTATATGTCATTTGCATAATTTTTTAAAAAACTGTCGGCTCAAAGGACCTTTGTTCGAAGGTTGGTAGTTACGAATTTTTTAGTTTTTTTTAATCTAAGGGACCTTTGTTTGAAGGTTGACTATTAGGAATTTTTTTATTATTTTGGCCAGCTAGAGGGACCTTTATTCGAAGGACCTTTGTTCATAGGTCCCTTTGTGCAAAGGTAAAACCTTCCCACAAAGGGACCTAAGAACAAAGGTCCTTCAAACAAAGGTGTTTAGCTAACCTCTCCCACTCTCTCCCATAAAGTTCCCTGAGAAATTTTAGTTTCAAACATCGGGTTGGACCTTCAAATGGAACGAACTTGAAAAGATAATTTGCAGTCCTGATTGTGCCCTAAAAATAAGATTTCCAACAAGTATAATTGTTAATATATTTAATTTGATTATATATTTATTTTTTATTTTTTACTAAACATAGGTTTCTCACCTCCACACATGTGGAAAAATAGTAAAATAGTGAAAAAAAATTTGAAAAATATTTGCGCCCTACGTATTGATGTCCTTGTTTTAACAAAAAAAATTAAATTTTGATACATACAAAACAAGTTATGCATTACAACATAAACCTTTATCAAAATTATAAATAATCTCACTTCAAAAGTTAATTAAAAAAATATGCAACAAAAAATTATGAAAAATATCCATGCCCTAGATATTGGTGTTACAAATCTATATTTTAAAAATTAGAATTTTATCTTTTCTATATAAAAAGTTATGCGTTACAAAAACATCACTTTTTAAAATTGTTGTTTACTATAAAAAAACAAGTTATTAAAATTTGCGTAAAAAATTCACAATTTTTTTTCTGAATTTTTTAAAATATATATATTTAGAATCTACACACAAAATCTCACAAATCACTAGTTCACATCATCTTCGAATTCTTAATGGTTTAGCTACTATAAGTGTCAGAAAGTGAAGATTTGGTTAAAAATGTTGATTTCAATGTCCCACTTCAGCCAAAAAGTGGGACACAGTATTGTGGGATCACCCTCATATTAGGGTTACCCTTATACTTAGATGTTTATCTCTAGTCCATGTGCTTTCACACCTATCTTGCTATATGTCTTATTTTCTTGTTACATGATGCATTGATGATAGTGATTTACTTTACATGATTTATATGCTTAGCTTACATTTACATTTCATGTACTCTTTGTTTCCTCTTCAATTAATTTTATTCAATGGATGCAACCAATTTAAGGGAGATATATCTTGTCTTTAACTATCCTTTGTTGATCTTGCAAATAGTTATAGGTAGTGATACAAAGATGTCTAAATAGAGCTTTAGTACATGACATGGCAATGCCTAATATGCCATATTTTGATCACATAATGTGGCAACACCCAATATGCCATACCACTTTTTATACAAGAAAAATTTCTAAACTTCAATCCTACTTTTTTATTTTCTGAGACAACCAAGCAAGTTTGTGATTTGTGCTTATTCTACTTGTGAGACACACACACACAACTTGTTAAATCATAAGTTTTCTTTGATTTGTAGGATTCCAAGGAGCATGCATGCCAAGGATGAACACTCATGAAGATATATCTAGTTTGGTCCATTTATTTATATGGACTCTAGTATCATTTTTATGACCAAGTACATTTACAAGTTCATACATGTCTGTGAGTGCTCATTTACTTTGAGATACATATTCATGAGGATTCACATGCACCTCAAAATGGGGGCAAAATGTACTAGTGAAATTAGCATACCTACGTGAAATCCCATTTAGTTCTGGGTCTACTTTGAGAAAACATCTTAGTTGAATTATGTAGTGACATTGTTATCAATCAAATATGCACCCAGAATAAGCTATTAACTTAGCTATATGTTGACACATGGGAACACTCCTAGGCCTGTGGGTTCCCTAAACTTGGAGTGAACCTCCAGAGCAGGCTGGTTCCCCTAGTTACTTCACCTAATCTAAATGACTTTCTAGGAAAAGGGATAGAAAGTTAACTGTAATTGAAATCCTAAACTCTAACAGGTGATGCACCAGAACTCTATCTATTCTCTCACAATCGGCCTCACAAAGACTTTAACCCTCACAATTCCACTGAAATTAATGCAATACATTAGTGATTTGTATAAAAATTTGAAAAAAACTAGAGGTTTTTGAAGGACAAACAAGAATTTTATCACAACTTTAACCCACTAAGTAAGCTAAACACAACATACAACCTGTATCACATGAAACTCCCACATTCAATTCTGCAATAATGAGACATAGAAAAGGATTCAGAACTAAATCACAATTGAATATCAGATCATTTACTGCAAAATGAAGCAAAAAGTATGAAAAGGGAGAACACTGCTACTCTATTGAAACTAAAAGGAGTAAAAATGAGTACAAAAAGTGTTTACAAGCTCTCTTTAGGTGAACAAGAGAGAAGAAACAATAATCTGAACTCTCTAGAAAAAACTAAGTTTCTCCTATATATGCCTACCAAAAGATCTCCAAAAACAATTGAGAAAAGCTCCCCAAAATAGTCATCCTGATCCATTTTCGAGCTTCCAGAAAAAACCACAAAAGAGCCTCTAAACTGCCTCCAAACAGATTGCAAAAGCTGCCAAAAACTTCTATCAAGTGGCCCCCACCAAAATCTCCTTTAAAACATGTTTTATCTACTCAATAAAAGCTCCAGTTTGTCCTTATCTGCTCAATTTCGCCCAAAGAAAACAAATCTGGAAAAGCAAGATTTTGCTTGCTTTACTAGCTTTAACTGCATTTAAAATAGCGATTATTTAAAAGCAATTTATAAAACATTGCCTTAAATAATGCTTTACAATGATTTTGCAGTTTTATTCGCTAATTTGCCTCAACTAGATTTTGCAAAAAATACTATTACAAGGCTTTTGATTTATTATGCCAAGACTATACAAGGCTTATGATTTGTCATTCTACCAAGTATACACATATACAGAGATATGATTTTCTATAAAAATCATTAAAATATGTCAAGGCATATTAAATAAATTTGCAAAAATAAAAAGCCTATAATGTTTATCCTCTATCTATCTCTGCATAAAATCTCTAAGGGCATATGGACCTATAGCTTATCCTTCAAATGTAACCAAATAAGTTTTAAAGGCATAATGCCTAGGCACTAAATATACAAAGGACCTAAAGGCATTGAACAACCTGAGTCATATGACTAAGCATTCGTATGGTGGACAAAGTACCATGATGGGCATTAGTGAAGCTTTTTTTAAAAAAATAAATCAATGTGATAAAATCACTATCGACTTAGGGCTTGAATGAAAACCCTAATCACAAAACAGACTTTGCCCTATCTTTTCAGCCCATTTTCACTTCTGAACTTTTGAGATGAAGAGGCTCTGCTCGCTTAGTCATCAACGCCATGGCTAGGGTTTGAACTGGAACACTCGACTCTCTACTTCTCTGATAGATTTCGATGACTCCTTTCGAAGATTTCAACAGAAGAAAAAAAATAGGTAAGACTCTCTTGATTCATTTTGTGCTCCTCTTCTTTATTTTGGAGATAAATCTTTGGCTTCTCAAGCCACGACTATGCCTGATACACTATTTGTATCCTCTACTTCTTTGTTATTCCACGTCTCTGTTCTACTTGAGCCGCCATGGACAATTTGACTAAGTTTATTTGAGAGCAAAATGAGGAAAAACCCTTGGCTCTATGCACAGGTCCCTACTCTGCACAAAGGTGAGTTTTTAGTTCTCAAACCCTGCTGTAACATCCACATTCTAAAAACATAGTAAAACTAGAAAATTTACCATAGAGTAATTCAACAAGGTAAAAATGAGATAGAGAAATTTTTTCTTTTATTTAACATATAATCAAGTAACTACAATTACAAGATTTCTCTTTTACAAAATACAATAAATCATATTGACTTTTGCAAATACAATGTTTACAAATGTAAATCTTTCATAAACAAATTTGGAATAAATACTACTTTTGAATATTTGACATCTTTATCACAACTCCTGGCATATCTTTTTCTTGGAGAGAGTATCTTTCCAGTGATTTACCTCCATCCACAGACTGGCAGTCTCCCACGCATCTTCCACATAGGAAGTGTCCCTACCCTTCACGAGGAATATAGACCAAAGGTGACTAGTGGTAATTTTCCTAGCCGAGTACATAGTGTTGTATCCTACACATCTCTATCAATCATACAACCCTAGATACCTCTAGCTAAGTATGATTTCTGATAGATAGTGCAATCCAGACATAGTGAACCAATAATGCATGCAGAAAACAAATGCATTACTTTGGCCAAAGCTTTGATATCAATAACGTTCATAATGAACGTGGTCATTGTGTTCACTCACCCCTACTTGACTTGGATACTGTCATATTCTCGTAGTTTATTCATACCAACTATATTTACGTAAATAGTTTAATCATCATGTCATGATATTGGTTTCCTTGACATGAATAAGTCTATATGTCATAACTATTTAGTTGGTTCATAATCGATTCTAGGGTCTACCTAATAACCCTTGGATAATATGATTTCACAATATAAACATATCTCATCTCTGGGAGACCTAGGTTCATATTCAACCTTTGGTTTAACTCTACCACGGTTAAAAATATTTTAACTCTTGCAAAGATAATAACTCCTATTCAAAGGTACATGAATACTTTTCAATTCACTTCTACGTGATGTCATTACCATCACTTCTTGTACACTCATATATGATTCTATATAAGGTTATAGACATAGTCTTTTTTGACATAATGGTGTACTATAAAACTATACTTACCAAGATTACTTGTATAGACAATATAGGTCTTACGACATTTATTCGTTTTTCCAAACTATCTTTAGTTAATCTATAACTCAATAGGTTTACCATAGTTGTCATAGATTACCAAGAATCTGAATCTTTTGGTAAGGGAATCGTTCTTGACCAATGTATTTAACCATGAATGGTTTCAAAATGATAATATCTTCTACTTAGTACTTTATGCCACTCTACTCACAGTTTGGTAAGTTTTTCTCTATCAAGTAGCCTCTACTAATTCATTAGAATTATTTTTCAAGACTAACTTACATCTATATAGTCGGCTATCCTCAAAAGGAAACTCAATCAAATATATGACTGGTTAACTAGTTTCATGATAACTACGTTATCCTTCTTGGAATTTATAATAATAGAATCATTTGGTTCTTTTACTCATATTATGACAAGTATCATAGTTTTATACAAAGGCACAGGGTTGGCCTAGTAAAATCATGAGATAGATTTCATTATTAACATAAGAATCGGCCGTACCAGGCTAAGTCAATGCTCAAGCTTAAACTAAAATGGAATAATAGTCATATAATGACTCTATATACCTTCCATACTCAGTCGACTCATTTAATCAAGCTAAATCGATGCTATGAAGAGAGACATAGTAGGCTCATCTCCATTGAAACAGTTACACTATAAACTTAAAGAGTATCCAAATAGAAATGGACGAATGTCCAAGACAAGGCAACAATCAAATTTTTATTGACTTCTAAAAGCATAAAATACAGAGGCATTTACCTAAAGGTGACGGTTTAAACAGTAAAGATATGGAAGATAGAATACTCTATATTCTTCCCAAGAATCATTCTCAGCCTTCTCTCTGTCCACGTGAAGTCTCTCTTCCTATTCCCAACTACTATCCAAAAACAAGACTTAACACATCCAACACCCATTGGCTATCTAATTCGTGGCTTTTAAGAGCCCAAACTGACTCATAAATGAGTCGTCCAACTATGCGCTCCACCTCTTTTGCAGTTAAAAACACATTTAATAATAATGGTTTTCATCTCCTGATCTAGTTCAACCCCTAGCAAGAAAGGTGCAATCGACAACATATGTCGATTATGCAAAACATTATTGAGGAGAAATAGAGAATGTGGCTGGTTATCCGCCACTCCTTCATCAAAGAGGCCGCCAACTCAATTAACTGAAATAGAGCAATCGATTACTCATAAAGAGTAGTTCGATCCATTATGCTCTAGTAATGAAGGCACTCCTTGAAAGATGCCTATGGCTGCTCAAGCATAAACCATATTAACTTATCATGAGGTATTATCCTCATTCAACACATAAGCATATTGTTATTTGATTATATCAAATATAATTTTCATATCATCATCTCTAATTGATTATTATGATTTAATCAATAAAATAATAATATTAAAACAAAGGATTACAAAAAATGTGATTGGGTTGAGCTTGTCTCCCCATCACAATCCATCGACAAAATCACGTCTTCTTAACTTGAGGAAAACGTCTTGACATTAAGAATTGTTTATAACACCTCAAGGGACTTAATAATAATAAGACAACCATTTTATGACAATAACATTGTAATATTTACGTTAAATGTAAATATTCACAATTCATACTCAAACGACGTCGTTAACATTATTAACAACTATGACGACTTACTACGAATTTAAAAGATTTGTAAAAAATATCGACTACATGTCGATTAGGTTCAGAAGTAAACGGACAAGATAAGACTTACCTCTTACGACACATTGGTTCACAATTTCGTTATACACTCATACTCATTTTTGGCAAATAAACCCCTTGTAATCTCTCTCTCTCTCTCTCTCTCTCTCTATCTCCCCCACCTCCAAGAGTCATCTGAAAACTATAATTCCTATATCAAACTTGTAGCCAAACAAATTATGATCAGTACATCATTATTCAAAAAATAAATCAAATCTCATAATGCAAATATTAACTTGATAATAACATAATCATTTTCATAACTTTGTAAATGACATTCAATATAAATCCATGTCTTTCCTTGTCATTAACCTAAACATCATAATAGATTTACTTGTGTCCCAGTAAAAGTAAAAAGTATAATCAAGACAAAATTTGGGGATGTAACACCTGCATATATCCTTTGTATTTCAACATTTCCATGAATCTTGATATGGCATTTAAAGGTCTTGGTTGTAGTTGTATTTCTATGCATTGTGTTTATATGAGCTCAAAACTCTAATTCTTCTTCTGCATATGCTTTACCAGTTATTATTCCTGAACCTCTTTTCTTGATTTGGGCTTTCTCATCATTATGTCTTTAACTTTGTCTTCAAAACCCCAAATGGGCTTAAGCTCTTGTAAGAACAGAGTTTTTTTCTTTATATAGGTTGTGGCCTTTATGACATCTCTGAGCATTTTTATCATTTAATATGTTTGCAAGAATAAATCCTAGGGTTCGAAACTCATCCTTTTGCTACTGTATCTAAATTTCATTAAGCAAATAAATGATAAGGGTTTTATCATTTATGAAGAGAAGTGTATTCTTTTATTTCTTGAAAACCAGATAATATGTTTGGTTGTTCCCTGCATCTTTGCTCAAAATGAGCCTGACCTATGATAGAGGAATGAAAATCATGTATGCTGAAAATGACTCATACCTATATGTAGAAGATAAGTTCACTGTTCTTTCATTCTATAAATGCCAAAATATAGCTTTCATGAGTTCAAAAACTCTTCATTTTCACTGTATGTAGAGAATCTTGATTCATTTTTGATAGGGAGGACTCTAGGCTACCTGCTCTGCATCTTGTAGGTGTACAAGACTGTTTGACAACACTAGCCTTCCTACCAATTCAAAGTGTTAAAGACATACTCTTTGCAGAGATGGAAAACTCTACTTCTCTGCTTGGTGTGGGACACATACATTGTCCTCACTGCTTCCAAGGTATTGCCTCAATGGCACATAACTTTCTGATCCCGTTGCCCACCCTTCTCACTCTGTTCAAGGGTCTGGACTGCTTGGTGCTCACTTTCTTTCTCTCTATTTTTCCACCCCTGCAAATCTATTTTCCTACTTGTTTATCTAGCCGGACTCCTTACTGAGCTCGCCTAGAACAAGCATGCATTGCCTCTAGCTGGCAATCCGACCACCCCACAAAAGAAAAACAAACAAAGAGCATGGCTTTGTTTGATGACCTCCATACTGTACAATGGGATTTGAAGAATCATCAAAACAGAGTCATGGCTTGCAAAAGAAAACAAAATTGCAAAAACAGAAAAGACTAATCTACTTCAGAATGATAAAGTGAAAACAGAACAGAATATACAAATGATCGAACTGCTGTATTTTATTTCTGTTCAAAAATTTTGATTACATCAAAATGCTTCACACATCAAAATTTACTTCCTCGATTCTCCTTCTGAACTCCTTACAGAAAGAATGCTACATCTTATGTAGTTGCTCATGTCCGTTATAGGACGGTTCAGCTACCAGAACTGTTGGTATTCCAACTGCCAGCTAAATTCTGTGCTATCAGCAAGATAACTATCATCAGAAAACCTTTCACAAGTCTTACCGCGGACCAGTCTCTTACCGACGTGTCCCCGACACCGTTTTCGCCACTATCGGCAAGATAACACAGATGTCTCACCGAAACATACTTTCCCTTGCTTATCGACTTGACCTTATGCTATCAGTCACTTTCCATATTCTTCCGCCGATATAACATTTCACCTCGATGA
Organism: Cunninghamia lanceolata; assembly: GCA_027924645.1. Classification (NCBI taxonomy): domain Eukaryota; kingdom Viridiplantae; phylum Streptophyta; class Pinopsida; order Cupressales; family Cupressaceae; genus Cunninghamia; species Cunninghamia lanceolata. The sequence continues at coordinate 429,099 of BSBN01000383.1, read as the reverse complement.
CCTTTGTATTCCGTAGACTCCTATCAGCAAGAGCTACCACCGTTGGCCAACCAGAAATTCCATCGGCCGATATACATCTCTCACCGATGCCTTTATCTTCGGTGAGACATTCTACTGTCGGTCATTTCCAAACTTCTTCTGCCGATGGGTTCTCTCACACCGAAACAGACATCTGCTTTCCCATCGGCAAGACCCTGCCCTGTCGGCGAGTCTTTATCTTCATTGGCCGATAGCCTTTGTTTTGCCGATACTGCCCTTGACTCCATTTGACCTCCATCGGTAAAACATGCATTATCGGTTACACAATACTCCCTCCTTCCGATACGCTTTGTCACATCGATAACTAGCATCCAATGCTAGACTTTGGCTTCACTCATCGGTAAGACTTTACTATCGTCCTCTCGAAACACTCCATCGGTAAGACTGCCTCAATCGGCAGTGTCTCCCTTTCTCTCTCCGACACGTTAGTCACTCCGATGAGACTCCAAACCGCTTTCATCCATTTTCCTATCAGCAAGACTCCGTCCATCGGCGAACACCTTGCATCTTCCACCGATACTCCCTCTCAACCCGATGCCTTAGGTCAAGGCATACATCGATGAGACTTTCACCGTCGGGCCAACTGATTTCGTTTCCTCTGATGATCAGACCTTCGCCGATATGCTTAACGCCACCTCACTGTCGGTAAGACTTCTATCTTCGGCATAACACTTACTCCTTCGGCCGATAACGCTTCTCTCATTGATGGATATTGCCGATATATTGTTTTATCGGTGGGACTGCTCCATGACCTAGGCCGATGAAAAGGAAAACACTTCCTGCCAAGGCTTTATTGAAAAAAACTACTTGAAAAAACTAAAAAGCTTCAAAACAAAACAACATGCTGCTATGTATAGGGCTGCATTGAGCCCTTGGTGCTCCTGCACCATACTCCCCCTGTGCGGAAAGAAACTAGGTCACCTCCGGTGACAATGAGGCAAAATCAATGCCCCTCTTTTTGAATTCTGATTCTGCAACCCAGGTAGCTTCTGCTTCAGGCAACTGCTTCCACTTGACCAAATGCTCCATGTAGACACCATGTCTGGTTTGCTTCTGTACTCTGGAATCCAGTATTCGCTCTACCTGTAGTTTGGGTTGTAATGGCACAGTCACATCTATTGTTGTCTGTCCCTTCTCTAAAATGGATCCATTTGCTGCTGACTAAGGACCCCTGTATTGCACCAAGTCTTGGACATTAAACACTGGTGAGATTGCCAAATCTTCTGGCAATTCAATTTTGTAGGCATTGTTTCCATACTTGTTCAAGATTTTGCAAGGACCAATTCTCCTCATCTGTAGTTTGGTTGGTATTCCTTTTTGCATTCTGGCTTTGTTCAAGTGCACCATAACCAGATCACCAACCTCAAACTGAATATCCCTTCTGTGGGCATCTACTCTGTCCTTGATCTTTTGTGTGTTCTCTGTCAAGGTTTTCTTCACCTGTTCATGCACTTCTTTCATGGATTGTGCAAAATCCTCTGCATGTCCACTTCTATTCTCCATGTTTCCCATATTCCTGAGCTCACATACACCTCTAGGATGCATTCCATAGACTATTTCGAATGGGCTCTTACCAGTAGTCCTATTCACACTATCATTATAGGCAAATTCTACCTGATGAATGACAAGATCCCAACTTTGTCCATATTCTTTGGTTATACACCTTAACAGGTTGCCCAATGTCCTGTTTACCACCTCTGTCTGACCATCTGTCTGTGGGTGATATGCTGAACTGAATGACAAATTTGTTCCCAATCTCTGCCACAATGTTTTCCAGAAATGCCCCATGAATTTAGCATCTCTGTCAGACACAATACTTGTTGGAAGTCCATGAATCCTTATCACTTCCCTAAAAAACAAGTGTGCTATATGACTGGCATCATGAGTCACTTTACAGGGAATGAAATGACTCATCTTGCTAAACCTGTCCACAACTACATATATGCTATCATAACCAGTCTTAGTCTTAGGCAAACCAACTACAAAATCCATACTTACACATTCCCATGGCCTGGAAGGAATGGGTAAGGGTTGGTACAGTCCTGCATTTGAAGTGGTTCCCTTGGCCTTCTGACATATGATACACTACTCTACATACCTTCTGATGTCTCTGTGCATCCTTGGCCAATAATAGAACCTTTGGACTAGCTCCAGTGTCTTATTCAGACCAAAATGGCCACTCAAACTACCATTGTGCTTCTCCTGTATGAGATTTTCTCTCATAGATCCTCTTGGCACACATAATTGTCCACCTTTGAATAGCAATCCCTGCTGTAAGGTGAAATCTGCAAACTCACTGTGAAAGTGATTCTCAAAATCTTGACATACCTTGTATGCCTTAGCAAAATCTTCATCATCTTGGTAAAGATTCTTGAAATCTTCAACTCCAATGCTCTTCAATTGCTCTTCCTGTACTGTGAGCAATCTTCTGCTCAAAGCATCTGTAACTCTGTTCAGCTATCCCTTCTTATGCTTAATTGTAAAGGTATAAGATTGCAGGTACTCCATCCATTTGATATGCCTGCTGCTTAACTTATCCTGTGAGTTTAGAAAACTCAGAGCTTGGTTATCTATGTAGACCACAAATTCTTTAGGCAGGAGATAATGTCTCCACTTCCTCAATGCTTGGACTAGAGCATACAACTCTAAGTCATACAAAGAGTACTTACTCTTTGCTTCATTCAGCCTCTCACTGAAAAAGGCTACAGGTCTGTTTTCCTGATTTAGCACTGCTCCTATAGCTATATTACTTGCATCACATTCAATAGTAAATAGCTTATCAAAACTAGGCAACAACAAAACAGGTTGTGTTGCTACCTCTTTCTTCAACCTTTCAAAACTTCTATCTGCAGCTGGTGTCCATCTGAATTTTACTTTCATTCCACCCTTAATTGTATCCAACATGGGTGCACATATTCCACTAAAATTTCTGATAAACTTTCTGTAAAACTGGGCTAAACCATGGAAACTTCTCACCTCTGTGGCTGCTCTGGGAGTAGGCCAGCTCAATATGGCTTCTACTTTGGACTTGTCCATCTTCAACTCTCCCTGGGACACCACAAAACCAAGGTATACCAATTCCTGCTTCATGAATTCACACTTCTCCAGATTGATGGTTAGTTGTTCATCATGTAATTTTTGCAAAACATTATTTACATGTTCTAGATGTTCTTCCTTGGTCTGACTAAAAATTAGAATATCATCTAGAAAAACAACAAATTTACCAATGTAATCCTTTAGGACTTCATTCATGAGCCTCATAAAGGTGCTGGGTGCATTTGATAGACCAAATGGCATAACAAGCCACTCATAGAGTCCCTCTGTGGTTTTGAAGGCTATCTTCCACTCGTCACCTTCCTTGATTCTTATTTGGTGGTAACCACTCTTCAGGTCTATCTTGGTGAAATACTTTGCTTTTCCAATACAGTCCATGAGATCTTCAATTCTGGGAATTGGGAATCTATACCTTATAGTTATCTTGTTTATGGCTCTGGCATCTGTGCATAATCTCCATGATCCTCCTTTCTTGGGTGCCAATACTGTGGGCACTGCACAAGGACTAATACTCTTCCTGATCAATCCTTGATCTAGCAACTCCTACACTTGTCTGGAAATCTCTTTGTGCTGATCTGGAGTCATCTTGTAAGGTGCCTTGTTTGGCAAAGATGCTCCTGGAATAAGGTCTATCTGATGGCTTATTGCTCTCTGTGGAGGCAATGTATCTGGTGTACCATCACTGATTATACCTTTATACTTCTCCAGTATAGGCTGCATCTCTTTGGGAATCTCTGTCTTCTTATCCTGCTATCCTTTTTTTGGTTTTACTATGATGGGATAACCAATACCATCCTCCTTAAGAGTATTCAGAAACTCTTTTCCACTTACCACCAAAATGTTAGGACTCTTTGTCTGAACTGCATCTTCATCCTCCAATGACTGAATTTTATAGGTGACACCATCTTTCTGAAAAGAATAGGCATTCTTCTCACCATCATGTACTGCCTTTCGGTCATACTGCCATGGTCTGCCCAATAAGAGATGGCATGCATCCATGGGTAGTATATCACATAATACCTTATCCTTATAGCCACCTATACTAAACTCTACCCAACTTTGTTCATTCACTACCACATGTTGACCCTTATTCAACCATGTGACTCTATATGGGTTTGCATGAGTAATTCTTTTCAAATTCAGTTTTCTAACTGCTTCATCAGAAATAATATTATCAGTAGATCCTGAGTCTATGATAATTTTACATACCTTATTCAAAATCTTGCACTTGATTCTGAATAGCGCTCTCCTCTGGCTTGGTTCAGACTTTACTGGTTCCTTCATCAAGGTTCTCCTTATCATCAGGTTCTCTCCATCTTCTGAGTTCAGATTAACCTCAGGTAACTGGCTACTGGATGCATTGTCTTGGACATAGTGATTTCTCTTATCACCTCCTTGAGAAGAGGATGTGGCCTTTTCTGGACACCTATATGCTGGATGACCTAGATTGCCACAATTATAACACTTCATGTTGGTGAAATAGGATCCTCTGCCTGATCCTCCTGACCTTCCTCTGTTAGATCCTCTTCCCTTGTGGTTTCCTCTACCACTCGACTCCCCACTCTGCTCTGTGAGTTTGGATTCTGCTTGGGATCTATTGTCAGCATTCCTTCCACCAAAACCTCCTCTGTGTCCTCTGTTATCTCTGCCTCTTCCTCTTCCTCTGCTATTTGAGTCTTGTTTCCTCCTATTCTTTTCCTCCACCTTCAGTGCCAGCTGATAGCATTTTTGCACTATTGTAGGACACAACAAACTGATTTCTTCTTGTATATTCCACTTCAGACCGTTAAGGTACCTTGCTACCTTTATGCTTTCATCCTCCATTACTTTGGACCTTAAGCATAGTTTTTGGAATTCTTCAGTGTATGCACTGACATCTAATTCTTTTTGTCTCAGATTCTGTCTCTTCCTATGCAGTTGTATTTCATAGTCTTCTGGCATATATGCTTCTTTGATTTTAGCTACCATTCCCTTCCAAGTAGCTATGGGCTTCTTATCTTCTTTTGCTCTTTCAGTTTGCACAAATTTCCACCAGGTTAAGGCAGCTCCCCTGAGTCTGGATTTGGCCACCTTTACTTTCTGTGCCTCGCTTACACCATCACATTCAAAGTGATTTTCAAGTCCTTCTATCCACTCCATGACCAAATCTGGGTCCATTTTTCCACTGAAAAGTGGTACTCCTTCCAATGTTTTACCACTCATTGCTTTCAAAGCTTTCAAGAATGGTTCTTCTTCCAACTTAGGATCAGGTGTGGGCTCTTCATCTTCTACAAAGACACCTTTTCCCTTATCCTCAGAATACTTAACTCTCTGGCTGACTTCTTCAGTCTTTTGCAACATTACACCTAGCTTACTTTCCATTTCTGCTAGTCTTTCTTGTAGGAGTCTATTCTCCTCTTCTTGATCTTCAACCTTCTTTGCTAACTCTGCATTTGTCACCATTTTCTTGGATGAACTAACAGACTCACTTGAACTCGGTGATGACATACAACTCTTCTATTCCAACCTAGGAATAACCCAAATCTTACAGCTCTGATACCAATTTGATAGGGAAGACTCTAGGCTGCCTGCTCTGCATCCTGTAGGTGTACAAGACTGTTTGACAACACTAGCCTTCCTACCAATTCAAAGTGTTAAAGACATACTCTTTGCAGAGATGGAAAACTCTACTTCTCTGCTTGGTGTGGGACACATACATTGTCCTCACTGCTTCCAAGGTATTGCCTCAATGGCACATAACTTTTTGATCCCGTTGCCCATCCTTCTCACTCTGTTCAAGGGTCTGGACTGCTTGGTACTCACTTTCTTTCTCTCTATTTTTCCACCCCTGCAAATCTATTTTCCTACTTGTTTATCTAGTCAGACTCCTTACTGAGCTCGCCTAGAACAAGCATGCATTGCCTCTAGCCGGCAATCCGACCACCCCACAAAAGAAAAACAAACAAAGAGCATGGCTCTGTTTGATGACCTCCATACTATACAATGGGATTTGAAGAATCATCAAAACAGAGTCATGGCTTGCAAAAGAAAACAAAATTGCAAAAATAGAAAAGACTAATCTACTTCAGAATGATAAAGTGAAAACAGAACAGAATATACAAATGATCGAACTGCTGTATTTTATTTCTGTTCAAAAATTTTGATTACATCAAAATGCTTCACACATCAAAATTTACTTCCTCGATTCTCCTTCTGAACTCCTTACAGAAAGAATGCTACATCTTATGTATTTGCTCATGTCCGTTACAGGATGGTTCAGCTACCAGAACTGTTGGTATTCCAACTTCCAGCTAAATTCTGTGCTATCGGCAAGATAACTGTCATCGGAAAACCTTTCACAAGTCTTACCGCGGACCAGTCTCTTACCGACGTGTCCTCGACACCTTTTTCGCCACTATCGGCAAGATAACACAGATGTCTCACCGAAACATACTTTCCCTTGCTTATCGGCTTGACCTTATGCTATCGGTCACTTTCCATATTCTTCCGCCGATATAACATTTCACCTCGATGACCTTTGTATTCTATAGACTCCTATCGGCAAGAGCTACCACCGTTGGCCAACCAGAAATTCCATCGGCCGATATACATCTCTCACCGATGCCTTTATCTTCGGTAAGACATTCTACTGCCGGTCATTTCCAAACTTCTTCCGCCGATGGGTTCTCTCACACTGAAACAGACATCTGCTTTCCCATCGGCAAGACCCTGCCCTGTCGGCGAGTCTTTATCTTCATTGGCCGATAGCCTTTGTTTTGCCGATACCGCCCTTGACTCCATTTGACCTCCATCGGTAAAACATGCATTATCGATTACACAATACTCCCACCTTCCGATACGCTTTGTCACATCGATAACTAGCATCCAATGCTAGACTTTGGCTTCGCTCATCAGTAAGACTTTACTATCGTCCTCCCGAAACACTCCATCGTTAAGACTGCCTCAATCGGCAGTGTCTCCCTTTCTCTCTCCGACACGTTAGTCACTCCGATGAGACTCCAAACTGCTTTCATCCATTTTCCTATCGGCAAGACTCCGTCCGTCAGCGAACACCTTGCATCTTCCACCGATACTCCCTCTCAACCTGATGCCTTAGGTCAAGGCATACATCGGTGAGACTTTCACCGTCGGGCCAACTGATTTCATTTCCTCCGATGATCAAACCTTCGCCGATATGCTTAACGCCACCTCACCGTCGGTAAGACTTCTATCTTCGACATAACACTTACTCCTTCGGCCGATAATGCTTCTCTCACCGATGGATATTGCCAATATATTATTTTATCGGTGGGACTGCTCCATGACCTAGGCCGATGAAAAGGAAAACACTTCCTGCCAAGGTTTTATTGAAAAAAACTACTTGAAAAAACTAAAGAGCTTCAAAACAAAACAACATGCTGCTATGTATAGGGCTGCATTGAGCCCTTGGTGCTCCTGCACCAATTTTGCTCTTTTTTGTTTGCAAAAGTGATACTTAATGAAATCAATATGAGAAAAACAATGATTCATTTCCTTGCTTCTCCAATTGCACTTTGTAACCATAATACACATGTTGTCCCCTTTTATACTTCTTGATGAATGTAATCTGGCATAAAAATGTATGGTATACTTGACAGAAACATTTTCTTATGACTATATTAAACATTACCTCTTAAGACAACACCTCTTGTAGATGCTCAAGAACATCAAGACTTCATAGCAAAACACCTTGTTGATATTTTCTAAACTGTATACAATCTATGCTCATAACAAAATGTAAGCATTTGGTATGTTGTTTACTCATATGCTCTCGAGCTCACTACATCTCTCAAATGTTGTATCTTCTATTTTCAAAGCTCTTGCAACAACATTTGTAATTTGTGAAGGATACCTTTTATCTTCATTACCATGTAACGGACTTTTGCTCTTTTAAAAGCATGGCAACGTTATCATGTATCTTCACTATTGTTGAATGCCCTGTCATAGTTGACATGCTGCCTCAAACACAGTAGACAATTCTAGACAATTGACTGCACTTTTGGTCTTTATGACTATTCCATGCTTTGATCAATAACTTCATACTTTATCAACAAAAAGAATGATAGATACATGTTCCTTATGTACAACTGGCATTGAAAAGACACTTTTCATGTTGCCATTGAATACTAAACTCAACAAAAGATTGTTGTCCTTTTCATGTGAGCACCTTCAGGCTACACTCCGTCATTGGCTCTAATTCACTGCATGATTGATATGATGATGGCTGATTTTGATCCTTTATGGCTGTAAGCTCTTGATGAGAATATCTTTCAGTTGATATTGAAATGATGTTTGATTGTCCTGCCTATCTCATGGACTACTCTTCATACTCGATGTAGTATTCTTGCTTCATTTCCCTTGGGGTTCAAGGGCAACATGCTGGGCTCAACCCTTGTGGGAGCCCACTTTGCACCACGTGCTGAAATGTTCTTCAAACAGCAACATAACTTCTTCTATACCTACACATGAAATAAACATGTCAGTTTAAAACAGTGAAGCTCAATGATTGTTTCGAGCTTTCAGTTTCTCTTGTTCATGGATAATTTATCTATCTAATTCAGTACATCATAGGCAATATATTATGTTTCTATTGATATGCACATAGGAAACCATATTCGGAGCTCTAACAAAACTTTTTCCAATCCTGCAGGTTCTCTCAAAGGTCAGGAGCGAGGAGGCAGGTGCAAATGAAGATCAAACCGAGACCCCAAAACAGGCAATGATGGATATGCTTTTCCCTCCTTATCTTCAAATGCATAGTGTATTTCCTGTGTTTGCACTAGTTCATCTATTCCCACGGCTTGTGTGGGATATTTGATCTATCTCCCTTTCATTCAATGCAATGTTTATTCCATTTGTACTTCATTTGTAAAATTGAATGATTATTGTAGTGAAATGAAATAACTTATATCACTGATGAATACTTTGCAATGAAATGAATGATGAATTGAAATTATTTCTCTTCTATCATACAAAAGCATGATAAAACTAAACCTTTCAAGCACCTCAAACTTTGCAAAACATTATAACAGAAAATGTTAAAAATCTTTCATTTGAAAATTAAAACTTGACACACACCAGCTCTACCAATTTGAGTTGTAGGTGAAAATTTGGTAATAGACATGTGGCACACTTATGTGCTAGTTTTGTCTACTTTTTTTATTCCTATATCCATCCTCATTCACTCCTCCTTACACACATTTCAACACATTGACCTTATCCTTGCCACATTTGTACTTATTTTGATACATTTACCTTATCAATAGCTTATATTTCCATATATTCATCCTCTACCTCAAGATCACTTATTCCATATTTAGGTAATTTTTATGGCACACAAGATCGATCCTACATGACATGGATTTTACCCAAAAATAAAATTTTAAAAAATTCAAATGATCGAAACCTACATTTTTCATAGTTGTTTAGAACCGACTCAGTGCACACTTGTGCGATGAGTTAGTATGTCTTTATATTTAAAGACATTCATTTGATCATTAAAACATCATCTAGAAATCAAGCGTCCATTGAACAATCATTCATATTGACAAGGAACACTTATAAGAACACTTGGAATTCGAGTATCAAAGGAACAATATTTTGCATTAGGATCAACATCTAAATCACTTGCATGTTATCTACCAATCTTTATCATGACTATAAAGTCAATCTAATTAATGGGTTGAGTTAGGAGAACTTGAACCTTGTGATCAAGTGACCTCCACAAGGTATTTTTAAATATCGTCAATCCTTAATAATTAGTGAGGAGTAGAGAATTTAGTGAATTAAATAGAAGTAGTGCACAATTTGTTAGATTAGGACTGCACATTAGGGGTTAGATCCTCATGGCACATAATTGATCCATTGATATGGAATCAACTTGAGGGTAGTTATAGCTCGACACAAAATTTTAGACAATGAGCACATATAAATTACTTATAGTTCTATTCCTAAACAAGTGGAATCACCACTACATCAAATTTAATCATACCCAACTATCATTAACTTAATCTAAATTAATTATATTAATTACATGCATTTTATTTAATTAACCTAAATAACATTAAGAAATGTGAGTGTTTTCTTTAGGGCTAGATAAAAGTCTCTAACATATGGCTAACATCATTAAAATATATTTTTTATTAAGAAAAACCTTGAACATGATCCTTTTAGATGCATTACTACCTAAAACATGTACACATGTACCCTAATACATCATAAATATTGTGAAGCTTTGATTTTATTTTTCTATTTATTTAGTTTTTTTATATTTTCTAATGTGATGTAAGGTGTGCAAAAGTATTTTAAATAATATTGTAAGATCCACAAGAGATTCTATAACGATCTTATGACATGCGTCGAAACATGTAAGATGGAGGTTACAAAGTGGACAATGCATGTTTACCAACTTATGATGCATGATATGTCATAAGAGCGTCTTTGAGTGAAGATAATAAGTCAAAAGTGGAGTGCCCAAGTTTGGTGGGAGGTTATGTGATGCAGAGGTGGCCAGAGGTTAGGTTGTTCACCATTTGGTTTCCCAAATCACTCTTCATGGAGGAATTGCTTTACTCTTCAAGTACTCCTATCTCACTAGGCTCTCTAGACCTAGGCCAAGAAACCAAATATAGGACAAACCATAAAAGGACATAAGACCTTGAGGGCAGTCACATGAATCATCTTAGGATACCCAAATATACATTCCAAATTCATTTGTTAGGTTCTAGGACATGGGAAAAGACTAGTTCCTTTACAAACCCTATAGTCTCCTTGTAGCCCTTCTAGACAAACTGTTGCAGATAGTTCTCTGTTACTATACTATTTCACCAAACCAAGACTAGTCTTGAGTACACCATATGAAGACACACTTTATATGAAAAGGTGGGTATGACTTGTTTTGGAACATATAGTCCAAAATAGGACTGTTCCTGTTGTGTAGGGGGCGAATTAGCCCATTTTTTACAAAGAAGTTGCCCTCTAAATGACTCACAGAACCCCTACAACCTCTTAGGCAAGTAGGTTATATGTCAAAACAAGATATTTTCACAGTTTTGGGCTCCTAAGACTAGATAATCAAGTTTTATGTCTACTGTCCCCTTCCAATGGCCTGACACATGGGTTTGTTAGGCTTGTTCTTGGTCTAACTCTGCACAACCTTCTCTTCCTTCTTTAGAGATTGACAAAACAACAAAAACAAACATCTTACATTCCATTCCACCGGTTCTAGGGGAGTAGGGTCGATTGAATGGCAAGAAAACTCATTGTTTGCCTAAAAAAAACCCTAGTTCAGGGTTTAAGACCAATTCAGAGGAAACAGACTACAACTTCCTTCTAGATCAATTAAACTACTTCAAACAAAATGTAAACTGTAGGTAACATGATGCCCAATCACCTTTTCTAGGTTTTAGTTCATGACTGCTCCGTACAGACATACAAGGTAGTCAGCACCACATAGAAAATAGGGAAATTGTAGGGAAATAAAAGAGTTTTTATATTTCTCCTTTGAAAACTCCTTCATTATCCTCTACACGGTGTGTGTGAGGGATTTTAATCAAGTATACATGAGTTTCAAGAAGTTGGGATTGATCTCTAATCAACTTCATATTCAGTTTTACAACTTCCAATCACTGGATTTCCTGAGGTTTTCAACCAAATCTGCTTCTTAACCTTAGATTTGCATCATACTATGACTAAACAAATACATTATTCAAACTTTGGTCATATTCTGACCTTATTACAATGTTTAAAATGACAAACACATTCTTATTCTAGTCCTAGACAACCCCTAGGACTTCATTTAACTCAAAAAGATGCATAAAACATGAAATGACAAAGGGTGCTCTACACCATTATGCCATGTTTTTGACACAAGAGTTACATGTTATTTTTAACCTGTTGACCCATCAAAGAGAGGGGCATTTAACTTTGAGCATAGATTTGGGTGTCATATTTACCCATAGGATCTTGGCTCGTGATTTTGGTAAAACCATTTATGGTATGTGGTTTGGGCTTGCTTTATTTATTTGGTGCTTATGATATAGGTATCATGATATGTTGCATTTGTATTTGCAAGTATTGTTATGTTGTTAGTGTTACCCCAGTTGGCATTTTGGCAGTGATGTCCGAGTTGGCATTTTGGCAATGATGTCAAACTTGGAGATGTGTCTTTTTATCTCTAGACAGCATTTTCTATTTGGACCGTTTTGACTTGGCATAATGTGTTTTGCAAAGGATTTTGATGTCTAAGGTTGTTGCAAGGACATCATATAAAGTGACAAGTTATATTGAGCATTATGTGATATTTCTTTTTACGGCAAAAAGATAAGTTTTTTGTTTTTCACCAAATAACATACTCGTGCAGCATGTGATACTCCATTGCATGGCAAAAGTGACAAGTTGTGCACCAAATGGAATTTCCTAGTAAATTTTATACAGACCCTTGGTTTAGATGGGAAACATTTTAAAGTCACTTTATATTGATCAGGCTTATGATATAGGCACTTGGGATATTTTCTGTTTTGACCGGTTGAAAGATTGTTTACTGAACTAAGAGGTCATTTCTCTATTTTTATTTCAAACCCTCTTTAGGGAAAATTGGAACAACCAGTTAAAGGACTCAAAAAGAATGAATCTCTATTTCAGACACTTCATTTCATCATTTCATTGCATCAGAGTAGGGTTTGAAAAATAATCATGAAAACTTGAGGGAAGTCTGTTGAATCTATTGAATCTATCAATAAATAGTGAAAGCTCGAAGGTTGACTTTGTGAAGTGACAAAGCTAGTCACAGTTTGGCTGTAATCATGAGTTTGCAAGGGAAAAGTTGCTTAGAGACTGTCCGAGGTATCTCCAGAAGTGACATAGTTGGACTAAAAGTTTTGGCATCACAGTTTGATTTCTTGGTCGTCGGTTTTCATAAGTATGGTCTGAAGTTTTCTTTTATTTCATCTCTTCTTTGATAGAATTTATAGCTGATCTGGGTTGTGCTTACAAGTTTTGATTTAATGGCTATATTAAGGAATGAAATCCTTTGTGGTTTGTATTTCTACAACGACACTCCACTGTTCTATTTGTTCTTGTATAAATTGATCAGTTGTCCTATCAGCAATATGGTTCCTTTTATTATGAAAAAGTATTGGCAGTTATTTTACTAGGGTTTCTCTTGGGCAACAGGCAGTTTATTTTTGTAACCTTATCAAGGGTTAATAGTTACATCTTTAATCTGTTTTGAACAGTTTATTTTTTGTTCTGCTCTTTAGCCACCATGTTGTTATCATAACAAAATGTTGATTATTCTTTTGATTAAAAAAATGAGGAAAGTTGTAGTTGAAAACTGTCGATTGGTTATTCAGTTTCTAGTTTTGAAACTGTCTGCAGAAACATTGAATGCTTTTGGATGGAATGTAAATGGTTGTATATAAAATGGTATAGTGTGAATAATGTGTGTGTATCTATGTATTCCTGCTCATACATTTTTGACAGTATATGATTTCAAGTGAAACAGAGTATCCCTCTGTATGAAAATTATTCAAACAATTGTAATTCTTTAAGTATGCCAGTGAGGCAACTTATAAGCCAGTGAGGCACAGTATTCAGTGAGACTGTAAGCCAGTGAGGCACAGTAATCAGTGAGATTCTAAGCCAATGAGGCACTTTTTTGAGTGGTTTTATGCTAGGGGCTTTCCACGTAGGACAAATCTCTGTCTTTATTTTTTGTGGTATGCTTTCAATCTGTTATTGAATATTTCAGTATTCACACTTACACATTATCATTCTGATTTAGTTTTTAATGATTTTGTGCATGTGATCAATTCAATTGAATATAATTAAGTAGAATACAAATTTGCAACATTCTTTTCTAAGTGTAAAAAGATTTCTAGATACTGATTCACCCCCCCCCTCTCAGTATCTTTACCACTCTAACAAGTGGTGTCAGAGCCAAACCCTTTGTCTTTAAGGCCTAATCATCCTAAGGGGATTCCTGGTTGAGTGGTAACCATGTCTTTTCAAGATGGTATTTCCTCATCCAAGGCACCATTATTTGATGGTACAGATTATACTTTCTAGAAATATAGAATGACTCGTCATATCAAAGCTTTAGGATATGATGTTTGGGAAGCCATTGAAACTAGTTGTACTGTCACAGGCAAACCATCCAATGCTGATGAAAAAAAGGCACTTGATTGTGACTCAAAAGATGCCAGTGCTATTTGTTGTGGTTTGACCAATAAAGTTTTAAATAAAGTTATGGAATATCAAATAGCTAAAAGCATTTGGAACAAACTCTCAAATATTTATGAAGGAGATGAAAACATTAAAGAGGCTAAGTTACAAGCTCTTAGAGAAAGATTTGAAAGAATGAGAATGAAAGATGATGAAAAAATAGCAGAATATCTTCAAAGAGTTCAAGAAACTGTCAATAGTATTAGAGGTCTAGGGGAGAAATTAGAAGAGATAACTGTAGTTAAAAAGGTCTTACAGACCCCAACTCCCAAATATGACTCCAAAACCTCTGTGATTGAAGATAAAGACCCGAAGACAATTACTATTGATACTATTCTTGGAGTCTTTACTGCATATGAAATGAGAATGGAAAATGAAAACCCCAGTAAAGAAGTTAAGGAAGCAGTTTTTAAAACTGTGAAAAAGAAAATTGAAACTAGTCATGAAACTAAAAATATCAGTGAAGATGAATCTATTTTTGTTAGTAAACTCAAAAGAGGCTCAGGTAGATATAAAGGAAAATTACCTTTTAAATGCTTCAACTATGGGAAAATAGGACATTATGTAGCAAAGTGTCCTAATTTAGAACTTGACAGTGAACAAGAAGATAATAGAAAATAGTATAAGAAAAAACCTTTCAACTTTAACAAGAAAAGTACTTTTAAGAAAGGGAGTCTAATTGCTGAAATAACAGACAGTGCGTTAGATGAATCTTCTGATGAAATAGATGAAACACTCTTCATGGCAGCAATTATTGCTGCTCTAGAAGAAGAACAAGCAGATATGTCTGAAAATGAAGTTGACTTAGAAGGAGAATTAAAATGCGCCTTTGGTGAAATTAGAAGGTTTAAAAAGGAAAATGGAGTGCAAAGAAAGTTAATATCTGATCAAGAAAAATAAATTTCTGATTTAAAATTAAGTCTTGAAGAAAACAGAAAAATTCTTTTAGATACTCAAGAACAGTTAAAATCCAAGGATAAAGAATTTTGTTCCAAGGAAGCTGAAATAGTTAAACTAAGAAGAGAACTTGAAATGTGTAACAGCAGTGATAAACTTGTTGATATGCTAGGAAAACAAAAAGAGTATAACGACATGACTGGTCTAGGCTTCTCAAAAGGTTAATGCTCTAATGATAATCAGTTTAAAGGTAAAATGCCTTTTAGATTCTCTGGTTATTATTTTTACTGTTATCAATATGGGCATAGAGCAATTGATTGTAAGTTTACATTTAGAAAGCAGCCCTATTTTCTGAATGGCGGGACTTTTAATTTTCTGAACAAAATAAGATGCTTCAACTGCAAAGAACTTGGACATATTGCCAAGTTTTGTAAATAAAAAATTATTTCTCTTACTAAGCAACCCAAAATGAAATGGGTACCCAAAAACAGCAAGGCTATGATTGTTGAAGTTGCATTTCATGTAAAGAAAAATAAAATTTGGGTTATAGATAGTGGATGTTCTCATCATATGACTGGGGATAGAAGTAAATTTACTTCATTTGAAAATTGTTCAAGTGGATCAGTTAAGTTTGGTGATGATTATTGCTTATAGATTACAGGGAAAGGTACAGTTCTTTTAGAAGATAACACACATCTAGAAGATGTTTATTTTGTTGAAGGACTAACTCATAATCTGTTGAGTGTAAGTCAGATTTGTGACAGTAGATTTGATGTAGTTTTCACATCACAAGGCTGCAAGGTTCTCAAAAATTCAAAACAGGTCATTGCTTCAGGTTTGAGAACAAAAGGTAACATTTATAATCTGCATAGATCTGCTAATGAATGCAAAAACAATTTGTACTTTATGAGTCAAATTGAAGAAAGTAAACTCTGGCATAGGAGGTTGGGGCATATAAATTTTGATAACTTAGTTAAAATCAATCACAACAAATATGTTAGACATACGCCTGCTATTTCTAAGCCTGAAAAATCTGATTTGTAAAGAGTGTCAGCAAGGTAAACAAACAAGAAATGTTCATAAATCTAAAGAACAGTTTTCTACAAAACCTCTTCAGTTGGTCCACACTGACTTATGTGGTCCAACCAGAACAAAATCTTTAAATGGTGAAAGATATTTTATGTTATTCATAGATGATTACACAAGAATGACTTGGGTCACTTTTTTAAAGCATAAGTCTGAGGCTTTAGAGAAATTTAAGATCTTTAAAAGCATAGTAGAAAAAGAAACAGATTTAAAACTGAAATGTTTAAGGTCTGTTAATGGGGGAGAATATACTTCTACTGCTTTTCTTGAATATTGTGAAAAACATGGCATAAAAAGATAGTTTTCAGCTCCTAGAACACCTCAACAGAATGGGGTGGCTGAAAGAAAGAATAGGACAGTAAAAGAGATGGCTAGAACTATGCTTCAGGATGCTGGACTATCAAATGCTTTCTGGAAAGAAGCAGTTCATACAATAGTTTACACCTTAAACAGGGTACAAATAAGAGTCAAAACCAGGTATACATCCTATGAACTTTGGTATGGTAACACAGCTAATGTATCTTATTTTAAAATCTTTGGCAGCAAATGTTATATAAGAAGAGAAGATCATCTAGGAAGTTTTGAATCACGATGTGATGAAGGGATCTTTCTAGGTTACTCTATAGAAAAATAGTTGAAAGCTCTAATGTCAAAGTGGTTGAGAATTTGCAGCAAGAACAGCAACCTCAGTTTCAACAAGTTGAAGAAATCATTCAAGAAGAGCCAAGCACAAAAGAAGAGTCAGAGAAATCTGAAGAAGAATCAGATTCCAGAGCACCTCAAGGACAATCAGTAAGTCCTAAAACTAATACTCTTAAATCTTCCATTTATACTCCTTCTAGAAGATTGCTGCAAAAGAATCATCCAAATGAACATGTTATTGGTGACTTAAACTCTGGCATACAAACTAGAAGAAAAATTGCTCAAGCAAATCAACAGGTTCATATTTGTCTAGTGTCTCAATTAGAACCTAAAACCTATGCTGAAGCTAGTCAAAATGACTTATGGGTTCAGGCTATATGTTAGATGAGTTAGCCCAAATAGAGAAAAATAACACTTGGGAACTTGTCCCAAGGCCAAAAGATAAAAATATTATTGGGGCTAAATGGGTTTTCAGGAACAAACTTGATTAAAATGGAGTTGTTGTTCGAAACAAAACTAGACTGGTTTGTAAGGGTTATTCTCAAATAGAAGGTATCGATTTTGATGAAGCTTTTGCTCCTGTAGCTAGATTAGAAGCAATCAGACTGTTTCTTGCATATTCTATATATAAAAATTTCAAGGTCTATCAAATGGACATAAAAATAGCTTTTCTAAATGGAGACTTAGAAGAGGAGGTTTATATGGATCAGCCGGAAGGTTTTGTTAACAAGGACAAACCACATCATGTTTACAGGTTAAAAAAGGCTCTTATGGGCTTAAACAAGCTCCTAGGGCTTGGTGTGCTAAATTAGACAAACATTTACAATCACAAGGGTTCGCTAGAGGTGGTGTTGATAGTAACTTGTACTTTATGACTAAAAATGATTCCATCTTAATAGTGGTTGTCTATGTGGATGGCATTATTTTTGCAAGTGATGATGATGAATTCAGCCTATATTTTCCACAAGTTATGACAGCAAAATTTGAAATGTCAATGCTGGGTGAACTTTCATTCTTTCTTGGTCTACAGGTTTCTCAACTCCAAGAAGGTATATTTCTTTCTCAAACAAAATATCCAAAAGAAATGTTGAAACGGTTTCAGATGGATGAATGTAATCTTGTTAGTACACCTATGGAAACTAGCTGCAAACTAAGTGTTGAGGTTGACAAGCCTAATATTGATCATACTTTTTATTGGTCTATGATAGGCAGCTTGTTGTATTTGACTGCCACTAGACCTGACATAATGCATGCAGTCTGTTTAGTAGCCCGATTTCAATCTGCTCCTAAGCAAGCTCATCTAAATGCAGTAAAAAGGATCCTTAAATATATACAAGGAACATTGGATTATGGTCTTTGGTATTCTAGACATTTTGATTTTACTTTGACAGCATATACAGATGCTGATTGAGCTGGCATTCTTGATGACAGGAAGAGTACTTCTGGTGGTGCATTTTTTCTTGGCAGAAGATTAGTTACTTGGCATAGCAAAAAGCAAGATTCTGTTTCTTTATCCACAACTGAGGTTGAATACATTGCAGCCACTGCTTGTTGCACTCAAATCCTCTGGATGGTTCAAACTTTGAGTGATTATAAGGTTACTATGTCTAAGCTTGTCAAGATTTTATGTGACAATGTTAGTCCAATAAACATATCTAAGAATCCTATGATAAATTCTCGTACCAAGCATATTGATATCAGATATCATTTTTTTCGTGATAAAATTCTCCTCAATGATGTTATCCTGGATTATGTTTCTTCAGCTGATCAAGTGGCTGACATATTTACTAAGCCACTTCCCAGAGTAGTTTTTGAGGGTCTCAGGGATAAGCTTGGGGTTCTCTCTTTTTCTTCTCTGCATTAATGTTTCTCAGATCTTGGACTCATGGGGAGATGCTTGGATATTTCTGTGCCTTGACAGTTTCTCTGATAAATCTTCTTCATGAGACAGTCATGTTGTGTTTTGGTATGATTTTTATGTTTATGATATCTCTTCTCATGCTGGATATCATGTTTGAGTTGTTACTCTTGGACTCTATGACAGTTTTGTTGACAGCAATGACATTTATCTCTCTTCAGTTGTTGATTTCTGGAGGAACCTTGACAGTCAGCCTGTTCTTCTTTTTGTTATTTTCTAATTCATATTACCTCAGTTGTATTTTTTGCAATCTTGGTTCTGACAGCTTCTTGTGTTTTTTTTTTAGATTGGATCTCTGCTTAATCTTACAGGTTTTCTCTTCCTGCCTTTGGCCTTGTTGTCAAAAGGGGGAGATGTGTTTCAAAATTGGTGTTTCTGAGTATCTAGTATTGCTTACAGATGTATCTGGTATTGCTTATCATATTTATCATATCTTATCTGATTTATCTAGTACTAAAGGGTTCCAATCAAGGTTTACTGAAGGATTTCAATCAATGTTTTCTGAATATATCTTGTGCTAATGGTTTCAATATGGATCTTTCATGTTGTGCAGTTTGACATCAATGCCAAGGGGGGAGTTTATTACCCTAGTTGGCATTTTGGCAGTGATGTCTGAGTTGGCATTTTGGCAATGATGTCAAACTTGGAGATGTGTCTTTTTATCTCTAGACAACATTTTCTATTTGGACCGTTTTGACTTGGCATAATGTGTTTTGCAAAGGATTTTGATGTCTAAGGTTGTTACAAGGACATCGTATAAAGTGACATGTTATATTGAGCATTATGTGATATTTCTTTTTACGGCAAAAAGATAATTTTTTGTTTTTCACCAAATAACATACTTGCGCAGCATGTGATACTCCATTGCATGGCAAAAGTGACAAGTTGTGCACCAAATGGCATTTCCTAGTAAATTCTATATGGACCCTTGGTTTAGATGAGAAACATTTTAAAGTCACTTTATATTGATCGGGCTTATGATATAGGCACTTGGGATATTTTCTGTTTTGACCGGTTGAAAGATTGTTTACTGAACTAAGAGGTCATTTCTCTATTTTTATTTCAAGCCCTCTTTAGGGCAAACTGGAATAGCCAGTTAAAGGACTCAAAAAGAATGAATCTCTGTTTCAGATACTTCATTTCATCATTTCATTGCATCAGAGTAGGGTTTAAAAAACAATCATGAAAACTTGAGGGAAGTCTGTTGAATCTGTTGAATCTATCAATAAACGGTGAAAGCTCAAAGGTTGACTTTGTGAAGTGACAAAGCTAGTCACGGTTTGGCTGTAATCATGAGTTTGCAAGGGAAAAGCTGCTTAGAGACTATCCGAGGTATCTCCAGAAGTGACAAAGCTGGACTAAAATTTTTGGCATCACAGTTTGATTTCTTGGTCATCAATTTTCGTAAGTATGGTCTGAAGTTTTCTTTTATTTCATCTCTTCTTTGATAGAATTTATAGTTGATCTGGGTTGTGCTTACAAGTTTTGATTTAATGGCTATATTAAGGAATGAAATCCTTTGTGGTTTGTATTTCTACAATGGCACTCCACTGTTCTATTTGTTCTTGTATAAATTGATCAGTTGTACTATCAGCAATATGGTTCCTTTTATTATGAAAAAGTATTAGCGGTTATTTTATTAGGGTTTTTCCTTGTAACCCTAGGGTTTCTCTTGGGCAACCGGCAGTTTATTTTAGTAACCCTATCAAGGGTTAACAGTTACATCTTTGATCTGTTTCGAACAGTTTATTTTCTGTTATGCTCTTTAGCCACCATGTTGTTATCATAACAAAATGTTGATTATTCTTTTGATAAAAAAAATGAGGAAAGTTGCAGTTGAAAACTGTCGATTGGTTATTCAGTTTCCAGTTTTGAAACTGTCTGCAGAAACATCGAATGCTTTTGGACGGAATGTAAATGGTTGTATATAAAATGGTATAGTGTGAAAAATGTGTGTATCTATGTATCCCTGCTCATACATTGTTGACAGTATATGATTTCAAGTGAAACAGAGTATCCCTCTGTATGAAAATTATTCAAACAATTGTAATTCTTTAAGTATGCTAGTGAGGCAACTTATAAGCCAGTGAGGCACAGTATTCAGTGAGATTGTAAGCCAGTGAGGCACAGTAATCAGTGATATTCTAAGCCAGTGAGGCACTTTTTCGAGTGGTTTTATGCCAAGGGCTTTCCACTCAGGACAAATCTCTGTGTCTTTATTTTTTGTGGTATGCTTTCAATTTGTTATTGAATATTTCAGTATTCACACTTACACATTATCACTCTGATTTAGTTTTTAATGATTCTGTGCATGTGATCAATTCAGTTGAATATAATTAAGTAGAATACAAATTTGCAACATTCTTTTCTAAGTGCAAAAAGATTTCTAGATACTGATTCACCCCCCCCCTCTCAGTATCTTTACCACTCTAACAGTTAGAATATCTCTAAACTTGTTGATGGTGTAATCTCCTGTGAAGACTTGAGTCGTATTGTAATAATTGTTATTGTGAATATAATTGGTTTAAAGTTTTGGAGGCTAGTTTTTTCTCGAAAAAGTTTTCGCAGGATAAACACCATGTAATGTAATGTGTGTTTGTATTTCTTTTCTACAAATTATGTAAATCTTTATTATTTTAGCACAACTCCTTTAATAGATTGTTATTGGAAATTTTATCCAACTTTATTTCACACTCAAACCCCCTTAGAAAACTATATATAAAGCTAAGGGGTAGTGTAATAAATGTGCAAAGGGGATTCAACTGAACTCCCTTAGATCAAACCTTGTTTATGCAACACCCCTATGACAACCTTTACTCCTCTTATCCACATGTTCCAGTTTATAAGTCAAAACAATCAACTTTATGTCATGTGCACATGGGTGAAATAAAATTAGTTGAAGACAATTTTATGTGTATGTAGCCCTCAAAATTAGCTTTCCAAAAAAATATAATATATATTTTGTAATTTTTTATTTATTTTAGGAGCAAGATAAGTTCATTACAAAAAATAAAGAACTTTAAAAAAGTAAACTAGGTCAATTTAAAAAATTAAATTATTCCACTTCACATTTATGTCTTTGTTTCAATAAAAAAACAATTTCCATAAATAGATAAAGAGATATAAATTGAGATAAAATGTAGATCTAAATTTTATTGGTACACATTAAAAATATTCAATAAAAAAATCACCAATTTTTTAAGTAAATTTTAACATCAATATTTAAACATTTCTACAATAAAATAAAATTTTAATTTTTTTCAAATTTTATTAAGATTTAGATATATTCTTACTTATTAATTATTTACAATTGACAATATTGTTACAATCCAACATTTGAATTTTCATATATATATATATATAAAGAATACTATAACCTTTATCATAAAAATAAAAAATAATAAAATAACAAGTGCCACGTAGTGGCCTTGTAGTGTTGTTATTATAGTATTTGTTTAATTGTAATTTTTTTTTGTTGATTAGCTATTGGTTGTATATAGTATTTGTTTAGTTGTAATTTTTTTGTTGATTAGGTATTGGTTGTATGGACAAATTGTATTCCAATAATTAAAAAATTAATTTTTGAAGAGTGTTGAAATATCTTGGGTAAATAAAATTGAAATCTCAAAAATAATTTAAGACTAAAATATTTCCTTAACTATAAAACTAAACTTTACAAAGCCTATTAAATAACACAAATATTTCTTTAAAATGTAATAATACATATTTTTCGTGATACTAGATTTTTAACTTTTGACTATAGGTGTGGAGAGATTTGAAATGTCTGCCTAACACATTAAAATGTAATAATATTGAATACTATTACAATTTAAAATTTATTAAAATATTGTAAGTTTGAAGAATAATTACACAATATAATAACAATATCAATATTCATATTTAGATCACTACACGTAGTCACTTAATTTTTTGTTTAAGTAATAATAGTAAGTATTTTTAGAGAACTTTTGACTAAATAAAATTAAAATCGTAAATTTTTAACTCATGAGTAAATAAAATTGAAATCCCAAAAAATAATCTAATTTCATAAAATAAAATGTGTAGAACCCTAACCCTAGTTGAGTGTGGAGAGATTTGAAATGTCTACCTAACATATTAAAATATTGTAAGTTTGAAGAATAATTACACAATATAATAAGAATTACATATTATATTTAGATCACTACAGTTAGTCACTTAGTTTTTTTGTTTAAGTAATAATAGTAAGTACTTTTAGAGAACATATTTAAAATGTAATAATATTGAATACTATTACAATTTAAAATGTATTAAAATATTGTAAGTTTGAAGAATAATTACACAATATAATAACAATAAAATATTCATATTTAGATCACTAACTTAGTCATTTAGTTTTTTGTAGAACATGATTTTAATTATTTTAATTAATCTAATATTGTAGTTTAGTAAAAAAAATGTTTATCATTTTAAATTTGTAACTATTGTATTTCCATAACTAAATTTATAAGGAATAATTTATGTGAACTCATTTTGAAATGTTTTGGGTAAATAAAATTGAAATCTCAAAAATAATTTAATTTGGTAAAATTAAAATAATACTAAAATATTTACTTAACTATAAAACTAAACTTTACAAAGCTTGCATATTTGTATTATGTGGAGATTTGAAATGTCTATTATAATGTAATAATATTAATACTATGATAATTTAAAATGCATTAAAATATTGTATGTTTAAAGAATAAAATAAAAAATGTAATAAATATTTTTCATGATACTGTAGATTTTTAATTTTTTAGTAAATAAAATTGAAAGATTAATTTTTTACTTTTGAGTAAATTAAATTGAAATCCCAAAAATAATCTAATTTCATAAAATAAAATGTGTACAACCCTATATTTTTAATATTATTATTAATATTATAACTTTGTCCTTTGACAAAAAATAATTTTTACATTTAGCTAATGAATCAAAAAATTAAATTGATGATTCTTCCCTCTCATAATTATCGCCATCCATTTAGGCATGACTTAACTAGTGGGAGACAAAATTTGTGTTCATAATTTGTTTACTTGCCACATGCTCCCCTCAAACCAAAATTCTCTCCATATTTATAGTTTTTTTGTTGCATTCTCCGACAATCCGACAATCTACAGAGAAGAGGTGATTTTTTTTCAACCAATGACAATATAGATAAATCATTTTTCAATATTTTTTTTGTTAAAAATTTATCATGTTGACATAGGAAAAGTACAAATTTAAATCAAATTTTCCAAACAAGAAAACTAATCCTATCTTTTGATCGGTTTGCAATCAATAGATTAATAACTAGATAAGTGTGAACTCATTGCAATAGTACCAGCCGAAGGCAGGTACTAATAAATTGTTTTAAAATACTTTTTAAATGCAATACTAAGACAAAATCTTGCCCTTCAACATTACGTAAAGATATTTGAAAGATACCATTGCTTTCATTTATACACAAAATGCTTGTATCACTTACGAGTACTCTTCCACTCCTTGTTACACTCCTTACATATTCCATATTTTTGGCATACATTGCATTGATATACGAGATGCCATTCCTTACCGCATAAACTGCAACCAATATCATTACGATTCACTTGGAGTCGTAGGAGGAGAGGATGTTGGGGATGTTTCGGATGGTTGATTCCATCTGTCCATCTGCTCTGCACACTTTTCTCAACTCCTCCTTTTTTTATGTCTTCCACTAATTTTTCCTTGCGATATTCTTCACCATGACAGAGTAGTTCTACCACTTCCATTCCCCTCCCACTTACCATCTCACCATTTTCATTTACCACCAGTATCCTTATCTCCCGTTCTCCTTTTTCAAAATTCCAACTCTCCCAATCTGCATTAGCAAGACCCAATACCATTCTTCTCACCTTCACTATCCTTTCATCTGTTCCCATTCCATTTAACTCCTTTCGCAAATACTTAACATGCCTCCAAAATTTGTACATATCAGAGAATAAGGGGGTTACTATGTTACACATATCCTTTCTTTCTATCTCAGACTCCTTTTCTTTTAGCTTTTGCAAAGCCATATCATCTTCATTTAGATTGCTGTGAGCAACATAAAAGACCTGGAAGTCCATTTCCAACATTGTCAAAGCACAATTCAAGTCAGCGGCGAGCTCCATCATCTTCCCAGCTGAACCCACGCAGACCAATGTCATTGCTCCACGATCCATTGTCTCCTTTGCCTATCACCACAACTCAAATTTCTGTCATTTTGCCATTAAGTATAGATATGTTCTGAGATTTATAGCATAGCTAAGAGAAAGGTTATGTACTTCATTTAAACTCACCTTGTTTGAGACAGACTCGAGAGTTTGAAAGACGAATTGCAGAGTGGATACAGAATTGATTTCTAAACCCTCCCACTCTGCCTTCCTCAGTTCTTCTTCACGACCTTTCTATCATTGTCATTGCATTTTTGTTTGAAATCCTTCCCTTCTCGTCCACCACACAAATGCATGGTATTTCCGCCTCAACCAAAGAATATATTCGGTCCTTATCTATCAACCATGGATTTGGTACCACTAGCCACGGAGCATTGGCAGCCACTCTCTCAAACTCCTCCCATGTATTTTCCCGGTCTACTAATGGAACCCAAACAACTTCGACCACATGGCTCTCTTGCATCTTCAGATACATTTCTTTCATGGCTGAGATGCTCACTCGGTATTCTTCACGAAGATCATCATAAAGATATGTGACGAGCAGTAATATCAATTTTCCTTGTAGATCGGCAACCTTGACCTGCAATTATTATTCGCTATTAGTCTAAGAAGCGGGCCTCAAACATTTCCTTCAAAATTTAATCTTATATATATTTTAAAACCAAAATTACTGAAAAGTGTACCTGACAATTTTCATTGAGCAACAGATAATCTGTTTCTCCATTTGCCAGCAATTCTCTGAGCAATTCAATATTGCTCTCTCTCGGACTTTTTGTGAGAAAGGTCAGGCTATCCAATATGTAATTAGATATGTCTTCCCACGCTGAAAAGCATTTTATACCGTTTTCTTCTAAACCAGCAGTGCTACGGAAAACTGCAATGCTTTCACGATGACTGCCAAAAAGATGAGATAATTTACTACAGAAAGAGGAAGAGTGGGAGCTCTGAGGTGTATGGGCCAGGACTCTGGTGGCCAACTCAGATGTTAATGCATTGAATGCATTGAAATACCCCCCAACATATATGATTTGCATTTCTTTTGAATTGCGTTCCAGCTGCTGCAGGTGCCTTACCAATATCCCCCACTCCTTAGATTCGTAGAGCTGAATGATCAAGATTAGTGGAGTTCGTGGTTGAAGTGAGGTTGAATGAAAGGGTCGTTGATGAGCGTCAAGCAGAAGCCCTTCCTCATCAAATACCTTTGATAACACCCCTTCCAACAACAAAGCCCTTTCTCCTTCTCTACCCTGCAATTGCAACGGAATAACAAGAGCTATTATGGAATGCGATCTGAAATTTCGCACCAAAAAAAATGTGATTCTACAACTTAAATGTATCCAATTTTAAGCCATGTATATATATGCTCACATCAGTAAGACAATAATGGAATGAAATCTTAAATTTATCCTCAAATAATAATTATTTGCTCCAAAGTCCAAATTAAATCTATAGAATTTTAGCGCTAAATAAAAATCACAACTTATACCTCAGGGAGTTCTGTTACCACCGCCAGGTTCCTTTCTTTTTGGCTTTTCGTTTCCATCCACCGCTGTATCATTCTTTCACTGCCGACAATGTCGAGGCGCCATAAGCTCCTGATATTCTCCACACTATCCATCCATTCACCACCCAAACTCTTACAGTTGGAAAGGTCCAATCTTGTTAAAGATCGGAGGGAATGGAAATCATCAGAAAGCTTTACTAATTTAGAGCACCTCGATAGATCTAAGCTTTCCAAGCAGCTAAGCTCGCCAAAACGGTTTGGAAGATTGCATAAACTATCACACCTAGACATATTTAGATATTTAAGTGCTACAAGGCAATGGAAGTCATTGCACAATTCCTCGAGTTTATCACATCCTGATAAATCTAAGGTTTCTAGAGAACTAAGAGTCTGAAAACCTAGAGGCAGGCTTGAGAAGCTCTTACAATTACGCAAGTCTAAAGAATATAGGGAACTAAGTTCCCCAAAACCTAGAGGCAGGCTTGACAAGCTCCCACAATCACTTAAATCTAAATATTTCAGGCACGTGAGCTCACCGAACCTGCTGGGAAGCGTCTTCAGACTAGAGCAATCTTTTAATGAAATACCTGGGAGCATTGTATGTTTGCAAATTTCTTCTGGTAGTTCACTTAATCTTGAACACCAATTAAAATTTATATGGGATCCCCACACAGACATCAAGCCTCCAAGGCTATGGGGAAGGCATGCCAGACTTCTACATCCATATATGTTTAAAGAAGTTAAAGATGTTGAGTTTCCCAATCCAGCCGGGAGGCAAACCAGACTGGAACAGAAATTTATATCTAATGACTGTAATGAGGTAAGCTTTTCCAAATCACATGGGAGTTCTCGCAAACTCGAGCACTGTGACAGGTCAAGCTTAGTAAGAGTGGCCAACTCCCCAAATCCAGCTGGTAACTGCTTCAGATTACTACACCAACTCAAATCCAACTCCTGTAAAGATCGGAGCTTGACAAGAGACTCGGGCAATTCTGTTAGGTCTTCACACCAGTGAAGTCTTAACCTTCGCAGATTATGTAAATTTAAATTACATTGTGAAATTCCATCAGTATTGCATCTCGTCAAATCCAGCAACTTTAATGAACGAAGACGTCCAATTTCAGCGATTCCATGTATTCGGCTACCACGGCACGTGGAAATTTTGAGCACCTTTAAATTTGGAAGATCCTGCAACGACAATTGGGAAGGTTAATTCACAACTCAGACCACACTTTCTTTTCATATGTCGAAATAGGAAATAAGAAACATCATAATCGAGAAGGAAGAAATAAATCATTATTATGCAGAAATCGTTGACCACTTGCCATGGACGGGCTCAAACTGATATCCTCCTCAAAGTGATCTAGTGATAGGTATCTCAAATGCTTGAGGTTGAATATATTAATTGGTAAATTGGATACCCCACTTTCGAGTTTAAGAAACCTTAGCTCGTCAAAATGTCCGCAGCATTTCCCTTTCACACTTGTCATGTCTCCCATATAAAATACTCGCAGAGACGGGCTCATGGCATCGAACTCATCTGCTGATATTACTAAAGGACTCTCGATGTCTTCCATCCAAATTCCTTTTACTTGGGAAACAAGCTGTTGAAATTCAGACTCACTGTCAAACTAATTTAACAAAAAAATGTTAAAGGGACTAAAACAAAATAGTTATATTTCATAAAGTCCGTATTTAAACTAATTAAACGAAGTGAGAAAAAACATACCTCTTTCTAAATCTTTTTTCTTTTGGATATATTTTGTGGTATCTACATATACATTTTTTTATTCTTTTTGCTTATCATATTTAATGAAAACTTACACGTACCTTATTTTTCAAGGCATGAGAAAAGTCTTTCACACTTTTGAATCTGTTGCCTTTCGATTTATTACGGCCAGCTACTAGAATAAGATCATGAATCTTTATCTGGCTACCTTCTCTCTTGATGAGAGCTCCTTCTTGAAGGCATTCCATTTCTTCCTCTCCCACAATGCATGCAACTTCCTCCCACTTCCACAACCCACCAAAGAAGAATGAGCATACGTCGAGAAAAGCTTCCTTAGCGCTTGGATTAAGCCTCTCATAGGAAAATAGAAGCTTTGAATCATCAAGTCTATAGTTCTCATTGCCACTAAAATCACCACCGGATTGTAGCGAAACAAGTACTCGTTCATAAGCTTCGACTATGTTCTTCCGCTGATGAAGATAAGCTCCGATTACTTCCAAAAATAGAGGACAACAATTGCATTTCTCTGCTATCTCCCTGGCCTGAGGTCTTTCCTGCAATATGGAGTCCTTTTCTTTTTTTCTATCTATTTTTCTGCATAAGACTTGAAGGGCTGCATCAACAGATAGAGGTTCTATGTGATAAAGTTTACAAGCTTCAATTCTACAATCTTCAATTACTCCTGAGGCATTTGTTTCTCTGGCTGTCAAAAGTAACCGGAGTTTCTTTGCACATGTGACATCCTTAGGTAGAAGCTTTTCTAGTGGTTCTAGATACAAAGCATTGTCAATATATAAGAAAATGGATTCTTTTTCTATAACGTCTTTTAGACTCTCTCGTCCACTTTGAAAGTCTCTCACAGTTTGTTTAGTGGCTGTCAAATCCTGCAAAATCAAGGATTGGAGATCTTCCACTTTGGGATCTTTTTCTAGGTTTTGAATGAGAGTGACTTTAGAATGTTTCCAGCCCTGAAGTTTGTCTTTCAGAGTGGAATAAACTGCATCCGCTAATGTGGTCTTGCCAGACCCACCAATACCATATATAACCACTGCTGTTGTTGTGCTATCACTCTCCCAATCAAGTCGTTGAATGACTTCTTCAATTTTCTCTTCTATTCCAACTGCTAGTTAGAGAAACACATGAAATGTTACAATATGTCAATGTAGCGCCTATAATTATTAACAAAAGAGTAGCTCAATAACAACTAGCTGATGATGTTTTACCTGCATCGTGGTTGAGGGTGGGAATAGGGGGTGCAGGACTGACTAAGGTCGTCAATGTAGAGCCTATGCTTTGCACGCCTTTCAAAGTAGACGTGCTTATCTGTAAATGAAGCATCTTGCACATGTCATCTACACCTCTACTAAGTTGTTGAAGCTCTTGTCTATCCCTCGAAGCTTTCAACACCCTTTACATCATCCAATCAAAGGAAAAGAAATTACAATATGGTGTAAAGAAACAATGTTGAGGAAAAAAACAAACATAATGCCTTCATCTAAAAAATCCAAGACTAAATTTAGTGTTTGCTTTAAGAACTAATCCCCATATTAGAGAATCAAGAATATAATTGTAAATATATTAATATTTAAAAAGAAATTGTTCAAAGGTAAAATCATTATGTACCTTTTAAATCCTTTTCTTTTCTTTTGGGAACAACATAAGATGGCTCCTTTCACTATTAAGTGTATAGACTCGTTCAATTTAGTATGCAACTCCATTTTTAAACTAGGAAGCTCCTGAAGTTGGAGGATTACTTTGGACAACTCAATCATAGACTTAAAAAGTCTTGAACACTCCTCCTTGTTACTTTTGATGGTGTTTGCAATTTGTAAAGCTGCACCCACCACTAAAAAACCCACCGCAGCCCAATGAACATTTCCAATAGCATTCAACATTGCTATGCTTGTTTCATGTGTGTTTCCAGAGCACTCTTTTATCTGTGAAGTCAATAACAAATTTAAAACAAATAATTACCAACAAAGAATGAATTTAAAACAAATAATTACCAACAAATAGAATGAGCGTTTCCCCTTCAGTTTCCTTGTAAGTCTACAAGTAATAACTAGCTTAGCAACTTTTATACAAATCTTTTTTTTCAAAAAATTGGATCTTAAATAAAAATGGTTTATTAAATAGAACAATCATTCAAAACAAAATTGACATTGAAATTAAAATTATAATTAATCTCTATAAATATTTATAAGGAAAATGGTAGTGAAGATAAAATATAATTTAAAAAATCATCTCTAAACAAAAGAAAATATTAAATAACTAAAAAAGATAATATTAAAATCTAAAATTATGTTATTTGTAAATAGTTTATAATATGAAGATATATATTTTAGTTTTGATACTTTATTTCTAAAAAATTAAATAAAAATAATTTTAAAATGAAATAAAAATTATGAAGTCAAAAAATGTGCACTTTAATTGATGAGGATGATGGTGGGTCACACTATTCAACAAAATACAAATTGATAATTTTCCTTTTAACAAACATACATATCTAAAATACATCTAATAATATCTCTAATATCTTTAAGATATTTAAGATATCTATGCTAGTTTACCTTAACTTTTACTTAGAGAGTTATTATATTTTTATAGATATGAATATCATTTTTAATATCTATCTAAGCTACCATATATATTCATGTACATATAACTAGGTGAGTAGATGCATAAAATAAACAATGTCTTAACATTTACTTGAGAGTTATTTTATTTTAATTGTTTCATTTGTTGGTTGCTCAAAAATTTTGTTAAAATTTTGTTTTGTTGATTGTGATGAGTTTTTGTGAACATATTCATGTCATCACTTCCAACACCTTATTTCTATTGTAGGTTGGTGCAATTTTATAAAAATCTCTTTAATTTTATTTATTCCTATTAATAACTTAGGTTAGATATACAAAAGACCAAAAAATAGTATTAAAGTATTAAATTATGTTAACTAAAAATTTATGAAATCCCCACAAAAAATTTATCTTTATACTAAAAATAACTAATAACTAATTCAAAAGAACTTGTATTTAACAATTTCATTTACTCATCACCCCTAGTTTTTAACCTAAATCCTTTTATACATTCACATTTTTTTGCTTTCCTAATATCTTCTATAAAAAAATCTTCATCTACACACTAACACTCACTAACACTGTAAAAGAATTTTCATCAACATCAAAACACACAAATTTTGTAGAGAACCTCACTACATTTAACGTCACACTCTCTTCTTATTGTTGCCCTTTAACATTGAACACTATCACTTGCACTTTCCTTTGTCTTGGTCTCCCTTTAAACTAGATGGCATGTTACCACTAATCTTTCACCTAAACATTCAACTACGACTTGATATCATACTCACACGATAGACTACCATTTGCCCTAAGCCCCTTCACGCACCAACATAATGTCATTAACAGGTATAAAATTAGCAAAGCAAATTTTTTACTTATAATATGTATTTTAATTTTTTTAAACATAAGAGATATCTTTTTTATAAATCTTTTACTATTTAAATTTATTTTTATTTGGTTAAAAATATGAATATCTTAAGATTCACCATCTTTAAGAACTATTTAGCGATGCATTCAAATTTCATTATTCATTTTTTAAGTTTAACTTTTTAAATTTTTTTTTATAAATTTGATGTGTTTAATTATTGTGTTTTTATAGTATTAAAAATATGAAAATATTTAGTATATTTAGTAGTTATTCTAATTATGTATAAAAAATTACCTTTACAATTATAAGGTAAAACACATATACTTCCTATTTTTTCTTTTTATTTTAGATTGATTTTATTTTGTTTTTTATGAAGGTAATGACTAGTTTAAAAGTGTCATGGTTCTACATAAAAAATGTTAATTAACCCAAATTCATCCTAAGCATCTAGATTCAATCTTTAATTTTTGCATCCCTTATCTTAGATCAAATTTGTAGGTGCAAAATCAATCCAAGGTTAGAACTACAATGTAAATTCGGTGCCTTAATTTTTAAATTCAAATTTAATCATGGAGCCAAGTAAACCCCATTCTTACAATCCATTATTTGACTGGAATGCAAAACATTCAAGTTTGTGTGCTAGGGTATTATTTAAAAAGATAGCCCTTAATTCACTCTAGATTTATCATGAGAGGGCTCTATGACACATTGCATCATCACTACAAAAGCATAGAATCAAGATTTGCATTGGTAAGAACATATTATAGATTTTCAAGGTTGCCTAAAGCATCTTCAAACTTGTCAAAACTATTAAATCAACTTGAAGTTTAACTAAGGAGAACAAACCTTGGACAAAAAGCTTCAACTGTATCAATAGATGCCATCCAGTTTCAAGTTAGGGGTCTAGATACCTAGGTGAGGAAGAACCTAAAGATATAGAAAATTCAGATTGGATCCAAATAGAAAGGTTGAATCCATAAACAAGGGATTGATTTTGTAGGCATGAAAATTATTTCTGCAAAATAGAAATGACACAAAGCAACAAACAATGAATTTATCAATCTCATAGAAGTCATTTGATGGAGTTATGAGCATTATTTATGATGACAAATCACATAACACCATCTATCACAACTAATTCAACATGAAACCTAGAGCTAAGTACCATGATCCTCTTCATTAATTATAGAGCTTATTTATAAACATGTTTCATATAGTATAACTTGTCTCAACTCATAATTCCAAGGTGGTTTGCATATTATGATTAGTTAATTAATTAACCCTATATTATCTATATAGAAAGATTTTATTTTGCTTTACATAAGTTGGTGAATCTAAATGATCTTACATCCCTAAGTTTTGGCTTTAGATTTTGATTTCAATTTTAAGTTTTATATTTGGTAAGAATAGTTCTGATTTTCTAATTTTACATCATATCTAAACTTTATAATGCATCCATATATGCTTTGTCATGATGATTCTTCCTCTTTCTATCATGATGATGCCAAAAGCAATGATATTAAATGTCAATGTTGACACCTTATATGACATCTTGCCTAGGTTTCTTTGTTAGGTGTATATTTTTATGATACATATATGTTTTGAGAGCCCAACTAGGATGAGCTTTATGATGTTTACACATCCATGTGCTTTTATACATATATTTTCCTCGCATACATATGATGCTAGATAAAGTGTTATAAATGTGATGTCCTATGCTTTACTATGCTATGATGTGTTGTTAGATATTTATTCTTTAGTGTATCATTGCATATGGCCTAGAGTGATGTTTACTTGTATTTCATCATTTTAATCTTTTTTGGTCCTTCCTAAGGGAGTCTCAAGGCACCACCCATGGGTTTGAGTGACGTTACTTCTTCTTATGCTTCTCCCTCCCCAATGTCCATAATATCTTTAGTTATATACCTCTCCCACTTGGGTTTCATGCCATGAATTTATCTTTTCACTCTCTTCTAGTGTCACTATATCTAATTCGCCTAAATCTAACAATCCTATACATTCCATGTGGCATATACTTCACATGATTATCATGTAATTGGATATACTTATTAGAGGATGGCTAGGGTCCCAATAAGCTAACTTTGCCATCTAGTGATCTAGCTTTTCCTAATCATTTAAGTTAACAATAAAAGCACCTAAAGCATATGATTTGAATGATCAACTTAAGAATACTCGCGCAAAAATTTCTCATTGGTATCAAATGCATATGTTTTAGGTATATAGATATATTTTGAGGAAGGATATAGAAATATCATAATACCACCCAATGTCAATGCTAGAAAGTTGGCTCTAGAAACCATTTATCATCATAGTTCTAATATTTCATTTAGGCCCCATGAGTTACTTGGTCCTACAATTGTTTAGGAAGACTTATCATTATATATTTTTGTTAAATTTGGAAAACACACCATTAAAAAAACTTTAATAGATATATGATTTGGTTTGAACATTTCTAACAAAGAATTTTTTGATAAGATAATATTAATTCTATTAAATTATTGGTAATCCCACACTTCTCATACCTATAATCACCGTACTTAAAAATAAAAGTTACAAACAAGTATGCAAGCCAGATCCGTATATAGATAGGGATTCTGGCTATAGATTGTGAAGGGCCCTTGGTAGCCACCACCTACTAAAAATAATAAGGTAAGTGATAAATAAAAATATAGGAAGACTTTGGAGATGTTATAGAGTGAGGAGAACCCTGCTAAGGGTGGTGGAAGTTGAATAGCCATCCGTTATTACTACGTGGAGGGGAATTCTCCTTCATTACATCTGATTTATATTGGTGATATTCTTACTCTTCTTCATCTTTTGTCTCATTTGTCTCATTTGTTTCTATTTTTCTTTATGATCACTTGGTTTCGGTGGATAATACTTGTGACTTTTGCGTAATGGTCAATCCTTGCTTTTTGTTACAAGTGATTGTTATCCTCCCCACTGGTGTCACCTTTGTATGTCTGTCGCCTTTATGGGTGGGTTGCTAGTTTTTGTACGATAGTTGGGTTTATGTGTCTCGGAAGTTATATCTCAGGTACAGTTACTCTAAATAGAGAGTGTTGGCCATTGAATGGCACACAATTCAGTTTGTGAGAAAGTTATTGGAGATATGAAAAATGGATAAGTTGAATAGCATGGTGTTTGTAATATTATGGAAAAAGAGGTGGTAGTGGTAGTGGTAGTGGTGTCAATCAGATTCTTAAGAAATCTTGTATGGTTATTCTTAAATATCATCTACTTCAACAGTCAAAGGTCAATTTTAGCCAATAAAAATAGGACAAATATTTAGCACTTTTTGTTGTGAATGAGGTGTAAAATTGTTATTGATTGTTTTCAAGACCATTGAAGTGGGTGATATTTAAGTAGAGTGATCTTATACAAAGGTTGTGTGAATAGATGAACTAAACTCTGTCTCGGAGAGTGCTATCTTTTATACAAAGTCTTACGATGGACAAGAGAATAACTACTTGTTTGAGAATTTCCTATCCAACAAAGATGGAGAAGAATAGGTAAGCACTCTTACTCTCTTAGAAAAATAATGGGGTTTTCTCCAAATAATGAAATGAAAAATGTCGTTAAAAAAGAAGAGAGGTTAAGAAGTGCGGCAATATTCTTTGCTTGTTTAAACAAGGAGATTTTGTTGTCTAGAAATTTTTTGATGACTGTATCTAGGGGAAAAATGGGGGTTTATGTGTCTTTTTGTAGAATGGTTCATATTGGATTTTTATGTTGGTGTTTAAATGATCTTCTAGTATGTAAAATAGGGTTCTCAAGAAAATATTTTGAAATGTGGGTAGGTTGGTTTTTGTAAAGGCAGTGTCTTGGAACCCAAACATTAAGCCAAAAGAAATTGTTGTGAAAGTTGAACCTAGGTGGATCGAAATTGCAGATGTTCCTCCCCAACTATGGTACTTACTAAAGGTTTCCCTTAAACCTTTAGGGGAGGGGCTACAAGTTGAGGAAACAAGACATACTCTAGCCCATATGAGTGCTAGGGTTTCAATGTCATTGAATCCAAAGATAGATTTTCTTGATGTGTTTTGTTTTTAAATGAAAAAAAAATCAATATAACATAAGGAAGCTTGGAGATTTAAAATCATGTTTCTCATCTAAAATGGAAGTCATATGAAGAAAGAATGTCCCTTATTGGATCCCTCAAGAGGTAACAAATCTATTGCATAAAATATTATTGAGTCTAAGGTCCCAAATGAGATTGTTTTTTTGAAAAGATGGAAGTGGAAAATCTTTGACTTATATGAAATTATATGCTTTTGAGAATTTTTAATAACATTGAGGATAATGGAGTCAAAAAGCTAGAAAATGGATATTAATAATAGTCCTCGGATAGAGACAGTTCCTAATCCTATGGAGACCCCTCAAGTCAATTCTATGGAAATTCAGATGGTTTAAATTCCATCATCCTTGATTGCCCCCCTTCAAATTGCATTACTAGATATATATGTGGTTCCAAAAGGTTAAAGGTTTAAAAATGAAGGCCTATTAATGGAGACTATGGTTAATAATAATGTGAATGAAGGGATGAATAAACATTTAATCTCTTACCCCAAGAATGTCCATGAAGGAGTGGACAAGGGTGAAGAGATTAAGAAAATAAAACCTAATGAAGTACATAGTTGCTCAGGAAGGCTGAGAAAGAAAAAAGAAGAGAAAATGCCACACTATTTTGAAAGGTTGTATAAAGGTTCCAAATATCCTCCAAATAAATTATGATTTTAAAATGTTAGTTGGAACATTATGGGTTTAGAGGCTTATGTCAAGAAGGCTATTGTTAGAATGTTTTGCAACTCTTTTTGTAACTTGGATTGCATGTTCTTATAAGAAGTTAAAATCGTTAGCACTACCCTTCAACTTGCCCTTAATTTCATATGGAAAAGTTCTACTAGAATCTTTACAAAGCATGACAAATGTAAGGGTAAGGGTGGTGTTGTTATCCTCTAGCTAAAAAGGGCTCCTTTTATTAGTTCTATTGGTCAATCTCCTTGCAATAGAATTTTTTGGGTCATTATTGACAACAAAGATGCTATATATGGAATTTTTTTTTGTATATGCCTCTAAGGATTATAGGGAAAGAGTTATGATGGATGGTTAACAACCTTGTGGGGATCCCATAGGTTGTGAGAGGTGACTTCAATATAAATGAAAATGAATTTGAAAAGGAAGGGGGAACTAAATTTAGCTGGAAGGGTAATGAAAAGTTTTTCTTGACTAAGATGAAAAGTCTACTTTATCTTAAGGAACCCCTTGAAAATAATAGAGATACAAGCAAAGTTATTTGGTTTACATAGTGTAATCAATAAAATGGTCCTAAGAGGGTATATTCAAGGCTTGAAAGATTTTATTGTGATAAAACCTTTTTTTGTCCTAGAGTTGCTAACAATAACAACTATGTTATTGTTAAACCTTATTCTCTTTTTGAACAGGATCTAATTGATGCTGAATTTTTCTTTAACATAAAAAAAAATCTGCTAGGAGTAATGGGAAAGACTCTTTTAAATTGAACTCCTCTTTTTCTAAAAGACAAAGATTGTGTTTTTACTTTTAGGAAAGAATTAAAGTTGTTGGTAAGATAAAAGCTACCATTAGAAATGAATGTACAAGGAAAATCGAAGAAGATCTAATTATGGCTAAAGAAATGTTCATGTAGAAAATCCATATGACATCAACTATCAAGAGATTGTTACTAGTAGAAAACACAGTATGAGTTGCAAGAAAAACTACATCAATAAAGCATTGAGAATCTGGACTAGAGCAAACTAGACAAATGTGGTGACAAAGGGAATATATATATTTTCAATGTGCTCGAAAATAAATTATGTAGAGAGAAAGTTGGTCCACTGAACATTAATAGAAATTTGAGTGATCTATGATGAGATAAGTAAAGAATTTCATTCTTTCTATAAGGTATTATTTTCCTCTAAAGGTATTAATAAAAAAATGAGCTCCAGGTTAGGAATCTGTGTAGGAAAATTATTCCTAGGAAGTTTAATTTGGAGGGTGCTAAAGAAATGAAAGAGAATATTAATATTGAAGAGATCAAGAATGCCATTAAATCATCAAAGAATGATAAGTCACCTAGTAATGATGGATTACCTTTATAATTTTATAAAGAAAATATTGATTGGGTTGTGAATGACCCATTAAATGTGTATATTGAGGCCTTCCAAAGTACTCTAGGTGAGAAGGTTGACAAAGGAAACATTAGACTTCCTCTTAAAGATGCTCATAAATCCTTTGTCAAGAATTAGATACCTATAAACCTACTTATTGTCTCCTATAAAATTATTGCCAAGACCATTGCCATGAGAATGAGGAAATTTCTTCTTAAGGTTGTGCCTTGGTCACAAACTAGCTTTGTTGAAGCCAAATATGTATTCGAAAATCTAATTACTAGATAGGAAGGACTTGAATGGGCCAAGATTTTTGGGCAAAATATATGCATGGTGTTACTTAATTTTGAGAAAGCATCAAATCGGATTAGTTATGCTAATAACATATTTATATCTTGCCCAAGCATATATTTAACACAAGTTTATTATTAAGGGGATTCACTATTAGAGTTCATGTGGTAAGAGTTTGGGGGTTGATATGTATAAGTGCTTTCAAAACAAATCTCACTACAAGATGATATCTTTGTCATAGCTTATCTAGGTTATCGATGTCAAGGCTTTAATATATGGGATGACAATAAAAACTAGTTTTTAGTTAGATTTAGGTGTGGGATGTGCCCTTGGTTGATAGGGTAGAAATAATAAGGAAATATAAAATGTAACAAACAAATAGATACATAGAATAATTATTGAAAATGGGGAGGTCTTTTAATTATAATATTGTATGCATAGGGAGAATAAAAAACATAACTTTGAGGGGTAGAAATGAAATTAGAGATATTTATTAGTACCCTACAAATGCACTTGTGCTATGGCTTTGTTTATTAAGTAAATCCCTTGGGGAACACCCTTCTCCATCCATGCCTATTGCTAATCCCAACGATGATCGTGGGCCACTTGATTTTATAGGTTGCCTTGTATTGGAGAATATAAAATGAATGTTAATGATTTTAATATTCTCCATTTGTATATGCAACCTACAATATATGTATGATTATCTTCATCCTTACACGATGATTCTAGAGAAGGAATTCCTAAGGATACTTGTGCTTGTAATAGTATTTGAAGTGTTGATTCTATGTTATCACTTTTTTGTTTCATGAATAGTACAAGCTAAAAGGACTTTTTTGGCATAAATATGGTTATAATGACAAATGTTTGAGCTTACATGAACATGGTGTTTTTGACCTTATTGAACCATACAAAAATACATGGCAAAAAGGTCTGGGCTATACTCATAATATGGATAAGAATGTAAAAGGCAAATAAAAACTAAAGTTTCAATCAATATGTACAATTATTCATGGGGCATATTCTTTTTTACCATCAATGCATCCTAAGTTGGTTAATTTATCTTTGCACTTAGTTATCCTTAGGTTCTCTAGATCAATTTTCAAATGTTGAATATCATGTTGAATGTTTGAGTGTAACTTATGATGATTTTCCTACATTTCATCATCATAATATGGATTTCCCATATGATCTTGGTGCTTGTTCTTATTTTGGGGAAAGCGATCATTCCATAGGTAATTATCTTGAGTTACTCTAATATCTACCCACTAAGCCATTTATTTAAGGTCATGATACACTTGCATTTGGTGGCACAATAGATGTTGATATGGATAAAAAAGATAAATATAAAGTATCAAAAATTGGTAAATGTCTATCTTCCTACATAAGTGACAATTATTCTACATTGCTTCATAATTATAGTGAGTTGTTTGCATGGTCCTATCAGGATATACAAGATATTTCCACTAATACTATTGTGCACAATATTGTTATTGATCCATATGCTAAGCCAATGTTCGACAAAAAATTTAGAAAGATGCATCCTAAGATTACTTTGTTGGTCAAAGAAAAACTTGAGAAATTATTAAATGTTGGACTCGTTAGACAATTGATAATTCTCCATGGATTTCTACTATATTTCCAATATAGTAAAACCTAACAGATGCATTCACATATGTATTGATTTTAGATGTCTTAGTAAAGTATTGCCTAAAGATGGCTTTCCACTTCCTACATATGTTATAATTCATGGATTATTTTTAAAGGATATAATCAAATAGTTTAATAATTCCCCAACATCAATATAAAACTACTTTTAGTGCTCCCTGGTGAACATTTTATTATGTTGTCATGCCTTTTGAATTGAAAACATGAGTACTACTTATTAGAGGGTTATGGCAGAAAATTTTTATGATTTGATGCATGATAATTTAGAGGATTGTGTGGATGATGTTTTGGGTAAATCTAAGAAAATAATTGATCATCTTTTAGACTTGAGGACTATTTTTTAATTATTGAGGCATTTTCAAGTTTGGATGAACCCTAGGACACTTGTATATTTGGTGTGGATAGTGGTTGTTTACTAGGATTCATTATATCAAGGTAGATGTAAAAATGATAGATGTTATTCTAAACATTCTTTGCCTCCTAATCTTACACAAATTTGCATTTTATTTGGCATGATACAAGCTACTAAACACTTTATTTCACAATTGGTTGATCATAGCTTGTCTTTCACTAAGCTATTAAATAAAGATACAAGATTTGAGTGGAATTCTAATTGTCTAAAGACTTTGATGACATGAAACAATAATGATGAATCCACCAATACTCATACCTATTATACATGGTCACCATTTATTATAATGTATTTCAACTACAAAGTCAACAATTGGTAGATGTTGTTAGCACATTATATAATGAAAATGGGAAAGAATATGCCACTTATTATACATTATTTGAACACTAGTGGATTATAAAACATGATACATTCCCATGGATAAATTATGTCTAGATGTTGTAATTTATTCACAAAATTTGAGGTATTATATGTTATGTTAAGAAAGAAATGTAAGTCACAGTGGGCACCTTAAATACATGATTTATAAAGCCAATATTTATGGTTGTGCAACATGATGGATTATGTTACTTATGAAATTCAATCTTATATTTATCTCTCAAAAATGCATCAAGTCAAGTAATACTAAATCAATTAAAAAAGACAATGTGTAATGCTCATGTACCAATTGATACATCTTTTCCTAATGAACATATTTTACATTCAAATTCTTCTTCCCCTTGGTCAATGTTCCTTGATTGTTCTAGATGTATGACCGGTTTAGGGGTTCAAGCAATTTTGATCCCACCTTCTAGGGTTTAAATTTCATTACCTCATGTACTATAATGTGGTTGAGTATGAGGCATTGATTGTGGGTTTATGAGCAATTGTTACTTTGGTTGTTAATCTATTGATATTCACAGTAGCTCACAACTAGTAGCTTGATGTAGGTTGTACATGAAGTTATTAGACTAACAATGTTAGATTGAAATTGTATCATGATTTGACATTACAGCTGGTAGATTATTTTGACTCTCACTAAACTAATGTTATCTGGAGAAATGATAATAGACGTGTAAATGGCATGGCTAGTGTTGCATCAATTAGGAGAATTGAATATGATAGTCCTCATTTTATATTACTTATTCATCAACTTCCATAAATAGCTATAGATGATAGTGATATTCAAGTGTATGCTACATTGGCAAGAGAGGAATAGTTCCATGATATTTACACTTATTTGGATACAGGGGCATTTCTCCTTAATTGCTCTAAAAATTCCAAAATTTGTATTTGTAAATCTACTTCTAAGTATTTCATCATTGCACAATTGTGCTTTATAGACATGGATGTAATGGTTTGTTGCTTAGAATCTTAGATAATAAAGAGAAATATATTACTATTTAGGAGGCCAATGATGTCATATGTGGTGGCCATGCAATTTCTAAATTGTTGGTTCAAAATTTGTTGTGTATGGTATACTATTGGAGCAAGATGGAAATTGATTCATATTATTTTGTTTAGAAATGCCTTGTATATCAAACACAACAATCTGAAACATTCACCCTCTCAATATCTTCAATCATTTAATTCTTCTTGGGTATTTTTTGTATGAGGGTTAGATTTGGTGGGAAATATTGCCCTTGCTTCTTTGGAAAGACACTATTTCATAATCACTACTATAAATTATTTTATAAAAAGGTTGAGGTCATCCCTTTAACTCTACTAATTGACTTCTGATATATGTGCAATTCTATTTATCAAATTGCCTTTAACTATGGTTATGCATAATGATACATTTCCATAAATAGAGAAGTGAAAAAGTTCATACACAAGTTTTAAATTGAATTGTGTTTCCATTCTCTATATTACCAATAATATAATTGTCAAGCTAAAGCTACAAATAAAGAAATTGAGAAAACTTCAGAAAAATAGTGGATAAACATAGTACAACTAGCATGTACAACTCATAACTACTTTATGTGCCTATCATACTAGCATTCACATTCATATTGTGTGTATACTCCTTATTCATTGATTTACTGTAGTTAGGGCATTATGTATCAAGTTTGAGATTCCAATATTATGTGTCCCTTCATGACATAATTGATGATAACATTTATAGGGAACAAATGTTACATGATCTTGACACTCTTGATGAAATGATATGCACTAGATAATTTGTGAGCATATCCATAATAGTTGAAGAAAACTTAAAAATAAGAGTGTCATTTAGAGAGATTTTGAGATTGGAAATTTGGTTCTTTGTGCCAACCCTAAAATATAAATGCAAGAAACAAGTTAAGAGGTGAATTTTGACCTAATTAGTTGAGACAATTCATCATTAATTCTAGGTATGAAACACATTCAAACATTTGGTTTATCCACAATAGATGGAAAGTCATTCAAATATCTAATTAATGTAATGCATTTGTAATGCTACTATGCTTGAGGGTTTGTAGCATCATATGGTTCAAAACTTCAACAAGTTTTAGTTTTAGAAAATATTATATTTTTGGTGGGGCTATCATGAAAGAAGCTTAAAATTTTTATATTTACAAGGGATATATTCAAATGGTTTATAGATTTTATGACCCATTATCCTTATCCTACTTTTCTCTCACCTACATTTCATCATTGATATATCCTTGAATTCACATGACCATATCCTTGCACTACCACACTTTCATGTTTAACTTTTTACATCCTATGGGATATGATTTTAAGTTGTTATTAGTATATGACATCTCTTTGTTCTCACATGATCACCTCTAGCATTTTGGCTATACTCCTATGTTCATTGTCCTCGCCACTAGGGATAACTTTGGAAGCATATATTCTCCCCCTTTAATACATATGTATGCTTACACAATCACATATTATCTATGACATTATTACATGATTATTGTGCCAACATAATCATATCTTTTACACATCACTTTTTTATCCTCTCTTACAATTGTTAGCATTCTTTTTTAATGCAACCAATTGGAGGGGCATATCATATCACTAGTAATTTTTGATGGCTATGATTGCAGTGGTTAGCTCTTGGTTATGATAGCTCTTGTG
Source organism: Cunninghamia lanceolata (assembly GCA_027924645.1). Taxonomy (NCBI): domain Eukaryota; kingdom Viridiplantae; phylum Streptophyta; class Pinopsida; order Cupressales; family Cupressaceae; genus Cunninghamia; species Cunninghamia lanceolata. Next base: position 385,780 of record BSBN01000383.1, on the reverse strand, counting down.
CTAGCCTACATTGCTTTATTATGTGGGATCCTTCATGACCATACATTACTTACATTTATAGATGCTCCTTCATAGCCATATTGTTTACAATATCCACTATAGCCACATTTTTTGTTGGATCCTTCATAGCAATATCATTTTATTGTTGGCTCCTTAACAACCCTTTCTATTTTTTACTTTTACTTGTTATTCATTGACATTGTCAAGTAGTTGTCATTAATGCCTACTTTAAATGTTTGTTAGACATGCTACTCATGAAACTTTGTGATTGCAAGTATATATATCCTTATTATGAATGTGCTATTTAAATTCATGTTGACTACTTGTTTACTTTGACATACAAAATAATACTAGGCCACATGCAAGTCAAAGTGGAGAGAAATGTAAAGCATGAAAATGCATACTTAATAGTTTCGCCCTCTATTTTGGACTCACTTTGGCCTATTTGTCCTAAATGTAGTGACTAGAGTACAAGTGTCATGTTTTTGCATTAGAAGAGCAAGCATTTAACCTTAGCCTAACCTCACACATTCTAAGAGTCCCATGATCTTCAGTTTTTTTGTCCCTTATCCTAGGTTGAATTTGTGGGTGCAAAATTAACCATAGTTTAGAATTATAGTGCAGATTTCATTCCTTGATTTCTAAATTCAAATTTAATTGAAGGCCCACATTCACACCCTTCATACTAGTTTTTTACCTTCCAACTTAAGTGGGGAACATTCAACTTTTTGTGCTATGGTGTTATATAAAAGGATAAACCTTAATTCATTTTAAACTTAGCATACGAGGGATTCATGACACATTGGATCATCATTACAAGACCATAGCACCATCATCTACATTAATAAGAATCGATTAGGCATTTGCATAGATGACTAAAGTATTTTCAAAAGTGTCAAAACTATTAAATTGACTCCAAGTGTTTGACTAAGGAGAATAATCCTTGCACAACAAATGCCAATCGTATGTGGATACCATCTAGATTTGTAATGTCGGTCTATATACTTGAGGTGAACAAGAAAATGTAGATTAGCAACACTTAGATCAAATCTACATAGAAACATTAAATTTTTAGATCAAAGATTGATTCTATAGGTATAGATATAGTTTATATGATGCAAAAGGGACTTGAAGCTACACAATGAATTTATTAGTCTCATAGTAGTCGCCTTATGGATTTTTGAGCACGAGTTACCATGACAAATAACATAATTCCATCTTTTAGAGTTTATTTGGCATCAAACTTAGAGCTAAGTACTCTAAATCCTCTTTGTTGATGTTAGTGCTTATTTATGAACACGTACCATCTCTCACAATTTATTTGGTATCGAACCTAAAGCTAAATACCCTAATCCTCTTTATTAATTTTAATATTTATTTATAAACATATTTTATGTAATATAATCTATATCTTAGATCCAAGCACGAGTTACCATGACAAATAACATAGTGCCATCTTTTAGATTTTATTTGGCATCAAACTTAGAGCTAAGTACCCTAATTTTCTTCAATGATTTTAGTGCTTATTTATGAAAATATACCATTTCTCACACAATTTATTTGGTATCAAATCTAAAGCTAATTATCATAATCCTCTTTGTTAATATTAATATTTATTTATAAACATATTTTACATAATTGAAGACATGATATTTCCACAATCCATGACATAAGATTGTAGAGCTCCTGAAAAACATTTGTGTGTAGCTTTTTTGCATCAATGACGTTTTAGATCACACTTTGTGATCCATCATTGGAAAGAGAGTGAAAATGAAGTAAAATTGCATAGCAGATTCCTTAAAAAGAGAGATAATGAATTGACATGGAGTACAAGGTTGAACATATGGTGAAGAGAACACAAGTAGGAAAAGAAAAGAGGGAATAGCTAAATCAATAATTAGTTTAAAAATAGAAAGATAGGAACCTAATAGGAACAATTGAAAGAGAGCAAGAAAGAAAGGCAATGGTTAAAGTGAAATTTGTTAAAAATATATAAAGAGAAAAAATAAAATAATATGAAACAAAAAAATTCAAAAAGATGAAAAAATAAAAACAAATTAATAAATACAGAAATAAATATACCATAAGTAGAAGCTCTACAATCTTATATTTTACATAATATAATCTATCTCACTTAGGAGCACAAATTAGTGACAAATAACATAGTGTCATCTTTCAAAGTTTATTTAGCATCAAACTTAGAGCTAAATACCCTAATCCTCTTTATGAATTTTAGTGCTTAATTTATGAACATATACCATCTCATGATTTATTTACTATAGAACCTAAAACTAAATACTCTAATTCTATTTAATATAATCTATCTCAACTCATAATTCTAAAATATTTGGTCTATTATAATTAATTAGTCTTAAATTACTTATATTAAAATCTTTTCGGGCAGGAGTCCAGCACCCTCGGTCCAGCTCAGGTTAACCAGAAGGATTGTTCGGTTATCCATACTATAAGGCAGGGAGTTGAATTACTATAAGGAAGTTCCTTCCTTCTCACCCCCGATTGATTACAGGATGGAATGAAGGTTCTCCATCCGGAGCGGCCACCCAGAAAGCAATTTTGATTACAGTCTTCCCACAACAATATAAAATATTCACTTCTAAAATTTTAAAAGAAACGAAAACGTCATCTTTTCAACTATATTTAGTAACTACGTTAACCATGTATCAAATTTCAATATTCATTATATATATAAGATTTAACTATTTGAACATACGGTTAAACATGTCATATCTACTAGGAAAAAGGACTCAATAGGTAGGCATGTATCAATAGTTGCTATTGTGTGGTGCACACTAGTTAAGTATATTAAAAGACTTAGTGACTAAGAAATGATATACTACTAAAATTTAATAAGGAACCAACACGTGTACATATACATGTGTAATTATATCTTTCACTAGTCACATCAAAGAAACAACCATTCATATGGTGATACATAAGACTATCACTAATACAGTGCATATGTTTAGGTCTAACTTTTTTTTTGCTGTTTTTGGACAATTTAACAAAAACATAAGCGTCGATACCCAAAATTCCAAACAATAACTTTAAACTCTCACATTAAAATTTTAATATAAATTTGATGTACCATTTAAAAGTTTGATGTGTGCCAAGTTAAAAACTGAGAGTAGTGGATCCTCTCCCTAATAACTATGCACTTTGGTTATTACTGTTTGCTGGTGTGACAGTCCTGTGCCTCACTGCGATAACTATTATGTGTTGTATTTTAAACTCAATATAACTAATTTATACTAACTGTGCATAAATATCCCCTTTACAAATTTCAGTCCAAACTATTGACAATAACAGCAAAATGAAAATTGTTGGAAAAACTAAGGAAATATTTATAAGACGCTGCGTGTACCTCATTGGCAATTTGTTTCACATTTGTTGACACCTGATCTGCAAAATTAGAAGCCTCGGACGCAGAGGGGAGTTCACCTAACCTCTCTCGGATGGGATTCTTTTTTCGCTGCAAACAAATAAATGAATCGTGTTAGCAATAGAAAACTCAAATCAAATCAACAGAGGGCACGGTTTGTACCAGCTGAGCGTCATAATGGGCAAGAAGAACATCAATTTGAGCGACAAATCGGCTAAGATCGAAGTCTGGCTTATTTGCACTTGTCTTCAGAATTTCATCGAGTTGGCGAGGCAGAACAGAGGACGAAGATGAGGATGGTGTGGAAGACATATTGAAAGAATGAAAGAAAATGCGACACAGGATGAAACTGCCTCTACTTGAAGAAAAACCTTTGAAAACACAAAAAGAGGGCAAGGGACTAAATGCAGAGATTCCTCTTTAAAATGTGTTTAGAAATACAAAAAATAATCGTAATAGCATAGTAGACGCACCTTCCAGGAACGCGCGTTGAGGGTAACGCGAAAGCCATTGTGTCGCATCAGTCAGCATTAAGAAATAGTCAGTCACGAAAGCGCGTCAGAGTGAATTATTGGAGAGGCATTGCGTCGTATCACTCGTTTTTTAAGTCTCTGTCAGGCAAGTGAAGCGGGCCCAATGGAGAAATTTTAATGGGAAAAAGGAAGTTGCCAGGGAGTTGGAAAGCAATTTCGTCCCATCACCGAGACAAACAGCAACGTACAGCACGCCAAATTTACACTGATATTCATTCCGGTCAAGTGTTGTGGAAAATGTATGTGACAGGTGTGTTCTTATTTTTTAAAAATTGGCATTGCAATAATTCCATTTCCAATGATGTCTACCTAGTGAAGTGTGAACACGTTATAAATGTATACATGAAAAGTAAAAATATGTTTTTTCTTAGTTTAATTAGGTAAATAAGCAACTCAAGCACAAATTAATTTAAGAGAGGTTATTTTATTTTGTGGGATTTGTATGGAGTGGAATGGAATGGATCAATTAATAAAGTTAGTAAATACAACTAGCTATTGGACCCAGAGGCTCAAAGGGCACGTCAATAGTTTTATGATTATAAGAAAATTTAGTTTGATTTAGGTAAGTTTGGGATAATATGAATCCACTTGAAATAAATTTAGAAACAAATGTCTATTTAATTGGACCCATAGGTTCAATGGGCACGCTATAGTTTTATGATTATATGAAAATTTAGTTAGATTTAGGTAAGTTTGGGATAATATTAATCCACTTGAAATAAATTTAGAATCAAATGTCTATTTGTTAGAGCAACACGTATTAATAATTATATTGGTTTTAGGATGGGAATTAGGGCAAGTAGTTTTATTGCAAAACAGTAGAAGAATTTTATATATTTAGATTAGACATTATTTTTATTAATTATTCTTTTATAAGTTATTTGCTTCTTAATTCTTGAATCATCCTGAATTTTAGGTTTACAGTAGATTTAGAATTTTTTAATTTATAGTAGTTGGCAAAGCCATGAGAAGAATAACATATATACAACTTGCAAAATTTGTTTTGTAGAAATAAAGAGTACTTAATTGGTATTTCACAACTAAAAGTGGACAATAAAATCAAAATAATTGTAAATATATATTTAGTAGTTTGATTTCTAGGGATTTTTTGTAGACATCTTTTGAGAAGGTCCTTCACCTGCTTAGGTAGGATTACATACCTTTTTTCCCAAGTATTTATATCATTGAAATGAAAATGCATGAATATTCATAGATTTGACAAACTTATTACTCTTGACATGCTATGAAGACGAGTCATTGACTATTAATGTTTCCAATATCTATATTGTTGCCCTTTGTAGTTAGACCTTGTGCTTTGTGGATTGTAAGTATTGGAAGCATTTTCAATAGGATTTTTATGTGGCAACCTTGTGTTATTAGAGAAATTGGAACTATTTTATTTCATCTTTGTTCCATGTAGGTCCAATATAATGTTGAAAGTTAATGACAAAAAATAGACGTAGATTCAATGGATTGCTTTCATTTTTGTAAACAATAGCAATTGCTTCACTGAGTGCACCATTGACAAGTCTAGTTGCAACTCACAAATTTGTTTTTGGCATAACTTGTTGTCCAACACAAAATAACACCTTTGTTTGTAGGTGTTCATCATCTAATACGAATTTAATATGTTCCTTTTCTTTTCAACGACGTAGCATGCTAGTGGTTTGTCCAATGCTTTTAACATTTTTTTGTTATGTGTTTCAACCAAATCATTTGTTGAAAACAAATGTATGGATGAACGTGTATGGGAATGCTTCACATAGTCTACTATCAATGCACTCTAACAACCTTGGTCCAATGATGATCATTTCATCAATTGAGTATAACAAATGAAATGAGAGTGCAATCTAAATGCCATTAATCAAGTATGATTTCCTTGTTCTTGCAGTACCTTTATGATTGTTATAAATGGCGGTTTCCTTCTAGCCTAAGAAGAATGGTTCACAATAATATTGAAAGCATTTTGTTGCTCCAAAAAAAGCTTTCCCTTTGCATAGACGAGTTTGGTTCAATTCGATCAAACTATTGTGTTGAATGGTTACAATCAATGAATGCAACATTATCCATGAAGGAAGGGGCAATTGTAGTGGAAGCCCAATTATGGCATGTTTCAAAGTCTCAAGGACCAAGCTTGTCTAGTTCATCAATAGTAACATCATTCCCTAGGTGGAGGGAGGATAGAAGTTCCCACTCCTCTACATCAAGGTGTTCTCAATCTTCTACTCCATTTGACACAAGTTCATAATCATTTTTGCTAATTGATTTTGGCTTCATTTGACAAGGCTATTGCATGCATATTGTGTAATGATGTATAATAAATGGTCTGAAAAGTATAAGCCAATTTGATAGGACGGTCAAAGTTCATCTAGTCAAACACCAGTCTAAATACAATATTTTGTTGTCTTATCTTATTGGTCACTTACTTTTGTTGTATGCTATGTTGTTATTCAAATTATCTTTTATATTATTGAAGCATGAAAATCAAATATCCAATGTCCTTATTTTGCATAATTTTCTATACTTTGTTTTCCTTAAAATGAATATAGTATTAAGTTCTTGTAATATTCCTTCTTTTACAAAATATCTTTTATATTATTGAAGCATGAAAATCAAATATCCAATGTCCTTATTTTACATTATTTTCTATACTTTATTTTCCTTAACCTGAATATAGTATTAAGTTCTTGTAATATTCCTTCTTTTACTAGAAGCATCTTTGGTGGGAGAAATATTCCTTAATCATCAATGAGAAAAGGTACGTCTGCAGTGGTTTGCAAGAAAACATACACAAAAAATAATACATTTAATATATGCATCTCATCTTATTTATATCCCCAGATGACACAACTAGAGAGTTTGAAAACATCAAGAAGTTTATGAAAGATAATGTGGATGTATGCAAGTGGGTTGGCCTTTCAATAGTAATTATTTAGGTATGTGAAATCTAGCAACATTTTCTAGAAATCTAGTTGAACATTGCCTAATAAAATCTAGATATACACTTGAATTATCTATATTGTTGCCCTATTTGTAGTTAGACCTTGTGCTTTGTAGATTGTAAGTATTCAAGGCATTTTCAATGGGGTTTGTATGTGGCAACCTTGTGTTATTGGAGCAATTGAAACTATTTTATTTCATCTTTGTTCCATGTAGGTCCAATATAATCTTGACAGTTAATGACAAAAAATAGATGTGGATTCAATGGATTGCTTTCATTTTTGTAAACAATAGAAATTGCTTCACTGAGTGCACCATTAACAAGTCTAGTTGTAACTCACAAATTTGTTTTTGGCATAACTTGTTGTCCAACACAAAATAACACCTTTATTTGTAGGTGTTCATCATCTAAATATGAATTTATTGTGTTCCTTTTCTTTTCAACAATGTAGCATGCTAGTGGTTTGTCCAATGCTTTTAACATTCTTTTGTTATGTGTTTCAACCAAATCATTTGTTGAAAACAAATGTATTGATGAACAACGTGTATCTTATTTGTTACAAGATAGGTTGTCATTGTTGAATGACATGAGCAGTTGCTAGTTTGTCTATGTTTCCTTAGCATTCCTTATACTTTGGAGGTTGTGAAATATCATTTGGGTAGGTTCAACCCCCTATTGTCAAAAAATTATGTTCAATGAGACTACTATTTGAAATCTTCTCCGAAGTGTTGTCCCATATGACGATCCAACATACATTGGAATGTCATGTACTGGTGGCAATTGTCCTAGGTCACTAATAATCATGATAGAGCATCCACCAAATGGGATTTGATTATGGTATGGGAATGCTTCACATAGTCTACTATCAATGCACTCTAACAACCTTGGTCCAATGATGATCATTTCATCAATTGAATATAACGAATGAAATGAGAGTGCAATCTAAATGCCATTAATGGTTCACAATAATATTGAAAGCATTTTGTTGCTCCAAAGAAAGCTTTCCCTTTGCCTAAATGAGTTTGGTTTAATTCGATCAAACTATTGTGTTGAATGGTTACAATCAATGAATGCAACAACATTATCCATGAAGGAGGGGGCAATTGTAGCGGAAGCCCAATTGTGGCATGTTTCAAAGTCTCAAGGACCAAGCATGTCTAGTTCATCAACAACAACATCATTTCCTAGGTGGAGGGAGGATAGAAGTTCCCACTCCTTTACATCAAGGTGTTCTCAATCTTCTACTCCATTTGACACAAGTTCATAATCATTGTTGTTATTTAATTTTGGCCTCATTTGATAGGTCTATTGCATGCCTATTGTGTAATGATGTATAATAAATAGTCTAAAAAGTATAAGCCAATTTGATAGGATGGTCAACTCATCTAGTCAAACACCAGTCTAAATTATACAATATTTTGTTGTGTTATCTAATTGATCGCTTACTTTTGTTGTATGTTGTGTTGTTATTCAAATTATCTTTTATATTATTGAAGCATGAAAATCAAATATCCAATGTCCCTATTTTGCATAATTTTCTATATTTTGTTCTCCTTAACTTGAATATAGTATTAAGTTCTTGTAATATTCCTTCTTTTACAAATTGTCTTTTATATTATTGAAGCATGAAAATCAAATATCCAATGTCCTTATTTTGCATAATTTTCTATACTTTATTTTCCTTAACTTGAATATAGTATTAAGTTCTTATAATATTCCTTCTTTACTAGCAACATCTTTGGTGGGAGAAATATTCCTTAATCATCATTGAGAAAAGGTACGTCACTGCAGTGGTTTGCAAGAAAACATACACAAAACATAATACATTTAATATATGCATCTCATCTTATTTATATCCCTAGATGACACAATTGGAGAGTTTGAAAACATCAAGAAGTGTATGAAAGATAACGTGGATGTATGCAAGTGGGCTGGCCTTTCAATAGTAATTATTCAAGTATGTGAAATCTAGCAACATTTTCTAGATATCTAGTTGAACATTGCCTAATAAAATCTAGATATACACTCGAATTATATATTTTCCCAATATAATATAGGCTTTATAACATTGCATGTATTTGATGGCATCTTGTGGGTTTTTGGATTGCATTTGCAATAAAAGGGACTTTTGTCTTTTTGTTTTATGGTTTAAGCATTTATGTTTTTCCATAGAAAACTATTTTTTTATGTTGAACATTGCCTAAAATGAGTAATAGAAAGAAATAAAGAGAAATTATAGCAATGGCCATTAATTACCAAAGTAGATCAAAGAGGATATGATGGGACAACCAAAGCAGTAGTATTGGGAGTCAAAAATGATCGTTAACCCATATAGAAATGATAGAATAGAAGGTACAAGAAAAACACAAAAATAGATTCTAACCAACTAAGATGATTAGACCAAAATATGTCCTATATTCCAAACATTGTATATTCCCAAATTAGAGATAGAACAATTGCTAGATAAGAAGACATAGTTATTAGAGTCTTAGACAAAAGATAATTTTTTTCCTAATTTGTATAGAAAAAGGATTAACATCTTAGTCATCCATGGTGAAAGAGCCAATACAAGATCTAATAATGCCATAAAATAATAGCTTGGATTAAGTGGTCCTAGTTCGGTAATCCTAAGGGGATTAACTTTACTTTGCTTTCTTGCAATCCACAAGATCCCCCGACATGATCTATAAAGATCTATGATTTGTATCTTCCCTCATGCATTAACAAAAATTCAATCTTTTATTGAACAATTAGAAAATTCTTATTTTATGCAATGGAAAGGTTCCTGCAAATTTTTTTTTTGAAAAAAAACGTATTAAAGATCTCCCTGGTTAAAGCTAAGTCAAAATAAGGTGGGTCAAACCGTCTTTTCATGTACATATAAATAACACTATTAAGTGTTTACCAATGAGAGGTTGGATGGTTCCTTCGCACCAATCAGCTAGCCTTCAACAATTGGTGCATACCTTCCTACTCCAAAATTCCCCACTACCGAGCTTTGAACTCAAACATTGTAAATAAGCTTGGAGACAATTCATGAACCTAGATCTCATCACCTTAAAATCAAAATTAAATTAAACTTGATTCTATTTTGGTTGAAATATAATTTGCCAAGAGACTATTTTTATATATACATTTGTGGGAAGGCCCACAAGAATTTTTTTTGATTCCTACTGGCTAAGTTAGTTAAGGTTCTATAGTACTCAATCAATCCCTTTACAAACATGTATGAATATCTCATTTTAGAAGGTGAATTGGGCAATGGGACAAACTATCATGTAAATACAATATTGTATCCAATCCATGGTTATTCATAAATCCCCAATCAACTCTAGAAACCCTAGCCACCCCTTAGATAGAAGAAATAAAACTAAATGGGCAAAGCCCAAATGCTATAAAAATTTAATGGGCATTTATTATTTTAGCATGAGGGATTTGTTTAAGATATGATTTGGGCTAAACAACTCACTTAAACTATGAAGAAAATGAATCTTATTGAGCATCACTGCATGAAATGTATAGATCAGTGGTCTAGATTAAAATGACTACTATGAAAAAGATCCTAGCTATTATATTTTACAAACAAATAATAAATGATAAAAAATAAAAAATAATACTATCTTTTTATATACTCTTTACCATCATTACCTATTTGGCATTTTTTTTCTTAAATATTTCATCAAGTATACGATGTAAGAGCATGCGATCCCTTTGAAGTGACTCCAGTGTCTATTTTCTTCTTGTTGGTGTTTAAATTTTTAAGTTTGTTAGTGTTTAAAATTTTGAGTAGGTTAATTTATTAACTAGTGATGGAGGAGCACATTAATTTTAGATGTCCCATCTCCTAAAAGAGCTAAGGAGAATATAATGGCTTGAAACATAGTTTCAGGAGAATCACTCACTATCTGATTTTGGTATCTTGGTCAAAGGTGCTTAGTTTTTTACCCTGAAGAATGAGTCACCTTCAAGGATCAAGGCTTATAGAGGATTATGAGTACTACATAATTAATAATCTCATTCTTCAAATGCATTCAAGAATTGGTGGTGTTAAGTGCTACAATTACCTCCATCAGAGGGCGTACATGTTATTCTACAGAAATGGCCAAGAGACTCTACAAGAAAATGTTGAAGATGCATGGGGAAAGCAAAAGAGGAAAGGAAAAGGAGGTTCATGTTTCCATTAATAATCTTTGGGACAAAAACCTAATGCAATTCTAGAATCCCAACACTATGATTTTCCTAGTCAAATATAATAACACATACTATTATGATGTCCTCTACTGGAGACTTCACCACAATCTTAATGAATTATTATTAATTAAACATCTCATGTTTATTAACACTCTCTCATCTCTACATTGTAAAGACATGTCCCTAGATGTTACAATAGCACCTAAGATGTAGGTTAAATTTCTTTTTTTAATTGTACATTAAAATTCATAGACTAATTTTAACATTTTATACACATCAATAACATTTTAACTAAATTTAGAGTCACACAAAGTGACATGACATGGCTACGATTAGTGGCCTTTGTGGCGGGTGGTTGACAAACAAAATTTAAATTCTCTACAGATGCAATTTCATCTCCCTGACTTCATACGGCCATGAGATTGGATTCATTAATCCAGATCACAATAGTGGGTTCACATTTGACGGCTAAATATAGCTTTAAATTATTTTTTGACAGTTGAATTTTATTTTATTTTTAATATTTTGTTTATATCTACATAGAACTTGGATGAAGTGAAAGGAAAGGCTATAATTATTTATATAACAACTTATCTGTAACTAACGGGTGTGTTTCCATGAAGCGTGTCCTACTGCAGCCTCCAGAATCGGTGCCAAAATAGTGTCCTCTAATAGAGACAGTCGCAGTTTCATAAAGCCCTATTTTGTATTCTTTCCCAAACCAATAAACAAGTGGTTTGCAATATTACCACGATCTAATTTGATTGTCTTTCAAATTGCTAGACATGTATTCCATGTAGTGTAGGGAGATGTGTAAGGTGCAGATTCATTCAATGGAGTTTAGAGCACATGACAAAGATCGTTTGAAAATAATTCTTACATCGTCTGCAAAAACAATGGAATACAAATATCAATCAAGGTAACTACCACTTGCAGTCTGTAGAAAAAATAGAATAAAGTGAATATGTCTAACAAAAGATGACTTTTTGGCTATCGATTGTCATTGTAGGTCAAGGGTAATAAAAGTAAGTTTTTATGAAGTTATTTAAGAAATTGATTAAAAAATGTAAGGTCAAGATCTGTTTAATGGTAGTCCCTTTAATTTGGACCCTCCATCTATATATTTCATCTAGTGCTTCTCACTAAGGGAACGCCTATCAGCGTAATTATGTCACAAATAATAATTAATTAGCAATACCTATATTTAAAAAATATATCTAAATTATGACGAGAGATTCTTTTCGAGGTGCCTATTTAATCAATTGACCACACATAGGTAGAATAGGCACCTCGAGAAGGATATCTCTCAACGTACTTTAGATATATTTTTAAAATATAGCTATGCTAGTAGCATCTGGAGCGACAAGCCTAATTCTAACTATATTATATAATTATATGAATTATTATAATTATATAATATATTATAATAATGATTAAATATAATATTATATTCTATTTATATAATAATTTTAATTTTAATTATATTATATATTATATATTATATTTAGGATTAGAATTAGGGGTTAAAATCAGGGTTACTATTTAAGTTACTATTAGGGTTACAATCAGGGTTAGTGTTAGGAATAGAATTAGGGTTAGGGTTAGAACTATGGTTAGAATTGGAGTTAGGGTTAGCATTAGTGTTAGGACTAGGGTCATGGTTAGGGTTAGGGTTAGAAATATAATTAGGGTTCAAATTAGAGTTGGGATTATGGTTAGCATTCTAGGGCTAGTGTTATTATTAAAGCTACAACCAAAATTATGGTTAGAATTATGTTAAATAGGGTTAGATTTATAAATGCACCTTAGATTGAGGGTTTGAGGCTTATAAAACATTGCTACAAGTGTAATCTTATGGTTGTGGTTAGAATTAGAGTATCTATTTTTAAGGAATATTTTAATCTCAATGTTGAACCCTAACCCTAACCCTAATACTAACCCTAACCCTAATTCTAAAAATAACCCAAACCCTAATACTAATCTTGATTCTAATTCTAACCCTAATTATAATTCTAATCCTAACATGAAGCTTGAACCTAATTCTAACCCTAATCGTAAGCATGTATACAACCCTAGTTCTAACCCTATCTCTAATTCTAACCATAATTGTAACCCTAATTCTAAACCTAACATTAACCCTAACACTAATCCTAATTATAACCCTAACCATAAAATTGATTGTAACTGTAATTTTAATTCTAACATTGATTTGAATCCTAATCTTAACCCTAAATCTCTCCATAACCCTAACCCTTGTTATAACCCTAAACCTAGTTTTGACCATAATTCTCATTGTAATTGTCACCCTTTTTCAAACTTTAACCCTAATTCTAAATGCAATTCTAACCCTAATCCTAACTACAATTCCAACCCTAACCCTAATTATAACCCTAATCATAACCATAACCCTAACCCTAACTGTAACATTAATTCTAATTGTAACCCTAATTCTCACCCTAACCCTAACACTAACCCTAACCCTAACCCTAAACCTAACCTTAATTCTAATTATAACCCTAACCCTAACTTTAATTCCAACATTAACCCTAATTATAGCTGTAACCCTAATTCTAATAGTAACCCACCTTAATTCTAAGAGGAATCCTAACCCTAAGCCTAATTCTAATCATAACCCTGATTCCACCCTAACTATAACCCTAATTTTAAATCTAACAATAACCTTAATTCTAACCCTTATCTTAATCTTGATTCTAACTATGATTTTAACCCTAACCCTAACCCAAATTATAACCCTAACTCTATCCCTAACCCTAACCCTAATTGTAACTATAATGCTTACCCTAACTCTAATTCTTACCCTAATTCTAATAGTAACCCACCTTAATTCTAACCCTAATTCTAATAGGAACCCTAATTGTAACTCTAACCCTAATCTCTAATGCTTACCTTAATTTAGTAACCCTAATTATATTTCTATCCCTAACTTCATATTCTAATCCTAACCTAAATTTTAACCCCAAGCTGGATCCTAATTGAAACCCTAGCCCTAACCTTAATACTAAACTTAACCCTAATTATAACCCAACCCTAATTCCAATTATAACATTAACCCTGATTATAGTTGTAACCCTAATTCTAACCCTAACCCCAATCCTAATTATAATCCTAACCCTAACCCTAATCCTAATTTTAAACTTAACCCTAACCCTAACCCTAACCCTAACTCTAACCCTAAGCCTAACTATGATTCAAATTGTAACCCTAGAACCTTAATACTAACCTTAACCCTAATTGAACTCTAATTCTTACCTTAATTCTAATAGTAACCCTAATTCTAACTTTAACCCTAACCTCAATTCCAACCCTAACCCTAATTCTAACCCTAACTCTAACCCTAATTTTAACCCTAGCCCTAACCACAGTGCTAATTATAATCCTAACTCTAATTCTAAACCTAACATTGATCCTAATTTTAAACCTAACACTAACCCTAACCCTTATTTCAACCATAAACATGGTTGTAATTTTAACCCTAACCCTAACTGTAACTCTAATGCTTCCTTAATTTAGTAACCCTAATTCAAATTCTTACCCTAACTTTAATTCTAACCCTAACCTGAACTCTAACCCTAAGCCCGATCCTAATTAAAACCCTAACCCTAACCTTAATACTAAACTTAACCCTAATTGTAATCTAACCCTAACCCTAACCCTAATTCTACCTAACTATAACCCTAATTCTAAATCTAACAATAACCCTAATTTGAACCCTAACCCTAACTATAACTCTAATTCTTATGCTAACCTTAAATCTAATTTAAACCCTAACCCTAATTCTAATAGTAACCCACCTTAATTATATTTAGCATACCTATATTTAAAAATATATCTAAAGTATGCCAAGAGATATCCTTCTCAAGGTGCCTATTTAATCAATTTACCACACCTAACCATAATTTTAATCATAACCTTGATTCTACCCTAACTATAACCCTAATTTTAAATCTAACAATAACCCTAATTCTAACCTTTACCTTAATCCTAATTCTAGTTATGATTTTAACCCTAACACTAACTGTAACTCTAATGCTTACCTTAATTTAGTAAACCTAATTCTATTTCTAACCCTAACTTCAATTCTAACCCTAACTTCAATTCTAACCCTAACTTGAATTTTAACCTTAAGCCTGATCCTAATTGAAACCCTAACCTTAATACTAAACTTAACCTTCATTGTAAGCCTAACCCTAACTCCAATTCTAACATTAACCCTAATTCTAACCTTAACCCTAAACCCAACCCTAATTATAATTCTAACCCTAACCCTAATCCTAATTTTAAACCTGACCCTAACCCTAACCCTAAGCCTGACTATAATTCAAACCCTAACCCTGACCTTAATACTACCCTTAACCCCAATTGAACTCTAACCCTAACTCTAATTCTATCTATGATTTTAACCCTAACACAAATTCTAACCCTAACTGTAGCCCTAACCCTGACTGTAACTTTAATGCTTACCTTATTTAGGAACCCTAATTCTAATTATATGCCTAATTCAATTTTAATTCTAACCTAAATTCTAACCCTAAGCCTCATCCTAATTGAAACCCTAACCCTAACCTTAATACTAAACTTAACCCTAATTGTAACCCTAGCCCTAACTCTAATTCTAACATTAACCCTAATTATAGTCGTAATCCTAATTCTAATCCTAACCCTTATTATAATCCTAACCCTAACCCTAATCCTAATTTTGATCTAATAAGTATAAAATTCAACTTATTTAAGTTTTCTTCTAAAATAAATAAAATACTTTTTTTTTGAAATAATAAATAAAGTTAAACAACAATATATATTTATTAAAAATTTATACTAATTTATATTCTTCTAAGTTGCACTTACCTTTGTTTTTGTGTTTTTGTTAAATAAAACTTGCCTTGCTAATTTATATTCTTCTAATTTGAATAAATGTTAACATATAACAAATAGATCACTAAAGTCACATTACATAAAACAAGGGATTCCATAATTAAATAATAAAATTCAATTTTAAAGCACATCTAACAAATAAACCTATATAAAATCACATGGGAATCATTAAGGCATAAGTTATGGAGTCACTTACCTAAAATATAGGTATATGATTTAAGTAAAATCACATGATTTAGTAATCTATAAAACACGTTTCTATTTTAAACACCATACAAGATTCTCCCTAAAATTCTAATTTAACTACTACACATTAATTTAATTTTAAATCACATTAGTTAGAAAATAGGGAGTTGTGGAGCTCTAATTTTAGTAAATATTAAAATTTACTAAAATGATATAAAAAGCATATAAAAACTCTAGTTTTACACTACCTTATTTTAATTTTTTCCATAATTGTTTTTTTTACACTACCTTATTTTAATATTCTCCATAATTGTTTTTTTTTAGGCTCTCAAAGTTCTTCTTCTCAGTGGTTACACAATGAGAGAATTTGGAATGGAGGTGTTCTACATATTATTTTAACCATTTTATTATTTAGTTGTAGATCTATCTTTTTGATTGTAACTATAGGATTCACCAGGAACATGTTATGTGTGTAGGTGCTAAAAGGAAGGAAGATGAGATATTTATCTAGAGTTTATTGCAGGGTAAAAAAATTACAGAAAATTTGAGATCCACAAACCTCAGTTTTCTTAGTGGGGTTTACACATATAGTCTATATATGACATGGTTTTAATTATTTTAGGTCTATCATTTTTGTTGTTATCAATTTTACTCTATACAAAAACAAAGTTCCATTTTTTTTTATTTTTTGAAAATAATGTTTATTTAAATCTACACATTATAGTATACCAAGTATACCTAATAAATAATATAATTTTGCGTGAGGATCTATGTATTGAAATTGAACAAAATATATTAACTATGTCGAGAGGCGTTATTATGTTGAGAGGCATTTACAGTCATATTGGGGTGGGGATGAGAGCACTCATTTTTTCTGCCTAAATTTATAGAAAAAAAAATCAAAATCAAAATAAAAAAATAGAAAAAAATAAAAAAATAAAAACCAAAAAAAGAAATTGAAGAAAATAAAAACAAAAACCAAAAAGAAATTAGAAACTTTCCAAGGAAAAAAACATGGAGAAAATCACCAAAAAAGAAATTGAAAAGATAAAAAACAAAAACTATTGGAAATTTTTTTTTAAAAAACAAGTGGAAAAGGTTGAAGGAAAAAAAGTGGAGAAAATCACAAAAGCTATAGACAACACAAAAATACATGGATTCAACAAGATATTTCTCGGCATACTTTAGATATATTTTTTAAAATATAAATATACTAGTACACGAGTGGGGATGAGAGCACTCATTTTTTCTGCCTAAATTTATAAGAAAAAAATAAAAATACCAAAAAGGAAATTAAAAAAAAAACTTAAGAAAATTAAAGAAGAAAAACTAAATAAGAAATTAAAAATAGTTGAAGGAGAAAAAGCTAATTCACAAAAACTATGGAACCAAAAAAGAAATTGGAAAAAATAAAAATAAAAACCAAAAAAGAAATTAGAAATTGTTGGAAGGAGAAAAAGCTGGATAAAATCACAAAAACTATGGAACAAAAAAAGAAGTTGGAAAATTTAAAAAATAAAAACCAAAAAAGAAATTGCAAGAGAAAATCAAAGAAACTATGGAAAAAAGATATACCTCAGCGTATTTTAGATATATATTTTTAAATATAAATATACTAGTTCTATATGCAAATATATTAATTCTATATGTTGGTAGAGTCTAAGGAAGCATAGGGTTAAATCTGTATGAAAATGGGAGGCAGTTGCCACTATAGCATAGTTAAAGAATATAGTTAAACAATTAAAAATTAAAAGAAAAAAAGTCTTAGTTTGATTTTTATACATTTGACAAATATAACTAGTATATTTATATTTTAAAAATATATCTAAAGTACACCGAGGGCAGAGCTTAAATTTGATAGTCGACCTTGCCTATCAAGCAATTTTTTTGATAGTTATCTACTCACTGCCTTTTAAATACTATGACATATCTTAGTATAAGTAGATTATATAAATACCAAATATATATATCAGCATAATCCTATGTAAATTTTGACAGTTTGTCAAAAATCTCTCCTTTCATATCATACAGTCTTTTTAAAACTTTGATTGTATTTTACAGTAAAAATGGCTAAAAACAGCTATACAACTGTCAAATTTAAGCCCTAGCCGAGGGATATCTCTTTTTCATAGCTTTTGTGATTTTTTTTTTCTTCAACATTTTGCAATTTTTTTTGTTTTTATTATTTATTTTTTCCAATTTATTTTTTGGTTCCATATTTTTTGCTATTTTTCAAGCTTTTTCTCCTTCCAACGTTTTCCTTTTTTTTTTTTTTTTGGTTTTTAATTATGTCGAGAGGCGTTATATAGTCACAGTGGGGTGGGGATGAGAGCACTCATTTTTTTTGCCTAAATTTATTAAAAATAAATAAAATACCAAAAAGGAAATAAAAAATCAAACTTATAAAAATCAAATAAAAAAATCAAAAAAGAAATTAAAAAGTGTTGAAGGAGAAAAAGTTGGAACCAAAAAAGAAATTGGAAAAAATAAAAACTAAAAACTAAAAGCTAGAGAAAATCACCAAAACTATGGAACCAAAAAAGAAATTAAAAAAATTTTAAAATAAAAAGCAAAAAAAAATTTCAAACAAAAAAAAGTGAGAAAATTAAAGTAACTATGAAAAAAGATATCCCTTGATTTACTTTAGATATATATTTTTGAAATATAAATATACTAGTTTTTATTTTTTTTCCAATTTCCTTTTTTTTCCATAGTTTTTGTGATTTTCTCTTTTTCTCCTTCAACTATTTCTAATTTCTTTTTTGGTCTTTATTTTTTATTTTTTCCAATTTTTTTTTTGGTATTTTATTTTTTTTTAATAAATTTAGGCAGAAAAAATGAGTGCTGTCATCCCCACCCCACTGTGATTGTACTAGTATATTTATATTTTAAAAAATATATCTAAAGTATGCCAAGAAATATCTTCTTGACTCCGTGTTTTTTTGTGTTTTCTATAGCTTTTGTGATTTTCTCCATTTTTTTCCTTCAACCTTTTCCACTTTTTTTTTTAAATTTTATTTTCCAATAGTTTTTGTTTTTTATTTTTTCAATTTTTTTTTGGTGATTTTCTCCATCTTTTTTTCCTTGAAAGTTTCCAATTTCTTTTTTGGTTTTTATTTTTAATTTTTTTCTTTTTTCTTTTTTTTAAATTTTAAATTTTTTTTTTCTATAAATTTAGGCAGAAAAAATGAGTGCTCTCATCCCCACCCCGATGTGACTGTAAATGCTTCTCGGCATAATAACGCTTCTCGGCGTAACAAATATTTGATAATATACTTGATGTTAGTGGATATGTCATTCATGTCCATATGCATCTATCCATTCGTTCATATATTTTAAAATTATGGAATCTTAATTGCTATTTTAATTTTTCTTACACTGAAATTATGGAATCTTTTAGCTCCTCTTGTCCACCCTTGTTGTAGAAACACCTCTTAGTGTAATGAAGGATTACTTCACTTAGTTCCATGACTAAAGATGAATGTTAATTGATGTAAAAAGTGAAATTGACACACCTCGGAGCCATTAGATGCTCTAGCTAGTCACGTATGTGGATCAAAATTAGAATATTTCCTTTTGCATTGTTTTGAGACGACTTTGAGGACATGAATCTAAATCGCAACTATGAACCTATTCGTTAACTCCAAACTCAACTTGTGATGATTTTTGGATTGTGCACTATGATTTATTAGAAAGTAGACCATAGGGTTTTTCTGTTAAGTTGCTGGTACTTAAAATTTACTTTGACAAACAAAAAGCTTCAAACATGCACATGAATTATAAAATGATTGCTATGTGATTTACATGTGCTAAGATGAGTGTGATCAAAAATGCTAGATTTCTTGCTTGATTTGAGTGCAAGGATAATAATCAATGATAATCAATGATCAAATGACAAGCATAATGCAATGATTTCCCAATGCTCATAATGATTGAAGTCTTAGAAACTAGTAGGTACCCATTTGATTACATCACCCCTTACTTGCCTTGGTTAGCCCTTAGTGATGAGCCATGGGGTTAGGTTAAAGGGGTCCAATACTCCAAAACTAAAAATAAGAAGGCAAAAGAAAAAGGAAAGAAAATGAAAAATAAGATTATTACATAATGTCCATACTCTCAAGTGTAGACCTTAGTCAAAGCTACAAGGGTGACATTCTAACAAAAGGAGTACATAAGCACACAAATGCCCAATTTAGAAGAAATAACTAATATTCTTGCAAGGTCATCCTTGATGAGGGAATTTTCCTTTGCCCCATACTTGACTTGTTGGCCATCTTTGATATAAGCTTAGGAAGTGCTTTTAAAGTTTGTTACCTATTGATGTATAGTGTTAGCCTAATGGTTAGCCTAGATTCACATTAGTCTTTTGCCCTTTCTGAACTCACCTTAGATCACCCATTCCATTTTCCCATTCCTACTTAATTTCTTAATACACATATATTAGAAACCTATTGAGTAGTTTATGTATTTTTCAACCTACAATCTAGTTCAAGTCAAAAACCTTATAAATAGCAATCACGCTACTCAACACATGTCCATACCATATAATAAGCAAATCATAGCAAAGCAAGGTCATAAATGTGAAAGCAATAACCATGTTCAAAACCATCATACATGTGCTCATATCCATACATATCCATCATGCATACATCACAAAGTTGAAAAATACAAAAAAGAGCATAGTATACATACATGTATATCCATAAATAATGTAGTCTAAACTTTAAGCTATCCACGTGCTCAAAGGGAAAAATAATGCATACAAAACCAATCATGATAATATATGAGCTAGTACGAATCATAATAATTAGAACACATCTATGCATGTAAAACAATTACAAAGGCTCCTTTTGGGATACATCATTAATAAAAATGAGTATGTGCCTATACAACTCTCCTCATTTAAGGGGGCAAATCAAGTGTGTAAAGGAAAAATCATGAGAAGGTCGAATGTGATTAAGAATCTAACCCATGATAATAGAATTATAGCTAAAGAATTGAGCTTTACATATTATGACTCTATAGAGGTTCTGGTAGATGTGTGCCAAAATATCTACACTCCAAGCAAGAACTTGACCTTGCTCCACCTGCTGAATAATGGGAGCACATACCCACATAAGAATGTCAATTGAGAGGTAATTAGGCTAATAATCACCTCCTAAGAGGTGGAATATTTAAATCTAGAATTGATGTCAACTTGATCCCCTTCCTCCCTCGAGGATTCTTATCTCCCATGTACATGGTCCACAAAACCTTTGGGCCTCTAAGATCTAATCAGGGGTGATGGTACACTCACTTTCTACTATAGGGAACCAAAATGTGTTATGGTCCACATCCTAACATCTCTAGAAATCAATGCAGATCTCACTAGAGGGATGCCTGTGCATCCTTTAGCAAGATTTGCACCATAATAATGATCCTCATGTCACAAGCTCTCTGTCAGCTATAGCTTCACTCGAAATCATTGTGTTCAATCTAGAGCTTAGAAAATGCAAGAAGCTAGAAAATAAATGATTAAAAAAAACCCTAATTTCTAATTTATATGCTAAGTTTACTTCTTTATATTACATCATTTCTTGTATAGGTGATCATGGTGAAGTGACACATGTATAGATTGCTTCCCTACTTAGACAATATGTCTACTTATCCATGTTTATCATACATTTGAGTTGATTTCATACTTGAGATGCACTTGAGTCTTGTTTCCACATTCATTTTGTAGGTTTGGATTCGTTGCCATGAGTGCATGGACTAGGTGGTATTTCTCAAACCCCACTTCAACGATACATAATTTTATCCATGTTTTCATTTTAGATTTCATTTTTAGGATAACTTTATACTGTACATGATCTTTTCTTTCACTTTTGCAAGTTCGGATGTGGGACATCGAGCAAGGTAAGTTCAAGTAAGTGTTGAGGGCCCATATGCCTATTTTGAGAAGTGACACCTACTCATTCATATAGTTTAACTTTCAAGAGGGTGCAAATATGTAAGTTCCTAAAAATAGATAGACATACATGGCAAGTCTGATGATGACTCGATGCCTAGCACATGATCCACATGGAATGAATACAATATTTCTCAACTATTTTAAATTTGATAAAAGTGTTAAGTTAGCCCACGTGACCTCCCTTACCTTTTACTTTATGTTTATTAATCATATTACAAGTGTTTATGCTTTGTTGCCTTTGAAAAACTTGTGTTTTGATTGATTATTAATGGGATTGCCCCTTTTTAATTGGATCAGCTTGAGAATTTTGCATTCACCTTAACAATCCTACATCTTTTTGCCCACGTGATTTTCTTGCATGCACCATTCTTGCACTAAATTTAACTTTGTAACTTCACTTTTAAACACACTCAACATAACTTTGCCAAAATGGGAGGCCCAACTTCCGAAGGCCATAACTTTTGATTCGTGTGTCCAACTCATGAACCATTTGATGTATCAAAAATCTCGTGAAGAGATCTATCAATTTATAACCAACTCTATTAGTTACGACAGATTTTGGGGGAAATTGGGGCCTCTAAGTACCTCAAAATTGATTTCATAACTTTTCCAAGAGTTTCAAAAAGGTAAACTTTAATATCTTCCAATCCAAGCATGATCTTGGGTCAAAACTCACCCAAAATGTTTATTTGGCAATTCTATAGCTTAAAAAAAAATTAGGTCTATCCATGGTCAAATGTAGGCTTACTAAAAATAGTAAGCCATGCATTTTTAGCCCTATTCTTAAAGATAATGGGTATTCGTAAAACCAAAATCTAAAAGAATAGAATACATAATCATTTTTTTGGGAGATGCAAGATCACTCTTACACCTCCAGATCTTCCTCCATCACTTCATCCATCAATCCTCAAGCTTGGGTTGACATAATCCACCAAAGCTTGGGACTTGAGATGATCTAAAGTATCTTGGTACTACTGACCTATTTCTAAATGGTAGACTTGCTAAATTCTACCACATTTTTCAAATTAGTTATGATGTTCCACATTTCTTTTTCCATCAAGTTAAGTTTTTTTCTTTTGCCTAGCATTCTCTTCTTTCAACTTGAAAATATCATCAAAAACATCCCCAAGGTTTTTGGTTTACATGGATTTTGTCTTGGTTATTTAGGGGGTCTCCACCAAATTTCTTGTTAATAATGCAGGTTTCACTATTCATCTTTTTGACTTAAATAAAAAACCACTTGAGAATATTGGGGTGCATATAATGCTCCTTCTCCAAATTGCAATCTTTATATCCTAGAAGCTTAACAATAGAAGTTAGAAGGATCAAAAGAGGGCACAAGGCATGAGGAACAAAAGAGGGCCCATCACATATGATCCCTCTATCAATTGTATCTTAAAGATGGCTAACAAATCCTCAACCCAATCAGCCTTCTCTTTACCTTATCTTCTATCTGAAACAATCTCCCCCTCAAGAATAGTGTCCAAATCAATGACATTACCTCCCAAAAGTCTACACATGTCAAATTCTAAGGTAGAGGGAACCATAGTGACAAAGGAGAGTTTAGATTTCTTGCTACTTTTTCATTTAGAATCTAAAAGCACAAGCATAACAAAGTGTTAAATATATTTTTGGTTTTAAAGTTGAAGAATTAAAAGAAAAGGATAAGATTGACCTATCAATAAAAATGTAATAAGAGAAAGATTATAAATTAGATAATAGGCTTGTTTGTTTCAAGGATTTGTGAAGACACAAATAGATGAAGGAGGTCCAAATCAAGAACAAGATTTCACAACTCATTCTCTACACTATGCACTTTACCTCAATGAACATCCCATTAGGCTCAATTATGTATGTGTGTTCACAGTACCATCTGATCTGTGCATTCTTGTGTGATATGGTCACAATGGTGTCTCATGCAATCACAATGTTATCCTCTACAATCATGTTGGTAACTTGTAAAATTATGACAACACCCTCTACAACCTTTGAGAGAAAACCTCCAACCTTTTCTAGGGTCCTATACAATTATAGATATATTGACATCAACCAGTTTAAAGAAATTTTTTAGTGATTAATAGTAATTTAATGACTTTTCTATCCATATGACATCGTTAAAAGATATATAAATTTTTAAGATTACTAGCATTAAAAGGAAAATCTTCCTTTGTAAGTATCCACTACCTTCCAAATAAAGAGGAGATCTAAAATTTTAAAAAGACCTTTGCTAATTGATTTATACGAAGGGCATTTTCAGCTTTGCGTAATCCATGACAAGATAGTAAATAGTAAATTTTCAGCAGCAAATAGTAAATACAGACCTGAAAATTAGGGATGACATCTTCTAGGGAAAACAATTTACAATTGACTAATTGAAACCACAAATTCATATGCAAGTGAAATATTTTCCTCTATGTGGGTATGTGGGTCTATATTTGTTTTTATCCTATTGTCTTCCTTTTATTTTTTGAATTTGAAGTTTCAAGATATTATTCCTTTGACTAGTGTGACTTCTATTTACATTTAATTGGTGGTAAGTAAACAAGTTTGATGTTCAATTTCTAAAACAAAAAACTTACTTGTGATGCAATCAAGCCTTACTAACCTATTAGTTACCAATTGTTTCTTAAAGAAATATATGTAGAGCATGGATAAAGGAGGTGCTACCCCTAGACCAATATAACTTCTTATTTTATAGTAGTAGGCTATATATATATAGGTCTAGAAGTAGTAGGTTATATATATAGTTTTAAAATACATGAGTTAACATAGTTAATGTTAGTAGTTGATGGAGTTAGCAATAAGGATGTAGATGGAAGCATATGGATGTACCAAACATCAAAGTTGGGATATGTATGTTGAATCTTTTTTTAATGGAAACAATTGGACTACATAGATATTGACATATCAAATACTTTATGTTTTGAGGAAAGTTTAGATTTCTATATATTTTTCCTCTTTCCAGACCTAGAGAGTTTCATCCACATTTTTGGAAGTTTCTTTTCCCTAAGGAAATGGTTGTTTGCCTTTTCAGCTGTCAAAAGAGAGAATGACCTTATGAGATATGCTAGGCTCGAAGGCAGACAACAAACAACTTCCATGGTGATACAAATTGTCATTTTGAACACGACTGAATCAGAACACTATTTCAGTAAGGTGAAACTCCTTCATAACAATAGTTGTAATTCAATGTATTAGTTGAATTAGGCATGGGGTGCACTAGGCTTCTATAGTAGTGCATGACATAAGCGATGTGCGAAGACTCTGGTAGCAAGCTACCATTTGAGCCTTCCCCCTCGAGAAATTAAGTTAATATCGTGTGGTTCATTGAACCACGTATTAGATATTAAATTGATAAGAACAAATACTACACTTGATATTAGCCAAAAGACTGAGAATGGTATGCTTTAAACCTCTTCTTCCTTCATCATTGCTACTTTGGTAGCAAGCTACTATTTGAGCCTTCCCCCTCGAGAAATTAATTTGATTTCGTGTGGTTCATTGAACCACGTATCAGATATTAAACTGATAAGAATAGATACTACACTTGATCTTAGCCAAAAGGCTGAGAAAGGTAAGCTTTAAACCTCTTTTTCCTTCATCATTTATACTCCCTTTTTCTTCCCTCTATGAGCCTATCATTGTCTATGAGAAAGGAAATTCTCCCTCCATTGCCAAACTTGATCGATCCTATGCTCATGTTATTGATCAGATTCCTTTTCTCCTTATTGGAAGATAAGGAAGTGGATGCCTCTGAGAACAAATGTATGATGACGCATCATTGTTGCAACTCTTCTCGTCGTAGTTAGGGCATAAGAGCTTGTTTACCTACTCCGTGAAACACAGTGGAAAAATCCTTGTCCCTTGGTTCAGATGACACCTAGAACGTGTTTAAAAACCATCCCATGATTGCCATTACCATTCCCCTCTCCCTCCCCCTCCCCACCGTCTCTCATTTCTCTCCAATATAAACCAAACACCTTTTTCCTTTGGCTTTTGAGTTAATGAGACCAAAAAGAGAGTTTCACACATAACTCCAAAAACAAGTTAAAATCCTCCAAAGTTTAAGTTCTTGTCAATGGAGGTTTTTCAAATTTTTGAGGTACATATTTAGTCGATCTTTATTTTTATTCTTTTATTTTATCTAAGAGGTGTATATGGCGTTGTCTTTGTAGATGCCTTACAAGTAGGCTCAAACTTTATGTTGTTTGGTTGTAAAAGATTATCAGTGTGCCCATTGAACCTATAAGTCCAATTGCTAGTTTAATGGCTTTTCTATCCATATGACATCGTTAAAAGATATATAAGTTTTTAAGATTACTAGCATTAAAAAGAAAATCTTCCTTTGTAAGTATCCACTACCTTCCAAATAAAGAGGAGATCTAAAATTTTAAAAAGACCTTTGCTAATTGATTTATACGGAGGGCATTTTCAGCTATGCGTAATCCATGACGAGATATGGAAGACTAAATAAGAATCTCCGTTATTTTATTGTTGGATTACGTCGCTGACTCCTCTATATGTCAATTTAATTTATTTAATATAAAAACTAAGGATTGGCATCTTATTTTCAAACTAAGATAAAAAGCATCTAAAATGCAAGTCTTTGTTTGGTAAGCCTACGAAAGGCCAATGAACAATTTTTTATATAGATCAATGAATAACATAAGCAAAATCATACGCAATGAAAGCCCTGCCTATCTACTAGGTGCATTTAATCAGTGTAAGAGAGTGAGTGGAACAACTGGTCTATATTGTCATTATTGAAAATAAAATCATGGGCAGAATCTTCACAACTTATCTAGTTCCAACCAACTTGACTTAGTCCAGCTAAAGGCAGGGCTTCATTGCGCATGATTACGTAAAGCTGAAAATGGATTACAGTAAAGCTGAAAATGCCTGCCGTATAAATTAATTAGCAATCGCCTTTTTAAAATTTTAGCTCTCCTTCTTATTTGGAAGGTAGTGGATACTTAAGAAAAATTTCCTTTTAAAATTTAGTGCTAGTAATCTTAAAAATTTATATATCTTTTAATGATGTCGTATTGTTAGAAAAGTCTTTAAATTATTAGGTGAAATTTTCAGTCATGTCTTCTGCTTACGAGACTTTTGGCCAGTATGTACAGTGGTATATGTTGCTGATGTAATTTGCTCTTTAGCAACAGATGTGTTTTTGTTTCTGGATTATTCTTTGCAGCTGTATGCTGCATTATTTTCTATGTATTCTATTTTGCTTTGATTCAATACAAAAGAAAAGAAAGACAATTGTTAAAATTTGTCCATCTATCACATATTGTGGAGGGTGTCAATCACAACTATACAAGTTACCAAAATAATTGTAGAAGACGCAATTGTAATTGTATAGGACACTAGTATGACCATATAAGACAGAAATGCACAGATCAGATGGTATTGTTAACACACATGCATAATTGTGCCTAATAGGGTGTTCATATAGCTAGAGTGTATAGAGTAGAGCTTGAATTATACAATTTTGTCCTTGATTTGGACCTCCATCTATTAATCGTCAAAACAAACAAGCTTATTATCACCTTTATCCTCTCTCTTCTACATTTTTATTCATAGTTCACTCTTATCCTTTAGTTTTAGTTCTTCAATTTTTGAATCTAAAATATTTTTAGCACTTCGTTATGCTTGTGGTTTTAGATTATAAATGAAAAAAATACACAATAAATTAAGCATAAATTAATGTCATCTATTATGGTTGTTCTTAACATGCATATCATTTCTTATTTGTCATTGACATGGTGGATGGGCCCAATGAACCTACTAAGGACACTCATGAACATTGATATTAATCTTTAACTTCAATTACAACAATTTAAACAAAAGTCCTTAGAAAATGTTAGTTGTGCATTCATTTTAACTGATGTCAATCTTTAACTTCAATTACACTAGTTTAAACACTTAAGTCCTCAGAACATGTTAGTTACTTGTGCATTCAATTAAAAATATTTGAATCAATCTTTCACTAAAGAACAATCACATGAGACTATATATTATGTATTTTAGTGTAGTTGTATGTCACAACTATACTTGTGTGCATGTCTACTTAATGTTGCATTTGTTAACATGAATATTTTGTTAAATATATTTTTACCTATTACTATTCTTAGTAAAATTTGAAAATTACATTCTATCTACAAAACCAAAATCAAAATCAAAATCTACCTATTACTATACTTTGCTTAATTTTGTTGAAAATGAATTCTATTCTAACAAATTAAACCTAAAATTCAAAATAAAAATAAAAATAATAAATATTACATATTAATTTAAAAAAAATAGTTTAATTACTGAAATTATAATATTGTAATTAATTTTGTCTAAAAATTAATTTTGACAAATCAATAGTTTAAAGTACCTAATGTTAATCATTTATTCTTTAAAATTGTCATATAATTTTTTTTAGATAGTTCAATTTGATGTTAGACAATTACTCCTACAATTCTATTATCATAGAAATCTAGACATCCTTGCAAACTTAGAGTGCATATGGTCAGGACATATGGTTAAGGATAAAGTGCACAACCGTTGAAGTGAATAAATTTTAAGGTGGTTGATGATGATAAATAGATGAGTAGAAGAGAATAATTTATAAAGAAATGATCATGATGTAGGAGCATATAGTGGTGTAAGAGCAATCTTGCAACACCAAAAAATGATGATTTTGTTTTCTGTTCTTTTCTGTTTTAGTATTTGTGGATACCCATTTTCTCGAATAATGATTCAGAACCTTCAAAATTGCCAACCATCTAGAAATAGAAACCTGCTATTTTTAGAAAGTTTGCATTTGAGCATGTATGGAAACAAAAATTTACTCAAAGCTATGGACTTGAAAATATAACATTTGGTGAAGGAATTGGCCAAAGTTCATTTGTGGGTTGTGTTTATTGTTGAAAAGAGAGAGAATGATTAGCATATGCAAACTAGGTCAAGCCCCTCTTTTTCAAGTGCACTAACATTTAGAATATGAACCAAGCTCAATCATTAAGAGAGTGATAAGCTACATGTGTCCTATTACTCTGTTGTTGTATATGAAAATGTGTCTCAACTAGAGTTTTGCAAACTCTAACTAGCTAATGATAAGCCCAAACCCTAGTTATAAGATATGCATTAAGAGATGGATTTTGGGGGCAGAAACCTTTAGACTAATTACATAAATGTAGATAAGAGGTAACAATGACTGTGCACCTGAAATATGGAGAACTATAAGACTAGGGCACTCATTTGGCATCTCGCAAGTTTTTTGTCAACAAAACTTTCAGCACCGAGTGTCTGTATCTTTGTGAAAGGTTCCAGATTCCAATTTTTAGGTCATGTTAGACTTAGGTGCCCACCTCAAATTCTTATAGGTATTCTGAAGACACATTTGTAACTTTTGTGATGACTGTACCTATAATACCTACTTCTCCTTCACTTATTTTCTTTGGATCTTCCTGAATTCGACCTACACAAACAAAAGAAGGATAAGGATGGTTGTGGCTATATAGGAGTTTGCCCTAGTCAAACCCCATCTTTGCTATTTCTACCTTTATGATAGCCAATGCTAAAGTATGTAGATGTGTGTGCTTGTAAACCAATTGTGTAAGCATAAACAAATGCAAAATCCTAAATGACTCAAGCATTAAGCATTAAATCCACAAATGTTTCACTTAAGGAAACATCAACTTCACCTTAAGGAGATGACATCCATGAAGACTTGTAGAACAAGAAGGCAACGTGGCCATATCCACAGAGGATTTGAAAACTCAAGTTGGAGGCTTCAACCCTTCTCCCAATTGTACAAAAGGCTCCACAAACCCTAGGAAGAGAAAGATAAACTCAAGATCTTGATTCCTAATCTTTACAACATATCTCCATGATAGAAAAGATCTAATTCTTCAATGAGCTTCAACACTTTGCAGAACTTCAATAGCACTTGTAGTTGAATTTTGATGTAGTAAGATTGCATGTGAGTTGTGTGTGATAAAATAATTTTTAGTTCTCTTTAAATACATCACCTTAGGAAGGAAATGGATCGAAATAAAATGTTGACTTCACGCAAAAAATGAAAATTTGAATTTGGAATCTCAAAACACACAACATAACCAACATCAAAACAAAACTTGTAATCCCAAGATTTAGGGCAGGACTAGGGCATGGGTGACCAAGTCTACCCCCAAATTTTTCTCTAAATCAATCTTAAGAGTGTCCTAAATGTCCAGAATCCATAATCTTTTTCCAGGTTTTTTCGTTAAATAATTTGAAATGCGACATTTACTCGATAAGGTAAACACTAATTAGGGTTTAGATAGGCCCAATAATGAAAGGGGTTGAGGGACACTAAAAGGTAGGAGCTAACCCAAGCATGAGCATAGTTTATGACATAACATTTAGCCTCCACTTTAGTATCCATATGACACTACGTGCATATGCAACTAAAGAAAAGTAAATATAGTAATCACAAAAAGGATAGACAAATTGATACTATAGAGGATATTGAATGTTCCCAAGAAAGAGGTAGAAGTCCCCAATTTCCAATCTTGCAAGATTACAAAGGTTAGGAACCACAACCTACAATGAAAGATATGTTAGATCAAATCATCAACTCAACCTACAAACAACAAATGAATGAGTTAGTCATAAGCCTAAAGGGATGAGTGATGAGACATGGTTAAGGTAGAAATCACTGGAGATATATACCCCCCTCATTTCTACTTGCTTAGTCCAAAAGGAGAAACAAGGTGGTAATCTTCACACATGGATTTCAGGGAAAACTTGAAGAAGAATGCTCTTGTAGGGTTACTTTAACAAATAACACCAAGATGCCAAGAATTAGGTTTGATGAAGGGCAGAACTAGGATTCCAATGCAACAAACAACACAGAAATCCAAGTTCGATAGCCCATGATAGAGGTGATTGAACATTGATGTGCATTTTTGCTCCTAGATAATGACAAGGAATTCTCACCCATGTATTATAAGTAAAAGGGGTTTTCACTTTTTCACTATTCATTTATCATTTTTACTTTCAGAGAAGAAGAAGAAAAGGATCTGAGAGAGCTATGATGTCAAGCCGACACCCGTATCAAGCCTCGAGGCTGGATGCACTATGATCCTGAGTAACAGACAGGCGAGTTGAGCATGAGGTAGGGCTTTATACTTCACTTCTTGCATCAGTTCTTCCCAGTTTTTGTACTTTTTCTTATTTTGTGTGCCATTTAGAGCATTGTGGACAAGGGTTCCTTTCTAAGGCACCCAAGTCCAATTGGGGTTCCCAAGTCCTCCTTAGGCACCCTAGTCCTCCTGGGGTGCCTAGGTCCTACTAGGGCACCCAAGTCTTCTTGGGGCACCCAAGTCCAAAAAGGACAAGGGCCTAGGGGAAAAGGCATAGTTAGAGTGTTATAGATGAAAAATTTACTTATGATGAACGTGAACTAATTTGAAATTGTTTGGTGTACCGAATGTCCTTGAGACACAAGAGCATACTGGTGAGTGACTTGTGACATTGCTACGGAGCCGCATACATGCACTATTAGATAACGATCGAGGTCTCCTATAGGGTACATGCCTATGGTGGGTGTTTACTATACCCATGATGAGATTCCACAGTAGCATGTTGATGGCCCTAATTTTGACATGGGATGCAGACATGTCCACCTTCCATCTACCTATAGGGGAGATGATGATTACACTTGAAGACATGTATTGTATCTTACGACTTGCAGTCCGAGGGTAGGTAGTGCGGATCATAGAGAAATGCTCCGAGGAGCACACTCATCAAAATCACATTCATTGCTGGGGTTGGGTGGTGACACCACTTGGATGAAGACATATATCATGCTTCAATAGTTAGAGCGGGGATGTGTGGACATACCTTTAGTTTGTCACATCATGATTGCTACAATCATTTTAGTAGTTGCACCAGATGGACGAGGCACACACCTTCATGTGGGCCTCATGCACACTATCTAGGTGATGGAGGAGGAGAGAATGGTCTACACATGGGGGTGCAATATGCTTGTGCACCTATACTGAGACTTGAGTTGTTATGTTCACTATGAGGCACAGAGTTTGATGATATGCACCCTGTTGTAGGTATGGATCTTTGAGCATATTAAATGCACATGGCTAGTGGGATTTTCCATTGAGACAACATGGACACATCCATGCGCACATGCCTATCCACTTATTAGATGTTGGATATATGGTAATTTTTTGTATTGGAGAGTAGTGATCGACAAGCTATGGCCTGACAATATCACATGGAGGCCATATCATAGCCACATGCCATGGATGGGGTAGCATAGATAGTCAACAAGGATGCAATAGGATCATCTACTATCTGGTCACCTAGATCACATCTTTTTCAACTTTTACTTTGATAGAGTCATGCGACAGTTTGGATGCGTGTAAGGTGTCCCTAGCACGCATCCATGCTATTTATGTTTAGTGTACAATGCGATGTGGGCTAATGAGGTCCCATGGATGATGATCACTGAGGTAGTTGAGAGTGAGGATGATGGTGTAGTGGATGCAAAGCTAGTGTTAGAGGCAGACAATGCCAGTTTTACCTAATTGTACATGACTTGGTGGGAGACAACTTAGCCTAATCTAATTTTTAATATGGGTCATCCCATAGGTGATCCATGGCCATGGTCAGGTTGCAAGGATGATTCTGAAGATGAGGAGGATTTCAGTCACTTTGTTGGATATTTTGATGATGATGAGTATAATGATGATGATGAGGATGAGGAGACCCCATCTCTCTTCATCTTTAGGGAGAGGCCATGGTGAGGGCAACAGGAGGTGGACAACAATGAGGAGAACAAAGAGAGACCCAGGTCAAGAGCTAGTGGTCAAGGTCCTACTACCACTAGGAGATCGAGTCAGCTCAAGAAAAGGGAGGCGAGCACCTCAATGCCCCCAGCTAAAGATGATACTTTGAAGATATTTCTATAGTGGAAGTAGTACGTGATCCCAATTGGTAGGATATTGATTCTAGTGAGAATGTTTTTATATTGCTTTGGTGATTACTTTCTTATGATGATGTCATATATATATTTTTGTTGATGAATACTGATATTATCTTTGTTTTTCTCTTTGATAGTTGGTACCTAGGGATGGTTTGACTTTGTGAGTCATGTCATAGAGAGTATGGTTCCTACCAATATAGCAGAGTAGTGAGTGTAGATGAGATACTTGCCACAACACTCACCAGGATGACATGTAGAGTTATTCATGTACTTCATGAGATATAATGTGGCTATGGAAGACTCTTTAGATCATTTCTCTCTTAGAGCAGAGCATGTAGAGGTGGACCTTCAGACACAATGAGATCAGACCATGACATCTCCTATCAACATGCATGGCACCCTCAGTCGTTATCTACAAACAAAGCTGGATCAGGTGAGAGCTGAGAGAGATAGACTTCAACAGCTTTGTATAGATTCCCAAAGGGAGATGGGAGAGCCTAGAGGCAAGATTAGGGGTCTACAGTCACAAAGTGCATCTAGGAGTCACTCACAGTCTGTGACCTCACATGGGCAGCCTTCTATCACTTGAACACCACCAGGTCCTGAGGGGTTTGGTAATCAAGGTTCAACTATATGATATGTATCTCATGTATTGTACTATGACATCCCATTTTGATGTACAAGATAGTCAATTTTTTGATTTGTATATTCAAACTAATGTGTGTGTGTGTGTGTATATATGATGCTTTTCTATTAATTCTATGATGTTATTTTGTGTACCACATGTGATTTACTAAAATACAACAAGTGATAATTTGTGATGATCATGTAAAAATGTGTTTAATGCTATTGTGATTTAAGCTAATCAATCCTTGCAGACTATTTAGTAAATACAACAATGATTAGAATTTTTTCACATAGGTATGATATTATTTCCAATTAATACAAATTGTGATATAACAAAACATGGTTCAATTAGATGCGATAATGATTAATTGTGTTTAATAAAGATCTTATGCTAGCTTATTAAATGAATTAGGACAAAATATACTATCTTGTCAAAATTGAAAGAACTAATGACTAATTGCTTTATAAAGTAACATCTAACATACGATCTTAAGCATAATTTTTTTGCAAATGCATAGTATTAATAGGTTCTTTAAGAGGCATACCTTTTTCATTGGCTAATTTATATGCTCTTGATCCATAAGCTTTAGTGATAACATATGGTCCTAGCCAATTAGGGTTGAACTTCCCTTTTTTGCTAGGAGATGCATTCACATTACATTCATTTTCATAGAATACCAAGTCTCCAACTTTGAATGAATGATGGATTACACGTTCATTGTACAATTGTTGGATGTTTTTTTTTTGAGCTTTAAGATGGTTGAGAGTGTTGATATGTTGTTCATTGAGCATCTCTAGCTATTGTAATCTCTTCTCTCTTTCTACATTGGCATCAATAATATCACTTAAGGAAACTTGTAATGAATGAATTTCTAACTCCAAAGGCATTATTGCATCGACACCATACACAAGGTTGTACGGTGTAGTACCAGTAGTCATATGAACACTTGTCCTATAGGCCCAAAGCGTGTAGGAGAGTTGAGTGTGTATACGCCTAAAAATGACATGACTCGGTCTAAATAAATATTCTTAATATTTATTCCATTCTAATTCCTCTATCAATAAATAAATAAACAAATTTATTTATTCGATTCATATTCCTCCAAGTTAATAAAATATCAAAATATTTAATTACCTCTTGTAAAGTCAAAATTAAATAAAATCCTTTATTTATTTTAATTCTTCCAAACAATTAAATAATTCTTAATTATTTAATTAAATCAATCAAATTTATTTAAATCCTCTCAACCTCTAAAAATAAAATACAATCAAATATTTTTTTATTCTTCTATCTTGCACAAATAATTAAATAAATTTATTTATTTATTTTCCTTTCTTATCCTCTAATTCTTCTAATATCTTCCAAATCTTCTAAAAATAAGTCTTCTTCATGCACACAAAATTAAATAATTTATTATTTAATTTCTCTCAAATCATGCGAAAGAAAATCACAAGTTGAGTTAACTAGCTCAATCAACCTTGTTTTTATCAACAACTCTTAAATTAGAAAAAAACATTCTAATTTATGAAAGTATATCTTATCTTTATAAAAGAAAGCAGTTAACTCAAACAAAACAGCTTTTGTGTGACACTTGTCTTCTTCCTATTCGCACACATTCTCTGAAGTCTTCTATACCGTTGATCTTCTTATTTCTTCTATACCGTTGATCTTCTCAATCACAAGTATATGAATTAAACCCTCTTCTTCCATTTCATTCATCCAAGCTTTTAGTACCCTTACTCTATAGGGATTACAGCGCACCTTTTGCACCAATTCCTTCATTGCTTGCGATCACCTTGCTACCATACCATTACCTTTATTGTGAAGCTCATCTTCGTTGCAATAAACTATCATAGTCGTTCTCCGTTGACATCTTGAAGAAATAGCAAGGAAGTGCACCTTCTGAGGGCCATATTCATACATAAGATCGATTGAGATAGGCAACCAATGGAATCTATGAAGTATTGAGGTTTGCAAGGTTTTTTAGTTCTTTGTTTTGTTTGATCTTGATTATTTCCTTTTTCATTGAGTTATCAAGTTTATTTGATATAATTGATAATCGGGTAAGTGCAAGAAGATGGGGGGCCAAAAAGGGGTTTTTAGTGGCCACTTTTTTTCTGAAATCAGGAAATACTGGCCTTGGATGAGAAATTGAGCATAGTTACACTCAAAATTTAGAGATGCAACCAAAACAATGTTCGTAGTGCTCTGAGTCTACTTTTTAAACTACTATTTTTTTTTGAAAATGGCATAGATTAAGGGGTTCAAAAGAGGGAGCCACAGAAATTGGTGTTGTTTCTATCAAAAAAACATAACATAGCATGTTTTGTGGCTCCCTCAAAAGGTCAACCTTTTTTTGGTATTTTTAAAATCACTTCAGTGAGAAATTAACCAATAGCATGTAGTTTATGCCTAATTTTTCTGATAATTTTTTGATGAATATTTGATTTTTTACTAATTTTCAAAGTGGACACATCCTAAAAAATAGAATTTTGGCCATGCTACCCCTATAAATTTTGAAAACTAATTGAAAATCATTTTTTTATTTTTTTAATATTTGTAGAATGGAGTCTAGTTTCTAAATATGTAGTTTTTTTGAAATTTCAATGAATAGTTAATTTACAATGAAAAAAAGACCAAAAAGTGGTTTTTGCCCAAAAACAGACACACAAACAAAAGAAATTAAAGATGAAAGGCTTAACATTGTTAAAATGTGAAAAAAATCACATCGTCAAATAGCTAAGAGAAAGACTAACATTACCCAGGTGTTTGATTTGTTTGACCTTGAAACACGTGCAAATCTGAGGGTTAGCACGAACGAAATTATGTGAAATCTTGAAGAATATGGAAAAACACGTCTGTGGCTGTTCAAAAGGCACTCCAAGCCTTTGGGTTGGAAATCCAAAGCAAATCCCAAGCCCAAGGCTTGGGATTCCCAAAGCAAAACATAACACGAGTGCGTTATAACGCGCTCGCGTTATGTTTTGCTTTGCATTTTTCCTTTTTCATTTGTGTTGTTTGTCATGTTTGTAATAACGCGAGCGCGTTATAACACGCTCGCGTTATGTCCCCCTTAAATTTTTTTATGTTCAACGCTATTAATCATGTATGTATGTATGTATGCCTATATGCCTATATGTATGTATGTATGCCTATATGCCTATATGTATGTATGTATCTATGTATGCCTATATGTATGTATGTATGTATCTATGTATGCCTATATGTATCTATGTATACATGTATGTATGTATGTATGTATGTATGTATGTATGCCCATATGTATGTATGTATAGTGTCGAGGGTAGAGGAGGGTAGAGATGGGAGTGAGCCAGATAGGGGAGGAGAGGGGTGGATAAGGATTGAGTGATTAAGGTTTAAGGTTGAGCATTTAGGGATAGGATTTAGAGTTTAGGGATTAGGGATTAGAGTTTAGGACCTTGAGGGATTAGGTTTTAGGGTTGAGGCTTTAGGGACAGCATTTAGGGTTAAGGGTCGAGGGATTAGAGTTAAGGTAGAGTGTTGAGGGTAGAGGGATTAGGGATAGGGTTTAAGGTTGAGGGATTAGGGTTTAAGGTATAGTTTAGTAGTTCTTGTGGATAGAGCCAGTAAACAATGGGAGATTATTTATCTGTTTCATAACAATATACCTCCCCTAAGTGCGGGGTGGACAGCAAGAAACATAGATGTACCCCAATGCAAATGTTTTCTCATAATGATCATCCTTCTGATTTCAACTGTTAATTACTCACTGTGGATGTACCATACGCAAAGCTTTTCTCATAGTGTGTATACCTATTGGCATAATGAACCCCAGATGGGCTAGAAAAACATGCCATATAATATTACTAGTTCATTAAAAAAGTTCATAGCCATTTTTCTGACATATTCTTGCAACTCAAATATCTTTAAGAGAAGAGTGTCAAAAATGATGGGTTTAACAACCTAAGGTAAAGCAGTTTTGTTGGGTTTAGGGATAGGGTTTAGGGTTTAGGGTTGAGGGATTAGGGTTTAGGATTGAGGGATTATGGTTTAAGGTATAGTGTTGAGGGTTGAGGGTTTAGGGATAGGGTTTAGGGTTGAGGGATTAGGGTTTAGGGATGACGGATTAGGGTTTAATGTTGAGAGTTGAGGGTTGAGGGTTTAGGGATAGGGTTGATGGTCAAGGGATTAGGGTTAAAGTAGAGTGTTGAGGGTAGAGGGATTAGGGATAGGGTTTAGGGTTGAAGGTTTAACTATTGAGGGTTGAGGAGTTAGGGCTGAGGGTTAAGGGATTGGGGTTTAAAATATAGTGTTGAGCATCGAGGGTTTATGGATAGGTTTTAGGGTTTAATTTTTAAGGGTTAAGGGTTGAGGGATAGGGTTTAGGGTTTAGGGATAAGGGATTAGGGTTTAAGGTATAGTGTCGAGAGGGTTTAGGAATAGGGATAGCATTTAGGGTTTAGGGATGAGGGATTAGGGTTAAGGGTTGAGGGATTACAGTTGAGGGTTGAGGGATTAGGGTTTAAGATATAGTGTCGAGTGTTGAGCGTGTAGGGATAGGTTATAGGGTTCAAGTTTTAAGGGTTAAGGGTCGAGGGATCAGAGTTAAGGGTTGAGGGATTAGGGTTTGACGTTGAGGGTTGAGTACATTGAGGTTTGATGGTCAAGGGTTTAGAGATAGGGTTGAGGGTCGAGGGATTAGAGTTAAAGTAGAGTGTGGAGGGTATAAGGATTAGGGATAGGGTTGGAGGGTCTAGGGATAAGGGATTAGGGTTTAAGGTATAGTATCAAGTTTGTTGAGGGTTTAGGAATAGGGATAGCATTTAGGGTTTAGGGATGAGGGATTAGAGTTGAGGGATGACTGATTAGGGTTAAGGGTTGAGGGATTAGGATTTAGGGATAAGGTTTAGGGTTGAGGGTTTAAGGTATAGTGTTGAGGGTTTAGGGATAGGGTTTAGGGTTAAGGGATTAGAGTGAAGGGTCGAGGGATTAGGATTTGACGTTGAGGGTTGAGGGTCAATGGATCATAGTTAAGGGTTGAGAGATTAGGGTTTGATGTTGAGGGTTGAGGGTTGAGGTTTGAGGGTCAAGGGTTTAGGGATAGGGTTGAGGGTCGACGGATTAGGGTTAAAGTAGAGTGTGGAGGGTATAAGGATTAGGGATAGGGTTGGAGGGTTTAGGGATAAGGGATTAGGGTTTAAGGTATAGAATCAAGTCTGTTGAGGGTTTAGGAATAGGGATAGCATTTAGGTTTTAGGGATGAGGGATTAGAGTTGAGGGATGACTAATTAGGGTCGAGGGTTGAGGGATTAGGGTTTAGGGATAAGGTTTAGGGTTGAGGGTTGAGGGTTGAGGGATTAGGGTTTAAGGTATAGTGTCGAGGGTTTAGGGATAGGGTTTAGGGTTGAGGGATTAGAGTGAAGGGTCGAGGGATTAGGATTTGACGTTGAGGGTTGAGGGTTGAGGCTTTAGGGTTTAGGGTTTAGGGATAGGGTTGAGGGTCGAGGGATCATAGTTAAGGGTTGAGGGATTAGGGTTTGATGTTGAGGGTTGAGGGTTGAGGTTTGAGGGTCAAGGGTTTAGGGATAGGGTTGAGGGTTGAGGGATTAGGGTTAAAGTAGAGTGTGGAGGGTATAAGGATTAGGGATAGGGTTGGAGGTTTTAGGGATAAGGGATTAGGGTTTAAGGTATAGTATCAAGTCTGTTGAGGGTTTAGGAATAGGGATAGCATTTAGGGTTTAGGGATGAGGGATTAGAGTTGAGGGATGACTGATTAGTGTCGAGGGTTGATGGATTAGGGTTTAGGGATAAGGTTTAGGGTTGAGGGTTGAGGGATTAGGTTTTAAGGTATAGTGTTGA
The DNA here is from genome assembly GCA_027924645.1 of Cunninghamia lanceolata. Taxonomy (NCBI): domain Eukaryota; kingdom Viridiplantae; phylum Streptophyta; class Pinopsida; order Cupressales; family Cupressaceae; genus Cunninghamia; species Cunninghamia lanceolata. The sequence continues at coordinate 346,239 of BSBN01000383.1, read as the reverse complement.
GGGTTTAGGGTTGTGGGATTAGAGTGAAGGGTCGAGGGATTAGGATTTGACATTGAGGGTTTAGGGTTGAGGCTTTAGGGTTTAGGGTTTAGGGATAGGGTTGAGGGTCGAGGGATCATAGTTAAGGGTTGAGGGATTAGGGTTTGACGTTGAGGGTTGAGGGTTAAAGTTTGAGGGTCAAGGGTTTAGGGATATGGTTGAGGGTCGAGGGATTAGGGTTAAAGTAGAGTGTGGAGGGTATAAGGATTAGGGATAGGGTTGGAGGGTTTAGGGATAAGGGATTAGGGTTTAAGGTATAGTATCGAGTCTGTTGAGGGTTTAGGAATAGGGATAGCATTTAGGGTTTAGGGATGAGGGATTAGAATTGAGGGATGACTGATTAGGGTCGAGGGTTGAGGGATTAGGCTTGGAAGTGTCAGTTGATGAAGCACAGGATGTGGTCATCCCTGCTTGTGTTAAGGAAGATAATGCATAGGATGTTATCAATCTATAGCAAGACAAAACGCGAGCGCGTTATAACGCACTCACGTTTTGTCCTGCTATGGAAACGGTAAAAAAGTGTTGACCCCCATGATCTAGGCCCACATGCTCTGTTTTCATACTGATTCCACGCATGCTCTAACAAAAAAGAAGTGCTTTCATGCTGTTGGGAAGTTCACATGCACATTTGACACATTCTACCACCTTTGCATGATCTTTCCACCACCTTTTTTGCTTTGCCAACTTGAGGAGGAAATAACATAGTTTTCATACCAAGTTTGATATATATCTATTCAAGTTTCAATTTTTGTAGTGTTGCAATGTTAATTGTGATTCAATTTTAGGAATTTAACATTATAGATTGGTTAATAGTATTGTTGATAGTAATTATATTTGAGTGTTATTCAATTTAACATTGAAAAGGAAGCAAGTGGTGAAAAAATCAAATTGTTGAGGAGTTTGATGCAAGAAGAAAAAAACACTACATAATTGGGTACTCTCTCCATTCGAATCTTCATTTTTTACGTATGTCAAGTCTTTACATGCATGTTCTTTACATTTTCCTTAATTCTATTTGAATTACTTTATCATGCTTTATCATACATGTTTAAAATAGACACATTCCCAATCAAGAAAGCAATCTACAATCTCACATGATGCCATGTATATTTTCTACACTTGGGCTCTTTAATAATTATGTGTAATAAATAGACATTAACATACCATGATGTCAAACTATACAAGAATAAATCCTTACAACATAATAAAAATACAATCCCACGATTATCTTGTATTCATTTCTTAGGAAGTAATATTGGTCTCTTTATCATGCTACAGACAAATTCTCTGTCATGCCGAGGAAACGATCAACAATTAAACCAACACAGGAAGAGATATAAGCTAAGAATGGAAAGAAAGCAGTGGCTATGAGGGAACTTCGTGAGAAGAGGAAATTGGACACGATAAATGAAGACATGTCAATTGAAGAGGAACCACAACCATCACAAAGAGATATGGTATTGGTGGCACAAAGAGAACGAATGCAAAAATTTTGTGCTACGAGAGATTTGAATACCATAGTTGGAGACACATCCTTTACCTCAAGTCAACATGTAGGGACACCATCTACCACATCTCAAGTTGAGAGTACATCATCACTCACATGTGATGAAGGAGGTACGCCATCATTCCCACCTCAACCTCAAGGTATGTCATCTATTCCATCTTCAATCGAAGGTATGCCATCTAGCCCATCTCATTTTAAATATTGATGAAATTCCTAATGTTGAGATGAATTTACCTAACTTAACACCACCTAGAATTTTGTATAGAAAGCCAAAATTTTTGATTGATATTGATGAGAATATTTTGCAGCCAATGGAAGGTAAGATTCTAAAATGCACTTGTAGAAGATATGCTCATAAGATTTGGAGATTGTTCTTTGAAAAGTCAAATGAGACTGCTAGATGTCAACTATTTATTGAAATGATGTGAAGTATAAAGTATAGGTCCATCATGAAGATTCTTGGGTTGAGAACATCAGAGGCTTCAAGTGAAAAATCTATTGTCAAGAATCTAATGAGTGTGTATGAGAGAGTGGGTAACACCTCACACACAAAAGATAGTAATGCAACACGGCATGTGATTACATCGACTATAGTAAGTAGTCAAACGAGGAAAGCTCGTCTCATTAGAAAGACAAGTCAAGAATTGAGAGTTAATAGGAAAACTTTATCAAGAGCCATTGGAAGACGCCAAAGAATTGAGGACACTAATGCCAATGAATTATGGGCATTCTCGGGGAGACTACCACGAAAAGATAAACCAATTGTTGAAGCATTGAGATCACTAATTGGAGACTTTTGGAAGAATTACACAAGGGTATCTCTGAATCAAAGGGATGTGGTAAGAAGGAGAATCGGTAGTCAGAACCGCGAGCCACATCCAAAGCATTTTTTGGATGAGACTCAAACACAGTTTTATGGTAAATTTCTAGAGAAGTATCCTCAAATTAAAATTTGTCAAAGATATTTTGAAATGCTAAAACCTTTCTATGTTAAGATAAATCACACACGCACTACTTGTTGTTGTAGATTACATATTGAATTTTCTAACCATTTTGATGCTTATAGGTCTATATGTTTAGATATGCATACTAACAATGATTTACAGGGTTGTGCCATATGTGCCCCACCAACATCTTCAAGAGACTTCATATCAAGAATTTTATGTGAAAGAGAGGAAGGTCAAATATTCTACAAGAAATTATGCTTGGATGGCACATGTCATCGTTGCGGTGGCTTGCAACATTTGCCAATATGTGAACATATGGAAATAACACATGCAGTTGGAAACGAACTAGTAGAGTTTGGCAAGTATAAAACAGTGGCATACAATACAAAAGATGGTAAAGAAGCAAAGAGGTGTGAATTAGTTATTGAAAAGATTCTAGTGTATCAGTTTATGCCTGTATTTCGTGACAGCATAGTGTATGAGTATGCAAGACATGCCCATAGAGCTCGATGGTTGGACTTGCAATTCAAGTTATGCAAGGACACATTTCCGGTTGGTAGCATTGTTTAAGTCATCGACTTTGCAGAGAACTACAGTCTATAGCTACAGCGTGAGGTGCAATCACATTATTACAACTCCACACAGGTTTCTATATTTGTGCACATCGCATTCATTCATGCGAATGATAGTACAGAGGATGACAGAAAGATCATAAGGGAGTATCATTTCTATATTAGTGATGATCGTACGCATTCTACGGAGTTCGTGCAAGGTTTCTTTCAGGTGTTTTACAATGATTTGGCTAGAAGGGGCATATCGTTCAGTCAGCATATCATATGGTCAGATAACTGTGCGTCACAATTCAAGAACTCACAGAATTTCTATTGGCTGAGGAAGAGGCATAATTTTACAGGTATTCAACATATGTGGAACTTTTGTGAGGCCGGGCATGGAAAGGGGGAGCATGATGGTGCAAGAGCATGTATCAAAAGAGCCATAACACAAGAAGAGTTAAAGTATAAAGACAATGCAAAGTTGACAGATGCAAAATCGATTGTCGAGTGGTGTAATGTTTCCATGGGTCTAGGTAATGAAGGTAAGTCTTCAGTTCATAGATTTTTTTGGTTGATAGATGATACTAGCATTGCACCATATGAGGATTGTTGTACACTAACAAGATCAAATGAGATGCACTCTTTCAGAAGCTTAATTGTAGGTTCATGGAGTATCCATACACAAAAGATGTCATGCTTTTGTTCTTCTTGTATAATTCAAGTCTGGGATGAGTGCGAGTCAAAGGACTGGGTTCACGAATGGCAATTAAGTTATCTTAGCCCACTTGACACGTATCGACCCCCGACGACACTGGGACTAACACAAATGGAATCATCAGTTGACTTTGACCACATATTAAATCTAGTTCAACCAGGTAATATAGGGCATGTATATGCATCTAATTTCATCTAGTTTAACTAGGTAATGTCATCTTACTTTGTAGTGTTTTTGTAATGTTGACTAATTTCATCTAATTTGCTACACATATCAATGTAGGGAACGTATATGCAGTTATTGCAGATGAAGATAATGAAGAGGGAATAGATTATTACTTATGTCATTGTGTTGAGGCCAAAAAGAAATTGGAAGCCCCTGTTACAGATGGAGAAAACATCGAATACCCTACAGGCTCAGTGGTTATTACTGGAACATGGCTTAGAAGGTACCCACATAAGAGTGTTAATGTTTGGCTATTTCAGAACTTTGACAGGCATCGAAAGATTCTTCATTACTCAAACCTTGTCATGGCATCCAATGTTGATTTGATAAAGTATCGGGGTAGACCTTTGAACAAAATCTTGTGGAAGGTACGTGAGTCTGACCATGAAGCAATACTTGACACAATAAAGAGTAGAGTAGATCCGGATGGTTCATTAGATTAATTTGTAAGTATTCACATTGATTTTGTAAAGTCATGTTACATTGAGTTGTAAGTATGCACATTAATTTGTAAGGTTTGTCTTTTTTTAATTTCCTGCTGCATTTTTACACATATACACAATTTTACATCATCATGTTATGCATTTTTGGTGTCCTGCTCCTGATGCGACCAAATTGAGTGTTCCAACGTGTCTGGATGGGTACATTTACGCTAGGTATGGTACTATTTTTCATCCAAACATGTCGAAACAGTCCAAACTACATTGTGCCGACGATATCCTTGAAGAGTCCAAAGTGCAAAAAGGTAGCAATTTTTGATGAGATGTTACTTGAAAATTGTATCACTTAGAAACATTTCATCTTAGGTAATGCGATCACATAGAGTGCCTCTACAATAACCTCTTAGTTTTTTATATCTCTGAGGTATTTGCCCGTGGCAAAAGGTTTTCTGCTGCCCCAAAAATTGTCAGAAGGAGGCAGTGTAAAGTTGCAAAGGGGTGTAACTTTCATCCTGCTCCTGATGCGACCAAACTGAGTATTCCAATGTGTCCGGATGGATACATTTACGCTAGGCATGGTCCTATTTTTTATCCAAACATGTCGAAACAGTCCAAGCTACATTGTACCGATGATATCCCTGAAAAGTCCAAAGTGTAAAAAGACAACAATCTTTGACGAGATGTTACTCAAAAATTGTGTCACTTAGAAACATTTTGTCTAAGGAAATGGGATCACGTAGAGTGCCTCTACAATAACCTCTTTCAGTTTTTATATCTCTGAGGCATTTGCCCATGGTGAAAGGTTTTCTACTGCCCCAAAAATCATCAGAAGGAGGCAGTGTAAAGTTGCAAAGTGGTGTAACTTTTGTCCTGCTCCTGATGCAACCAAAATGAGTGTTCCAACACATTTGGATGGGTACATTTACGCTAGACATGGTCCTATTTTTCATCCAAACATGTCGCAACAGTCCGAGCTACATTGTACCGATGATATCCCTGAAGAGTCCAAAGTGCAAAAAGGCAGCAATCTTTGACAAGATGTTACTCAAAAACTGTGTCACTTAGAAATATTTTGTCTAAGGAAACACAATCACATAGAGTGCCTCTATAATAACCTCTCTCAATTTTTTATATCTCTGAGGCATTTGCCCGTGGTGAAAGGTTTTCTGCTGCCCCAAAAATCGTCAGAAGGAGGCAGTGTAAAGTTGCAAAGGTGTGTAACTTTTGTCTTGCTCCTGATGCAACCAAACTGAGTGTTCCAATGCATCTGGATGGGTACATTTACGTTAGGTACGGTCCTATTTTTCATCCAAACATGTCAAAACAGTTCGAGCTACATTGTACCGATGATATCCCTAAAGAGTCCAAAGTGCAAAAAGGCAGTAATCTTTGACAAGATGTTACTCAAAAACTGTGTCACTTAGAAACATTTCTTCTAAGGTAACATGATCATGTAGAGTGCCTCTACAATAACCTTTCTTATTTTTTTATATCTCTGAGGCATTTGCCCGTGGTGAAAGGTTTTCTGCTGCCCCAAAAATCGTCAGAAGGAGGCAATGTAAAGTTGCAAAGGGGTGTAACTTTCGTCCTGCTCATGATGTGACCAAACTGAGTGTTCCAACACGTCCAAATGGGTACATTTACGTTAGGCATGGTCCTATTTTTCATCCAAACATGTCAAAACAGTCTGAGCTACATTGTACCAACGATATCCTTTAAGAGTCCAAAGTGCAAAAAGGCAGCAATCTTTGATGAGATGTTACTCAAAAATTGTGTCACTTAGAAACATTTTGTCTGAGGAAACGCGATCACATAGAGTGTCTCTACAATAACCTCTCTCAGTTTTTTATATCTCTGAGGCATTTGCCCGTGGTGAAAGGTTTTCTGCTGCCCCAAAAATTGTTAGAAGGAGGCAGTGTAAAGTTGCAAAGGGGTGTAACTTTCATCCTGCTCCTGATGCAACCAAATTGATTGTTCCAACATGTCTGGATGGGTACATTTACGCTAGGCATGGTCCTATTTTTCATCCAAACATGTCGAAACAGTCTGAGCTACATTGTACCAACGATATCCCTGAAGAGTCCAAAGTGCAAAAAGGCAGCAATCTTTGATGATATGTTACTCAAAAATTGTGTCACTTAGAAATATTTTGTCTAAGGTAATGTGATCATGTAGAGTGCCTCTACAATAACCTCTCTCAGTTTTTTATATCTCTGAGGCATTTGCCCATGGTGAAAGGTTTTCTGCTACCCCAAAAATTGTCAGAAGGAGGCAGTGTAAAGTTACAAAGGGGTGTAACTTTTTCTTGCTCCTGATGTGACCAAACTGAGTGTTCCAACGCATCCAAATGGGTACATTTATGCTAGGTATGGTCCTATTTTTCATCCAAACATGTTGAAACAGTCTGAGCTACATTGTACCGACGATATCCCTGAAGAGTCCAAAGTGCAAAAAGGTAGCAATCTTTGATGAGATGTTACTCAAAAACCATATCACTTAGAAGTATTTCATCTGAGGTAACATGATCACGTAGAGTGCCTCTACAATAACCTCTCTCAGTTTTTTATATCTCTGAGACATTTGCCCGTGGTGAAGGGTTTTCTGCTACCCCAAAAATCGTTAGGAGGTAGTGTAAAGTTGCAAAAGGGTGTACTTTTTGTCCTGCTCCTAATGCGACCAAACTGATTATTCCAACGTGTCTGTATCAATACATTTACGTTAGGCATGGTCCTATTTTTCACCTAAACATGTCGAAACAGTCCGAGCTACATTGTACCGACGATATCCCTGAAGAGTCCAAAGTGTAAAAAGGCAGCAATCTTTGATGAGATCTTACTCAAAAAATGTGTCACTTAGAAATATTCTGTCTAAGGCAATGTGATCATGTAGAGTGCCTCTACAATAACCTCTCTCAGTTTTTTATATCTCTGTGATGTTTGCCCGTGGTGAAAGGTTTTCTACTGCCCCAAAAATCATCAAGAGGAGGCAGTGTAAAGTTGCAAAGCATTGCTAAGAAATCCTCAATACTCAAACACTCCAATGAACTGAAGCAACTTCTTCTTAAGCGCAAATTTAAGGGTACACAAGGGGAAAATGGTGCCTAGATGACTTAGTGCATTTCTATGACTTCATTCACATGTTTAAATGTTTATGAAACTCTCCTTTACTAAGCGCTTGTCCTCATGTCAATGTTAAGCTTTATACCTCCTAGGCACTCAATTAGGTGATGTCATTAGATACAAATTACCCTTAGGCACCAATGTAGCTTCTTCAATCCATCACACTTCTAGGCTCTCAAATTTGAGGTCTTGGACTTGTATCTTATTCCTAGGCGCAATTGGATTATCTTCCTAGATCTAGGTGCTCATGATGGTGGGAAATTACATGAAGGGGCACCTAAATCCAATTTGACTTTGTATTTGATATTTTATGACTCCAATTGACTAGGAATGGCTCAATTTCTAAAGTGCTGACTCAATAATGTAAGTTTAAGGTCTTTTCCTCCTAGGCGCCAATTAATGAGTTCACTAGATGCAATTTCTCCTGGACTTGAAGATTGTGAAAGAACTTGAAGCTTGGATGGATGTCTTCAAATGTTCAATGAAGAAGTGTTCCAACTTGAAAGGTCCTTTGAAGTGTAGATATTGATCATAACACTTTCCCTTATATGTGAAGTAGATGACTTCTCAAGGAGGCTTGAATGTATCAGAGGGACTTGAAATTGAATGGATGTCTTTGGAATGCTTGATGATGATGAGAAGTTCCTTTGGAGCAGCTACATGCTGATCTTGAAGCGATGATTGATGAAGAATCTAGTTGATACTTGAAGATGAATGGAACTTGAAGTGATAGATAGAAGTCTTTGAACATGATGCAACTGGTGATGTCATTAATGAAGAAGACTTGAAATATATCTTGTTGTGACCTCTTGGAGAAGCTACCTCTTGAAGTGGTGGTTCCTTGGCAGTGATTACTTCCATCTTAACTCTCTGGCATGAATGAATGTGAAAGGCTCCTTTGGAGTAGCTACATGATGACTCTAGGCGACTCCAAGCTCTTGCTCCTACCTTTTCCTTCAATCTTCCTACAATACAAACCAAGAAACACATCAATCCTCATGATAAACATTTTATAACACAAAGGAATCCTCTTTAAACATGGAATAATCTTACTACAAATCTAGGCGCATATATAGGTAAAAAGAAGAGCAAAGGGCGCCTAACACAAGTTGGTCAATATTTATCACTTTAAATGATTTCAAACAATTGTAATGGCTTAAAGAGGTCAATCTCCCTTAAGAGATTCATTCAAAAGGTGTCTTTCAATGCAATTTCTCCCTTATGCGCCAGAATGGGTTTGTACTGATGGAGAGTGCGCCTAGATTTAAATGTCTTTATACTTGCAATTTTACAATTCTAAATGATGATACATGTCTTAGAATGAATTCTATCTTTCAAGAACTCACTCCAAAAGGTCATCTCATGCAATTTCACCCAAGGCGCTCATTGAGGTGTCCTCAGAGGCTAAAGTGCACCTAACTCAATTGTCTTTATCTTTATCATTTTTGTGCTTTCAACAATTGAAAATGACCTAGAGTGATCCTTTCTCTCAATGCACTCACCTATTGATATGAAATCAAGTTATTTCCCTTAGGCACAATTTTAGGCTTGTATGGGTGAAAAGTGCGCCTTACATCCTTAGGTGGTTCTTTCTAATTCTCAATGATTTCAATCAAATGCCAAGTGTCTAAGGAAGCTTTTTTCTTGAGATGATTAAATTTTGAGGTTCAAATCCCTTCCTCAATCAAGGCACAATCTGAGGGTTGTATAGATGAAAGTTGACTTCAACTTGGGCGCTCATTTGAGTTTGGAGGAGCTAGAATTTGCACCTAGATTGGAGATAGATATTTTGGCTTATTTGATGATGGTCTCAAGTCTCTCTACCAAGGCACATTTTGATGATGTTCTTATTTAAACTCTTATGAAGACTATCTCATCCCTAAGCGCTCATCCTCATGATTTTCATGTACTTAGACTTCAAGGCGCCAAAACTAGTAGGAAAATTCACAATGAGCACCTTTACTTTGGAAGTATTTCTTATTGATCATTAGGCACACTTTGGAGTTGATATGTACTTCCTTTACTTCCATGTACTCAATTCATCATAATCATTGTCAAAGACTTCTCCAAGTTGATTGATAACATGCTTCTTGATGTTAAGATCCTTCATTCACTCCTTCTTAGATCTAGGCGCTCATGATGGTGGGAAATTACATGAAGGGCGCCAAAGGTTCAAGATAGGTTCTTTCCACTCATCTTAACTTTCAATCATTGTAGTTAATCTCAAAAGACATCATCCAAAATGAGAAACCTCCAAGACTTGTCATTGTAAGTTGATTTCCTCCAAGTCGCCAATACAAGGTTCTTTTGAAGGCAAAGGGCACCTAGGCTTATGGGGCTCAATTTGATGTATTTATTAAAAGCTCAAGGTGAATTGATGCTTATTGAAAATGCCACTTAGTCCTTCATTTGCATTCTAGGCACCATTTCCTATTGACTTATATACTCCTCCCCATGCTAGGGCACCATAATGAAGTGGTTTAGACAATAGGTGTGCTTCACTTACTAGTGGCTTGTTCTCCTTCCACCTTAGGTGCACTTTTATGGTGGAACAGGTGTCAATCGGTGACTTGTCTTAAATGAATGCTCTCTCCAAGTTGGGCACCCTTTTGAGGCTTTATGAGTTGCAAATTGCACCTTAACCCTTCATGCTTGTTGCTTAATGTTTGAATGTTTAAGAAAGTCTCCTTTAGGTGCTCATCTTAATGACTTTTTCTCAAGGCGCAATCATCCTAATGACTTAGATACCCATCCTAGTGTTTCAGGATATCAGGCTACCAGACTTAGTCATTTTTAGGATCTCAAACATAAAGAATAACATGATGATTCATTTTTTTTAAAAATACAACTTTTATCTTTTAGTTCCAAAATGAGGTTTAGGTGATACTTGAATAACAATAGCTAGCTTATTGGATCAACAAACATCCTATGTAATACAATTGGACTTTAAATATTTGAAGTAGCCATCTACAAATATCCATTCAAACATGGATTTATAATGCAAGTATGGATGCCATCAATAAAAAAGATTTGTATTAACCAAATATCCATATAGACATACATCAATATATGTTGATATAAGTATAACATATATACAAAATAGCCATATAGGCATACAATGTCAACTATATACAATACAAAATATATGTTCACAAATGCCATATAGGCATACAACAAAGGAACATAATAAAAAGTCATTCCCCTCTGGCTGGTGAAGAGAATAGATCACGGGCAGCCTTTGAGCTTCTAGGGGATGGAGACGCGCATGTGGGTGGTCTACTATGAACCTGAGGGCTGCTCCTCTTATTTAGTTCTTCCTACATCTTTAGCTATTACAATAAAAAGTATAGACATTAATATATAGAAATTACATGTTATAAAAAATGACACATTTAACAAAATAATCACTTACCACTAACATATAATCTGTCTCCTCACTTGCCTCAGTAGCAGAAATAGGTTGTGGTGATGTCATGTCCTATAAAAACCATCCAAATTGAAATTAGACTTCAAATGAATAATCTTTTGATTTTTCAAAAATAAACAACTATAACAATGAATGTAAATTGAAATTTACTAATCTGCCTCATATGCCTGTCAATGCCATGGAGCTATGAATCGCATAGGTCACACCATGCTCCATTGCCCTCTGAACATCGGGAGGTTTCTCCGCAGCCTGCATCATTTGGAAATAAAACAATATTATTCAATTACAAAAACTATAATAGTGATGCAAATCATGGCTCCTAACATACACACACATTCATCTAAACATGGAAGTACACACAATAAAGAACACAAGTCACATACAAAAATCTAGTAAGTACAATTCATTCATTAAACTATTTATTTTATTACCTTCGTGAAGCTTTGAAGTCCACCACCACTGGCAGGTGTTGCCATGAAATCTCCAATATTAACCTATTCAACATCCAAAATCAGACATTAGAATACCATTCATATAATGATGCTATTCACATGTAATATTTATAATTGTTTACTAGTTACATACCCCAACAGTAGATGATCTAGTGTAATATGCAGGTGGAGAACCACTAAAAACTGCATCAACACTATGACCCTAAAATTTTATTAAAATCATCAAACTAAATTAGTTAATCTTGCATTTCAAAAATAAAATTTAATAAATTAAATTCAATAAACTTGCTAATATTTACCTAAGTATCAAGGCCGAAAGTCTCACTCAAAAGGGTATTTGTCATCACCATCTGCTCAGCTACAGATGTAACCTGTGCACCTGTGTCCTAACCATCCATGGGGTCATAACCACAGGCTGACCCACAAGTCTGACAAGTATGGGGTGGGACCCTACTCCTCGCACTATCTCCCAACCCACTCTGTGCTGCAGGACTGGCATGCGCTATGATGCTCTGAGTCAAGGCACTAATGGACTGAAGTGTATCAACCTCAACACTCTCCTTCACAATGGAAGGGATAGAAACATGCTCATGGGTTGGTCTGTTGATTACTCATCTCACTACCTGCTATGGGTCAACACGTGCCCCTGGTCTATCTTGTGCTGACCCCCCACCTCTACCCTAGAAGTCTCGCATATCAAAATAGTTTGGCACTTTATTGAGGACAAACTCGCAGTAGAGTTTTCTCAAAAAATATTGCGGGACCTCATTATTATTGCATGGAGGATGGTAAAAAACCATCCACCACCTTTGCCCAAAATTCTCCTTTATCGCTTGCTTGTTGCACCAATGGACAGGGAACCTCTTGCATGTAATGGGTGGAGGTTGACTTGTTTGTGGGTTTGTGAAAATCGAACACAAGTCTAATTTTATAATTTGTAATTTTTTCACATCTTGGTATGACAACTTGTCTGCATAATAGTCTCTAAACTCTCTCCTCTTATCCGTCCAACTAGTTATTTGCTTGCTAATTGAATCTACATTTGATAACATAGATTCAAGAGATTCAACAAGTGTGGACCTATGCAAGGTTGAAGTGGAAGGATCTTTCAACCTTGCAATTATATCTTTAATTTATTTTTTGTTGTTTTCAATCTGCCCCATTATATTTTCTTGTGTTCCAGGGGCATGTCAAGGAATGGATGGAGGAGGTTGTTGTTCTGCAGGTATTTCCTCCTCAGGATTTTGTAGATTTTGCGGAGGAGGAGGAGGAGGAGGTGCATTAACATTTCCTGATAATTAATGAAATATACATCAAAAATCAACTCAAACCTACCTATTTAGAAACAAATTCAAACAAAAAAACAAATATAACTCACTCCTTTGGCATGCTAGACATCGTGGCGGCATTTTGGCGACAAATCGATTAGGTTTTTGTGTTGAATTGAGTTTTACAAAATGCGAGCGCGCTTCCTAGGGTTTGTAGGCCGTGGGCATAGAGGAGAAGAAAGAAATGAAATGAGATAGAAACCTTTTTTTTTTAATTTATAGCAAGTCAAAATGTGCTCACGTTTTGTATTTTTTTTTTAAAATAATTTGGCCACTTTTTGGCCCCCCATCTTTTTGCACTTACCCAATCATTCCAATTTTCCCTTAACATTTTTGGCGCCCACCATGGGGCCTTGCCCTAATTTAATCCAAAAATTAAGTTTTTTGTGCTAAGGTTCCATACATAGGAGAATTCAGTGCATCTAATCAATTCTAACATGCATCTGAGCTCTGTTCCAGTGCATCTGATCTTTTGGCGCATCTACCTTCTAAAGCTATGCATATTTGTTATGATAATGTACATTTACTGAAACTGCGCATATTCTCTTTTTTTCTGTGCTTTTGACCTCTATCTTAGTGCTTTTGTAAAAGTTGTGCATCTAACCTTTGTCTCTGTGCATCTGACCTCTATACCTACGCATCTGATTCTGACAGTGACTTTTGGGTTTTCTTGTGATTTGGCTAACGTTAACACTTTTCATAGGTATTTTCTCTGATCTACTTGCAGGTTAGGGGCTGGTTTAAACATTCTAGCTACATTGTTAACACATCATAGATCTAATTAGCAAGGTGGTAATCAAATTGTTCATGCAAAATCACATCTAGATCTAACTAGGAAGGGATTAACTTAATCTTGTTGCATCAATAACTTGAATTTAGTCCCGATGCTAGGAGGATAAAATCAAGAACCATTGCTATCTTGCTTTCAAAGTTAACAAATTGTGTGTGTGCCCAAGTAGCTAGCTCATTTAGTCTTTTTTCATTTTAATTAGGGGAAAAGAACCACTATCTTTCATGTTTTTGGAATGATACTAGGCCTATGCTCTCTTCTATCTTGGGTGACCAAAATGCCAGACATATCATTTTGCATGTGTTAAACCCTTAGAGAGGCTTGCTAATCAGTGCCAAGTTGCACTCATAAAATACACCTCTTTGTCTGTCTTTTTCCCCTTTTTGAGTTCATCTTTCCTAATGTTTGCACCCAAATAGGCTAGCAAGATCGTTCTATTTATGATTAGTTGAGATAGATTACTTAAGATTATAATTTTTGATTGAGTGACTAATGTGCGTGGGATTGGTGGAAAAATGCATAAACTTCTCTCACTTTTTGGATTAACAGGTGTAGATACAAGGAACAACAGTTTTGAGCATCTCCGGAGATAGTCTGCAATGATCTTTAGAGATAGACAACAATTCTGAGCATCTCTGGAGATAGTCTTCAATGATCTCCAGAGACAACATCAAGAGCACCATGACACCTGAAGTTTTGAAGAAATGAGGAAAGCCTCTCCGAAGCTGGATGGGAATCTGGAGCACCTTCAGAGCCAAGCAAAGAAGTCACAAAGGTATCTCCAGAGTTGTAGACTTATCTCCAAAGCTACAGACATATCTCCGGAGTTGCAGATAGGAACAGTTATCTTCGGCACCTCTTGAAGAGCATGGCATATTTCCAGCATTGTTGCTAACCAGACACTCCCACCAGTGATCTTAATGCCCTTATTTCACTTGAATCATCACTTGAGTGGTGAAGGGTCATCTCCAGTTAAACTGCTGGAGTTTTATCTTTTTAAAAGTTTTGCATGAGTTACAATGGAACAGATTTAATATCCTAATTTTCAGGGCCTCGATGCCTAGTTGTTTAAAGACTCAAACTTAGACTGCTGAGTGGACTTCTGTTTCACTCAAGTCTACCCTTATTGCATGATTAATTCTATAGTTAGATAGTTAGGGTAAACAAGGAGATGTGTCTCATCTTTCATCACTCATTCTCATATATACTTACAAAACATCAGAAGAAATATACGATGATTGAATTATTCTGATTCTCAATAATCTTCGTTCTGTGATATCAAATATCTCATATGAATGCAAAGCATATGGAATTGGTCTGAATTGAGTTGTGATCTTTTGTGTTGATTATCCACTGTAGCCTTCAGCCCCAAGGGTGTGGAGCAAGGGCCCACTCTCACCACTAAGGCAGAAGGCTAGTATTACTATTTTTATTACTTTAGATTATTTAATGATAAGTTGCATGTTACTGTTTTAAGAGTGCTTTAAGTAAATTTCATTAAATTCATTCAGCAAGTAGATAGAGTAATATTTTCAAATTGTAGTTGTTAAATTTAGCTAGAAACTGGTAACTATAGAATCCCTAGTTACAGACAGCCGAGGACACAGCCCCTAGATTTTTGACATCTGGAAACAAATTAAATGATGAGGCATAGCGACATTGTCATTTTTGGCACCGTTGTTGGGGAATGTATTGTGTTGATTAGGGAAACTGAGTTAAAATAGTTTTAGGATAGATCTGTATGGTTAGAGCTAGAGATCTGAAAGGAAGATATATAAAGCAAACACCCCAACAACAAACCATAGGGGAAAGCAGTGGGGTGGTACAAGATCTTGTTGAGGAGAGAAACCTAGAGCCTAATTTGGAACTTGCACCTCAAAACAACAATCCTTTAGATCCTCCAAATATTCCACTTGCCAATTATATCCAGGAATTACAACAAAAGTTTCAGGCAGATCCTTTAATAGAACCTATTTTCCTAGAACCTCAGGGAGAAGAACCAGTACTAAACATGGAAAATAATAATCACGGGGAAGAAGAAAATTAGGCTCCAAGAAACTTCTCATATCCTATTGTTTTGGCTATTGGAGACAATGCTCCTATGAAGAATATCTCACCAGCACATCTGCCAAATTTTAGAGGACTTTCTTCTGAGGATCTAGATCAGTTCTTGTTTGAATTCAAAGTAGTCTGCCAGACTTATGATTATGGATCAGATAACAAAAAACTTAAACTGTTCCCTTCAACTCTGAAAGATTCTACGATGAGATGGTTTATGGGTTTACTCTAGAATTCTATCCGTTCTTGGGATCAGATGGAAACAGAGTTTTTAGAAAAATACCAAGATTACTGTAGATCCAGCAATAAAAATGAGGAATTGTTTAAAATTAGGCAGGGGAAGGAAGAATCCTTAGAGGATTATGTGGATAGGTTTAACTTCGCTTTGAGAAGGTATGGTAACCCAGTAGATCACTCCTTAGCCAGAACCCTATTCATAAAAGGATTGGATAAAGAATCAAAATAGGCACTGGACTTAATGGGAAAAGGGAACATCAACAAAATAGAAATACCTGATATAGAAGAACTCTGCAGGAACTATTCCAACCCAAAATGGAGTGAGGTCAACCAAAAATTTTAAAGGGAAGAATGATATAGGACAGTTGATGGAGGAGATTGCAAATCTAAAAACGAACATTTTGGTCCAATTAAATACCACATGGGATGGGATTCAAGAAAAGACTAGAACAACTGATCAAAACAGAGCAACTGAACCACTCTCCATCTATTATCCTAGGTGTAGAAACAAACATCTGTTGAGACAATGTCCCTTGGACAAATCTGAGATTTGTTAGATCTATGATAAAGAACATCCTACCAGTCAATGTAGTCAACTTCCAGCCTTGAAAAGATTGAGTAAGAAGAATGCTGTAATAGAAGAATAGTTGAACTACGTGGGACAAAAACAAACTAGGAATTTCCCTTATAATCAATATCCAAACCAACCCTCTTACAGGGGTCCTTCTCATTGGGGAAATAACAGTGGAATCCAACTTGGCATGGACCTCAAAATAATCCTCCTTGGGGATGGCAGGATTGGCAGAACCAAAATTGGAAAAATTAGCCTTGGGGAAATCAACAGTGGCCACCATAGTTTGAATCACAAAACATGCAACCTCCATGGGGTTCTCAACAGGGATATAATTAGCAATACCAGGGATAGCCTAGATGTTTCCAACCTCAACAATAGGCTTTTCTAACTGGAGCCTCTAACACACAAGGTCAAACACAGAATGAACTAGTTAGCCAACCACCTTTACCAGCTCAACCTATACCAAACCCATGGAATAAATAGGGAGCAACTGTTTACATGACAGAGCAAGAAAATCTAGCTGGAATTAATGCTATATATTCAAATAATCTCCAGCTGCATTCTGGAAAAGCATTCTCAAGACCATCTCCTCCCACTATAGTTGAAGTAACCAATGATGAGGAACTTGAAAATTCATTCACTCAACCCTTGGAGGAGATTACTAACGAAAAAGTGCTAAAAGAATCATCCTTGGACAACTCTGGAGTTGCTCCTAAAAAAATGACTCTGAAGAACGTTCCTAAACATAATTCTGACAAGAGCTCCGGAGATGGAAAAACTAGCGCCATACCCAGAACGGCTTAAACAGAATGTTCCCTAGAAAAAGATCTTACAAAAACAAATCCAAACCAACCTGGAATTAGAACTTTTACAAGAAATCAAGCAACTAAACATTGAAATTCCTCTTCTCCAGGCAATTAGAGATGTTGCAGAACTAAATCAGTTCATTAAATAGTATTAAAACGCAGGGCAAAAAGAAAAACTTTCCCTCCATAATACAAGTGGAAGGAAAAGCAGTGGATCTGTTGATGGGGGAAATTCTCCTCCCAAATTATGGAGACCCTGGAAATCCTTTCATAACTGTTTTCATCTCAGGAGTAGAAATTTCTAATATTCTGGTTGATTTGGGAGCAGCAATTAATGTGATGACAGTCCACACAATGGATAAATTAGCCCTATCAGGTATCCAATCCACAACTACAATTCTTCAACTTGCTGACCAGTCAGTAGCTATTCCAAAGAGAGTAATCACTGATGTACCAGTTGTGATAGATTCATGGGAATTCCCTATGGACTTCCTGATATTAGAACCTAGAAATCAGAGGAATGCTTACCCACTGATTTTAGGAAGACCATGGCTGGCTTCAGTAGCAACATCTATTGATTGTCGAACTAGAGATATGGTCATTTCTAATGGTATAGATTTGAAGAAAATATCCCTATATCCTCCAGCTAAACCATCAATGCATTACATAGGGAGAGTATGGGTGGATGAGCCAGAGAATAATGACAACAGTGCCTCAATAGCTATGGTAAGCATCAAGGAACATTTAGGAGAATTAGAAGAAGAAGTATGCTATGATACAATAGAAGATTTCACTCACATCCTAATCAATAAGGATGTGATAGAACTCGCCCAAGATTCTAGGAGAGAACTTCTTACTTCTTCTGATTGTACCCTCTCCAACATCATTCCTTGTGGAGAAACCTTTTATAGAGACTTAGCCACTTTCCACATGTTGCTTCCACACTCTTGTCCTCTCAATACCATGACTCCAATGTATGGATTAACTACATCTATGGATCAAATCACAAAATAGGTTATGATTCTACCAGGGAAAACACTTAATATCAATACTAAGTTGACAACGAATTAGGAAGAAAAACTTATCCAACTTCTGGTTTCCCATTCAGCATATTTTGCCTGGGAATACCAAGATATGAAGGGTATACCTCTTGAGATCTACACCCATCATATATACACTGAGGATATTAAACCGGTCAGACAGCCCTAGAGAAGATTGAATCCTGCTTTAAAGGACATTGTCAAAATTGAAATAGAAAAATTACTTCAAGCAGGATTTATATATCCAATCTCAGACAGTCAATGGGTCTCACCCCTTGTCATAGTGCCTAAAAAGAATGGGAAATGGAGGGTGTGTATTGATTATAGATAACTAAACAAGGCCACAAAAAAGGACTACTTTCCCTTACCATTCATTGACCAAGTTTTGGACAACCTGGCTGGGAGAAAGTATTTTTCTTTTCTAGATGGATTCAGTGGGTATAATCAAATTCAAGTAGCACCTGCAGACCAAGACAAAACCACCTTCACATGCTCTTGGGGAACCTTTTCTTACAAGGTTCTTCCCTTTGGGCTATGCAACGCCCCAGCTACATTTCAAAGACTTGTTTTAGCTATTTTTGCTGAACTAGCTAATGACTGTATGGAGGTCTATATGGATGACTTTACAGTGTATGGGGATAATTTTGAAGAAGCTCTCACAAACCTTGACAAAGTACTAAAATACTGTGAGAAAAAACAATTATCCCTTAGCCATGAAAAGTGCTTTATGATGGTGGAGTAAGGAATTGTCTTAGGACACCATATTTCAGAAAAAGGAATCAAAGTGGATCAAAACAAGATAGAGGTAATAACACAGTTGCCTTCACCCAAAAATCAGATAGATGTTAGAAGTTTTCTAGGTCATGCAGGCTACTACAGGAGGTTCATAGAAAATTTCAGCAGAATAGCTGCCCCCTTGTTTACCATGCTTAACAAAGACACATAATTTCTATGGACAGAAGACTGTCAATTGGTATTTGAAACCTTGAAAGAAAAGCTTACTGTCACACCAATTTTAAGAGGACCTAATTGGACTATACCATTTCATAAATAGATTGATGCTTCAAATGAGTCCATTGGGGCAATTTTAGGACAAAAGGAGGAAGGAGAAAGTATGCATGCCATATACTACGTCAGTAAAAACCTTACCTCTGCAGAGAAGAACTACACAACAACTGAAAAAGAATTCTTGGCAGTCATCTATGCTCTAAACAAATTCAGGCATTATATCACTAGATATAAGATATTTGTACACATTGATCATGCAGCTATCAAGTACCTAATGAATAAACTAGTAGTGGGTGCAAGGATCATCAGGTGGTTATTGTTATTGCAGGAATTTGATATTACCATAGTTGATAATCCAGGAAAGTTTAATTTGGTTGCTAATTTTTTGTCAAGATTGCATACAAGAGGAGAAAACCAACCAGTGGAGGACAAGTTCCCAGATGAACACCTTTTTGCTATATCCTCTACTGCACCTTGGTTTGCTGACATAGCTAATCTCTTAGATACAGGCTTGTATCTATCCTCTTTTACCTCAAAGCAAAGAAAATGTTTGGTTAAAGAAAGTTTATCTTACAAATGGTTGAATGGTTTACTATTTAAGTGTGGTCCTGATTTTATTCTATGTAGGTGTTTGAAGGCTGGTGAGATTTTTGATGTGTTGAGAGCATGTCATGTTGAACCATCTGGTGGCCATTACTCCTTCCATAGGATAGTCCACAAGATCCTCGGAGCTGGTTACTACTGGCCCTCTCTTCATAAAGATACAAAGAAGTATGTACAACACTGTGACCAGTGCCAAAGGATGGGACAACCAACCTTTACACAGGAGATGCTACTGCATCCTCAAGTCATGATGGAACCATTTGAGCAGTGGGGTCTAGACTTTGTGGGACCAATTTCACCACCATCATTAGGCAAGGAGTACATTCTAGTATGCACAGACTATGTTACTAAGTGGGCTGAGGTTCAAGCATTAAAGTTTGCAAGAGAAGAAAAAGTTGTTGATTTCCTTTATAATAGAATTTACTTAAGATTTGGAGCCCCAAGATCAATAGTTTCAGACAGAGGACCCCAGTTTACTTCACAAGTAATCAAGGCATTCACAGAATTATATCAAGTAAAGCACAAAAAATCTTCGCCTTACCATCCTCAAGCAAATGGACAGGTAGAAGTAACTAATAGGGAACTTAAAAATATTCTGACAAGGACGGTATCCATGAACATAAAAGATTGGGCTAGTAGATTATCTGAAGTAGTTTGGGCTTACAACACCACTTGGAAGTCCACAACAAAGTTCTCACCATATGAATTGGTTTATGGGAAAAAACCTATATTGTCCATAGAATTTGAACTCCAAACACTTAAAACTATATTGGATGTTAGTCTACCATTGTTTATAACACAGCAGAACCAAATTCTTTAACTCAATGAGTTGGATAAAATCCAGACATAAGCCATTCAGCAAACATAACTGGTTCAATACCAGAGGAAGCAATGGCATGACCAACATATCAAGAGGAGGACATTTCAACAAGGTGATTAGGTTCTTCTTTATGATTCTAAATTCAAGGAGTTCAAGGGGAAATTGCAAACTCACTGGTTGGGTCCTTATCAAATAAAGGAAGTGTTTGAAAATGGAACTGTATTATTGCAACCTATTGATGGTGGTATGGACACATTTCTAGTAAATGGCCACCGAATCAGGCTCTACAAAAGACCATCTACCAAAGAAGAATTTTTTAGTGACTTATGTTTTGATACAGGGAATACTTCCTTTGTCACAGTATTGGATTGATTATCAGAAAAAAAAAAAAAAAAAGTTGAAAACTAGCAAATGGCGGCCTTCTAAAAAAAAGAGAAAAAAAAAAGAGAAAGATGGAAAACCAGCAAATGGCTGTCTTTCTCAACCAAGGGAGTTGAAAACCAGTAAATGGTGGTTCCCTTCTTTAAGACAGTTGAAAAAAAAAAAAAAAAATATATATATATATATATATATTGAGCTCCAGAGACAATCAGGTACCAGAAGCTAGACAAATGCACCTCCGGTGCTTTCCAACTAGGAGCACCTCCGACGCTTCTCCACCTTGGAGCACCTCCGGTGCTTCTACAACCAGGAGCACCTCTGACGCTTTCCAACTAGGAGCACCTCCAGCACTTTCCAACTAGGAGCACCTCCAGCACTCTGTCAATAAAGCAGTCAGTCTCAATAAGAAAGGGGGGGACCCACCTCTCCAGGTGGTAAAATAGACACATCAAATGATGAGGTCATCATGAATTATCCCCTACTTTATCATAAAGAATAAATTAAATAGCACAATAATAAATTGCAGGGGAATTCACATGGCCGGCGTTGACATCACCCGAGGTGCATGAATTCTTGAACCACTCAGTGCAATGATTGCAGGTCGCATACAAATGGGATAGTGGGCGTCATCTCAAGCCGCTACTCAATTGCCATGACGCGTGCAACCTCCACAATGATGCAAGCATCTCTGCAGTGTACATCACCCTCATCATTAAAACTAATCTAGGTAATTGTATCTTTAATTAGTCATTATTAGCAACTGTCTTGTCTTTCCATTTTGGGTGCCACCACGATGCCACGTCCCCTTGTCATCATCTCTTTTCCTAATTTCGTACATGCCACCAGTTGTGTTAGGCTGCCACCTTACCTCTAGAGTGCCCTGTCAGTCTGTTGCATTTATGGCTGCCTTGGTCCTCTAACCAATTGCATAATCCTAAACTAAGAAGCATAACATCCCTCATTCAAACTTCTGGAATAGACTGAAGCATAGAGTAAATTGAATGGGTTTCTGGAGCAACAGAGCCAATTGAACAATCCTCTAGAGCCTGCAAGAGCAATTTGAATAGTCCTCCGGAGCCTACAGAGATAAGAGGGAAGAATAGACTCTAGAGTGAGGAGGTGAAGAGTAGGCACAGAATGTGGAAGTCAATTCAGCATGGGAGTCAAGAAAAAGTCTGAGCCAGAAAATACTGTGGGTCTTCTGCAGTATGCAGATGCAGCAAACATTCTAAGGGTTGCAGGATGGTTAGACTTCCTAGAGAAATTTGAAGGGTTCCAGGAAGATGTTGTGGATGAATTCCTCAAACATTTAAGGGAAAATCAGACAACTGTGAGAGGCATCCAAATCAATGTCTCCTCAGCCATTATCAGCCACATCTTTGGACTTCTCGAACAAGGTGAGAGGTTTTACCACTTGAAAACATTATACACTGATTTAATTAAAAATTTCTCTATTCGTGGTGAACCTACTATTCAATTACCTTCAAGTAAAAATGAAGTCAAAGGAATTCTGAGGAGTACACTTCCAAACCCTTGGGCATCAGTTGCCACCTGGTTAATAAAATACTTTACTTGTGATGGCCAATTCTCTCTAGTTTTAGGGCCAATCATGAAAATGCTGATTTTTCTCAGACATGGAGGTAGACACCCTGAGTATAGCATAAATATTCCCAATTTCTTGTATTCAACCATCAGGGCAACTGCTGAGAAATATCAACAAAATAAAGGACCCATGAAGCATCATGGCCTCATCTTTCTAGTAGTGAAACACCACTTCCTATCTCAGGCCAATGGGGAAGAATTATGGCAAAACTTCCTTGAGCAGAGTCCCTAGGGCAGAGAACTAGAAATGGCATAGCCAGGAAGTGAGAGTTCTCCTACTCACCAGAATGAGGAAACTAAGCCTTCAGCCTCCTCCACAGCTATTCACAAAGGAGAGTTGCCCTCACAAGAGGTAACTTCATCTGCAGTCTCTGTTCCTGACAAAAAGAGGAAAGGCAAAGAAATTGCCGAACCTACTTCTAAATAGACCCTATATATGACTCGATCAGTTCAGAAAAAGATGACTCTAACTGAGGAATCTTGCCCTAAAGGATTAACAGAGGGAAGGTTAGGAAAGAGCATTGAAGGGACTTGGTGGGCAGAAGAACCATCTCATGATTCAAAAGAGATCCCTTTGCTAAGGAAAAGGAAACAAAGAGAAATTTCTCTAGCACCATCTGTTCATTCAGAATCAAGCCCAATCTCAAAGTCACCATGTGCTCCAGAGACAGAAAACATACAAACCTTTACCATGTCCTTTGATTCTGAGGAAGAGAGACCTGCTCCGGAGGCACCTGCCCCACCTTTGCTCCGGAGAAGCAAAAGGAAGAAACAGCTCTCACAGGCTAAAAAAGACACTACCCTGCTCGCTGAGGTACTCCTAGGATTAAGGACATGTGAAGAGAAGGCTGGGCCTTCATCAGTGCCAGCAGAAGCAAAAGAACCCCAAAAAGATCCTCAAGACAGGCAGTCTGAAGAAGAAGAAACATAGCAAATGGATACATCTAGCAGTTCAGGGCAAATGGCCATGGAAAACCTTGATGATGAGCCAACAGCCACAGAACTAGAAGCAGAAGTAGGAACCTTCTCTCCTCCCTCTGATCAAGAGGGGGTAGAAGTGTCAAAGGAACATCAACTGATGGAAGGAATTAAAAATTTAAAGAGACTACTCTAGGGAAAGAATTTGATTATCACTAATCTCAAGAAGGTCAGAGTAGAAGTGGCAATGGAGCATAAACAAACCATTGCAAATCTCCAAGAAAAACTCCAAAGAAAAGTCCAGACCATCCAAGAAAAAGAGGCAGAATTACAAGCCCAGAGAATTGAGAAAGAGGTAGAATTAGAGGCCTCAGAATTGAGAAAGAGGCAAAATTAGAAGCACATAAAATTGAGGCAGCCAAACTAGTGGAGGAAAAAGAAAAAGAAGTAGCACAGAGTATCTCCAAGCTCACCATGGCTAGGGACAATAGCCTCACAATAATGGCAACACTGATTGAAAAAGTACATAGCCAGGATAGACAGTTAACTTGGGCCAATAACAAACTGGATGACCAGGATGAATATATTCAAGAATTGGTTGGCCCAAGGGCAACCAGTGAACATGAAATCCAAACTGATGCATATGTGGGTCCAATCCCCATTGACATCCCTAAAGCCCTATTCTATTGGGAGAAAAAGTGCAGGGAATATGAGGCTTCCAAGCCTATGTTGTAGTTACAATGGGCAGTTCCTACCAAAACAAAGAGAATGGCAACTTTGGAAAGCAAAATCATTGAAATGGCCTCCCTTTCTTCGAAACTCCTATCATACAGACCTCCAAGTGCTAGCTACTCTATGTTTTTACATGAAAGAGTCCTACAAAGGAAACTCTCTTTAGTTCTATCTGACTTGGATGAAGAAACAGAGATAGCAGAAGGATTTATGACATCTTATACAAGAAGTAATGATGAGGATAGGAACTTCCTATGTGAATTATACCTGCATGGGTTCTGTGTTAATGATATAACCTTCATTCTTAATCATTTTGTAGTGGAATGCCAGCTTAAGTCATTCATGTCCCTAATGAGGAATCACCAGATCTGGAATGAAAGGATGGAAACTCATCTTCAGAAAGATTTAAAAATAGATCTCTTCATCAGGAAGGAATGTCCAAATCCTCATGCTTTCGAAACTCAATTCAAGTCCCTCATCTATCATCATGATAGTAAAAATGGAATTCTACCATTATACCTGAAAAGCTTGCAGGAATGCTCCATTGACTTTGGTCTTTTTATGGTCAATTCAACAAATCCAGTATTTGCTGTAGCAAAGAGGAGATGGAATATTTTGACCCCAGAGCAGAAATTGAGAGAGGTAGTCACCACTGCAAACTTAAGAATATTTATGAGAAAAGCAAAGCTGATATCCAAAATGATGGATAATCATAAGCAAGAATATATAGGAGGACGATTTAGGCCCCCTCTAATAATTGAACCACTCCCTATCTAGGCTGAGCAGATAGAAAATGAGAAGTTGCAGGATTGGATGAAGTAGGTTGAGGAATACAACGGAAATGGTAATACCCACCACACAACCTGGACTAGTTATGCACAGGACTATAGCCTGACTGACAAGCTGCTTCGCCAAAATAAATCCAGAAGGTGAAAGCAGGAGGACTTGAGACGCCTTAGGTATGGGGGGATGATGAGTGCCAAGTTGCACTCATAAAATACACCTCTTTGTCTCTCTTTTTCCCCTTTTTGAGTCCATCCTTCCTAATGTTTGCATCCAAATAGGCTAGCAAGATCATTCTATTTATGATTAGTTGAGATAGATTATGTAAGATTATAATTTCTGATTGAGTGACTAATGTGCATGGGATTGGTGGAAAAATATAGAAACTTCTCTCTTTTTGCATTAATAGGTGTAGATACTAGGAATAGCAGTTTTGAGCATCTCTGGAGATAGTCTCCAATGATCTTTGGAGACAGACAGCAATTCTAAGCATCTCCGGAGATAGTCTTCAATGATCTCTGAGACAACATCAAGAGCACCATGACACCTAAAGTTTTGAAGAAATGAGGAAAGCCTCTTCAGACCTGGATGGGAATCTAGAGCACCTCCGGAGCTGAGCAAAGAAGTCGCAAAGGTATCTCCAGAGCTGCAGACTTATCTCTGGAGCTACAAACATATCTCTGGAGCTGCAGACAGGAACAATTATCTTCGGTGCCTCCTGAAGAGTAGGGCATATTTCCAGCATTACTGCCGACCAAACACTCCCAGCAGTGATCTTAATACCCTTATTTCACTTGAATAATCACTTGAGTGGTGAAGGGTCATCTTCAGTTAAACTGCTAGAGTTTTATCTTTTTAAAAGTTTTGCATGAGTTACGATGGAACAGATATAATATCCTGATTTTCAGGGCCTCGATGCCCAGTTGTTTAAAGACTCAAACTTAGACTGTTGAGTGGACTTTTGTTTCACTCAAGTCTACCCTTATTGCATGATTAATTTCTATAGTTAGACAGTTAGTGTAAACAAGGAGATGTGTGTCATCTTTCATCACTCATTCTCATATATACTTACAAAACAATAGAATAAATATACGATGATTGAATTATTCTAATTCTCAATAATATTCATTCTGTGATATCAAATATCTCTTATGAATGCAAAGCATATGGAATTGGTCTGAATTGAGTTGTGATCTTCTTTTATGCTGATTATCCACTGTAGCCTTCAGCCCCAAGGGTGTGGAGCAAGGGCCCACTCTCACCACTAAGGCAAGAGGCTAGTATTACTGTTTTTATTACTTTAGATTATTTACTGATAAGATGCATGTTATTACTTTAAGAGTGCTTTAAGTAAATTTCCTATTTTATTCTATTTTTCAGCATTCATTAAATTCATTCAGCAAGTAGATATAGTAATCTTTTCAAATTGTAGAAGTTGTTAAATTTAGCCAGAAACTAGTAACTATAGAATCCCTAGTTGTAGACAGCCGAGGACACAGACCCTAGATTTTTGACATCTGGAAATAGATTAAATGATGAGGCATAGCAACACCTTGTCACCTGCCCTTGGATATCCTTCCATCCAAGTGGGAACGACCTTAAGTGGTAACAAGCTAAATCCAAGCTCTGCCAAGCCACTATATTAAAATTGTGTTTGGAGCAAAAGCTTCAAACAATGAGTGAAGTTGTGTTATACCGACAACCAACCTCCCCCGAAAGCCTCCAAGGTGCAACCCTTGCAAGCTGGGAGACTCCATAATGGAGAGTAGTGCTGCCACATGTATAACCACTTGAACGGTTGCACTTATTAATCATCCTTTGCTTTTTGTAGCCAAAAACCCCTATAAGCCAGTGTAGGGAAGGATGATTATCACCTCCTGAAGATGCCTCATCTAGAAATAGTGAGAATTCAGTTTATATTGTCCCAATCAGCCTAGAATTTGTACTTGCTTTTGAGTCAAAAAAAGTCCAAAAAATACATAAAAATCAAAAAACCATGCAAATATTCTTTGTGTTTGATGTGTCTTCTTGCCATAATTGAGAAAATTAGATCAAAAAGACCCACTTGCAACCAAGAAACCAAAAACATGGAAAAACCTGTCAAAAACTTTACAAAAACATTAAAAAAAAACTAGAGCTGTGCATTTGTACTGCAGAGATGCACATATACTTCAACCTTCTACACATTTACTGAGACTTTCTATGCATTTGTTGTTTATTATTGCACTTTTACCATTTACCAGAGTTATGCATTTATCCTGACTTCCTATGCTTTTGTCCTCTATTTCAGCGCATTTATTGTTGCACATCTACAATAGTGAGCTTTTCCACATCTTTTGAGAGAAGTTTTTCATCATTTTTGGATACCCATTTCAACCTTGTTCCTATTTTTGAGATTAGATTTACCAGATAGTCACCTCTTCCATCTGTTTCCATAGCGTACGCTCTCTTTTGTCAATCGTCTCATCCACCTTCTACCAGGTCTTCCCATAAAACAAGTCAAAAGTACCTATGTTAGATTAGTGCAAGACCTTTTTTAGATCATTTTGGATTCAATTAAACTGCGTATGTCTCCACAATCAAGGATCAGACATCCTTTTCTCTCAGAACTTCACTAGTGGTCTTGGTGCAAGACTAGTCTCTACATAGTAAACAGGTACTGGCTATCCTTATTTGTGGCTATCATCTTGTGTCGACCAACTTACTTGGAACCATTGATCAAAAGAGTCCCTTGTTTGAATCTCGTCACTGCAGGTATCCCCTTCTCAACAATCTCTGCCAGCACCTTGCCAGAGTCTCTAGTTTCACCCCATTCTTTCCCACATTGCCTTGCATGGTATTAACTAGATTACAAAAGCAAAAACAACTCAAAATGGCTAAAAAATCTAAGAGAATTATGTCCCCTCACAACAGTGATGAGGAAATCTCCCATGAGGACTACCAAGGAGCACTCCAAGATAAAAGCATTTAGCGCATACTATAGAAAATGCTCAAAGAGCACCCTCAAAAGTACTTTCTTCATCTTGCAAACCTAGGACTCAAACTCCCCTCAGACTTTGATCTCAACAAATTGAAAGAAACCGTAGTAGAAGAAACTCATAAAGATCGCGCCAATGAAGATAAAACCATTGACTAAGATAAAGGTAAAAAGGCCACAGAGTCCAACATACCTCTGGACATATTAAAACAAATTAAGAGCCTAACACAGAAAGTGGCAGATCTCTAGACGGGGCCACCCACTAAAACTTACTCATTGGAGGATATCTCGCCGTACCCCTTTGACAAAAGCTTGAATATGGCACCTTTCCCCTTTCAGTTTGAAGTTTCTAAGTTTGACAAATATAAAGGAAAAGGGGACCCAAGAGATCACATTAGGGAGTTTAGCGCCGCATGCCTAGAAGTAGCTCACAACAAAACTTTCCTAATAAGACTATTCCCTAGATCTCTAGGTGGTCAAGCCATGGAATGGTTCTCAAGACTTCCTTGGGGTATCAAAACTTTTGATGAGTTAGTAAACAAGTTCGTCACACACTTCTCATATAACATTAAGCACGAAGTTTCCATGCTTGACCTATGCAATACAAAGCAAAAGAGTGGTGAATCCTTTGCTTCCTTCTTACAAAGGTGGAGACAACTTGCGAGCAAATGCTCATATCACATGCCTGAGAAGCAAATTACAGAGATGTTTGTCTAGAACCTTAACCCTAATCTAAGTTACCTCATTCATGAAAGTCATTAAGATGGGATTATTTATCAAGAAAGATATGATCGTCAAGGGTAAAATAAAGTTGTACAAGGACACCCCTAACTCTAACTACACCATGGACAAGTCTAAGTTTTAGACAAAGAACAAAAATATCATCAATGATGGAGTAGTTGATGCCAAGGTAGCAGCTCCCAAACATCAGCCAATCTTCACTCTCAAAGGAGAAGCAAGCAATGCTACACCAAATAAAACCTTCCCTCCCAAGCCAAAACAATGGTTTACCTCCAATCCTAGATGAAAGTTCACACCACTAGGGGATTCCCATGAGTCTATGTTAAGAAAGTTGTTAGCCAACAATGAGATCACTCTCCCTCCCACTAGCGACTATGAACCTTAAGTGAAACCTCATTAATGGAAATATACTGATTTCTATGAATATCATAGAGGAAGAGGCCATAAGACCAACAACTATATCCATCACAAATATGTCATTCAAGACATACTTGACCAAAATTAGGTAGGCACTAAACAACATACCTCTAATGAGCCACATGTGGCATACAAGGATCCACTCCTCAACCACGACAACAACAACAACAACAATAATAGATAGAATCAAAATAACAGACACAACAATGCTAACTATGTGAATGTGTCATTCGATTATACTATCAACTACATATCAGAGAACATCCCACAAGTCAATGTGGTCACATTCAACAAAAAATTAGTACCCAACAAAACTGATTGCAGCATCATCACCCGCAGTGGTAAGGTCATGTTAAACACGCTTCCTCCAAGGTCATCACCTTCTCCATCTAACTCCCATACGTACAGTGTCATAGACCAACTTCAGAAAACTCCTACCCACATATTTATCTTAGAGTTGTTGCGTCTGTCTCCCTCCCACAAGGAAATTCTTGATAAAGCCCTAGTGGAAACAACTATGCCCACGAACCTAGCCCAAGAGAAGTTTCAAGCCATGGTAGGAAATCTAATCTCCTCTAGCACCATATCATTCACCGAATAGGATGACCTTTTACTATCTCTGCCACATAACACACCCTTGCATATTGTCACCTTCATTCATAAACACCATATCAAAAGAGTTCTCATTGAATCAGGAGCTGGTTTAAATATTTGCATGCTCAAGCTAGTCCTTACATTGGGGTTCTCAGAAACTACAGTGGATCCCAGGAAAAACATCACTATTAAGGCCTATGATGAAGAACAAAGAACTACTAAAGGAACAGTGGTGTTACTAATACAAGTTGGACCAGTGATAAAGGACATTGTTTGCCAAGTCCTCGAAAGGGAGATAGCCTATAACATCCTCCTAGGTAGACCTTGGATTCATGCCATGAAAGTTGTGCCTTCTACCTACCACCAATACGTTAAATTTCCTCATAACGGAAAATAGATCATCATCCAGGGTGATCCAGATCCTTTCTAGCATTGCAACTCTATCTTCTCAAAACCTAATTACATCATTCCCAACAATAGAGCCTCTATGTCCCCCATCTCACAACATGATTCTGCCTCTAAAGCTTCCTCATCCAAGCCCAAAGAGAAAAAAATCACAATCAAAGAAACAGGGGTAGGGGAATACTCCATCGAGTACAACCTCAACTTAGCCAGAACGCCTCTATCTCCAATATCCTTTGGTCACCCTAAACCTTTTCCAAAGCCATCTGCTCCTCTCGAACCTCCCGCAACTCCCTTTGTAAAATGGGGGACCCTATCAGATGAAACAGAGGAAAGAGATGTCTTACAATGGCTCTACACAGAGGAAGATAACACACAACAAGAACTGCCTAAACTCCCAATAGAAATCTATGGGCATGGTGAGTCTATCTTACATAGAATGGGTTACGAAGGACAAGGTCCCATTGGCCTACGAAAAGAAGGAATTATAGAACCCATCCAACCCTCCTCATCCTTGTTGGCAAGAAATACAAAAGGGTTAGGATACAAGGGCAAAGGCAAAGCTAAGGCCAATACTTATTTTGTGGAGTAGATCCGTGCCCTATAAGAAGATAACGACATAGACTCTAATGAGTATGAGTGGGATGAACTCATAGAGCACTCCTATGAGGACAAAGGAATGGACACCATTCAAACCTATAGCCCCTACCATGTGGGACAAATACTAACACATAGACCATTAGAGGGTGATTCACCAACTCCTGAGAGTACGACTTTCGAGGAAGGTTAGAGTTCCATCGTGATAAATAATCTAGAAGAAAGTACCATCCCAGATCCTATCCCTATCAATCCAAATCCTCCCCATATATCCATTCAAACTATCACACCCAATGAATCAGATCTATCTTCTGATACCCTCCCCCTTATGCATCCTGAACTTATCAACTGGGATTTACAAGGAACCCCACAACTAGACATGTTCTAAAATGATGATGCCTATATTAACTACATGGAATTTAGGGACCACCTACCTATAGGAGATCATAAAGTTGGCTTTGCCATTGAACTCAACACCATGTCTTATTTTGGAGAGGATGCCAAGCCTTCCAGTCGTAAAAACATAAAAATAAAAACTAGATCTGATGGTGAAAATTGCTCCGCGGCAGTATCAGATCCCAAAATAGTAAAAAGAAAGGATGCATTGGATGGCAAAAACCTCTCTGAGGTGTTAGACGATGGAAGGCTTGACACTCTCCCCAATGACATGTATCAGGAGAAGTCTTAGATTATTGTGGAACCTACAAAACCTGTCAACATCAGAATAGATGATAATCCTAAAATCATTCACTTTGCAAAGTCTCTATCTCCACCAGAAAAGACAAAGTTTGTACCATTCTTCAAGAAAAAGCAAGTCAACTTTGATTGGTCATATGCAGATATGCCCAGTTTAGATCCAAATTTGATTCTACATCATCTTCCACTAGATCCAGGGGTCAAACCAGTCAAACAGAAGCTCAGGAAGATGCATCTCCACATTGCATTACTAGTAAAAGAGGAGCTCAAGAAACTGTTGGATGTAGGGTTCATCAGGGCCATAGACTATCTAGAGTGGGTGTCCAACATAGTGCTAGTGTCCAAACTTGATGGTAGAGTTAGATTATGTAATGATTTCTGAGATCTCAACAAAGCTTGCTGCAAGGATGATTTTTTGTTGCCCAATAATGATATCATAGTCGACTTGACAGTAGGATATACCATGCTTTCTCTTATGGATGGCTTCTCCAGATATAATCAAATCAAGATAGCACTAGAAGACCAACATAAAACAACTTTCACTTGTCCATGGGGCACTTTCTACTGGAATGTCTTGTCATTTGGCTTAAAGAATGTGGGGGTAACATATCAACGTGCTATGACCGCTATCTTCCATGATATGATGCACATCACAATGGAGGACTATGTAGATGACATCCTTGCAAAGTCACTTACAAGAGAATCCCACCTAGATGTACTAGAGAAGATCTTTCAGAGACTGGAACAATTCAAAGTCAAGTTGAACATGAAGAAATGTGTGTTTGGAGTCACCTCCAGCAAGCTCTTAGGCTTCATTATATCAGTAGATGAGACCGAAGTGGATCCTGCCAAAGTCAAAGCTATCATGGAAATGCCACTGCCAAAGAATATCACTCAATTGTGGTCTCTACAAGGCAAGCTACAGGCTATCTACCAGCTCATATCACAACTAGCAGACAGGTGCCAACCTTTCAGTCATCTCTTACATAAAAACATTCCATTTAGGTGGGATGAGAAGTGTGAAGAAGTATTTGGCAAACTGAAGGAGTATCTTATGAATCCACCTATCTTGATGCCTCCTATACAAGGCAAGCCGCTATTACTTTACATTTCTGCTACGCTGACAGCTCTTGGAGCCCTCCTAGCACAACAAGATTATGAAGGCAAAGAAAGAGCTATCTACTACATCAGTCGCACATTGGTGGGCTATGAACTGCAATATTCTCAAATAGAAAGATCATGTCTTGCTGTGGGTTTTACTTCCCAAAAACTATGACATTACATGCTAGCACATCCAGTCAAGCTTATTGCAAAAATAGATCCACTAAAATACCTATTAAGCAAAGCAACTCTAACAGGTCACCTAGCCAAGTGGATAATGTTGTTAAGTGAATATGACATCAAGTATGTAGAAAGAAAGGCTATCAAATGTCAAATCATTGCTTGCCAATTAGTTAGTAGAGGCACCTTTGCAGGATACCACACCAATGATATTTGAATTTCCAAATGAATCCATTTTCAATGTCACAACACATGCATGGAAACTCTACTTTGATGGATCCTATACAAACCATGGATCAGGGGTAGGAATCTTGTTGGTCACTCCTCATAGTGACACCATACCTAAGTCTTACTGTCTGCTATTCCCATGCACAAACAATATAGTAGAATATGAGGCCTTGATCATTGGTCTCAAAATGAAAGTAAAATAGAAAATAAAAGAGCTACATGTCTATGGTGACTCCCAACTGGTAATCAATCAAGTCAATGATGAATATCAGACTAAAGATGACAAGTTAATCACATACAAGTGTATGGTCGATGACTTTAAAGAGTACTTTGTGATCATCTCCTTTGAGCAGATACCTCGCATTGAAAACAAAGTAGCAGATGCCCTGGCAACCATTGCCTTGCTCCTCGAGATCCCAGAGAATGAGTCATGGTATGAGTTCTTGGTCGAGTCAATTATGCAACCAACTTATGATCTTCCTAAAACATACTCCATATGCCTACTAGTCGATTCTAATTCACCATGGTATGGTAAGATTTACACTTACCTCAAGGATAACACCCTACCACCTAATTTTTCTTCTAACCAATGCTGAACCTTTCTTTGCCAAATTTCTCATTACACCATTATTGCCAATACCCTATACCAACGAGGTTTGGATGGTACTTTACTCTAATGTTTAGAATTGGTAGAATCTCAAACCGCCTTACGAGACGTGCATGAAGGAATTTGTAGAACACACTCTAGCGATCCTTCTTTAGCTAAGAAACTCATGCATTTGGGTTATTATTGGCCAAACATGGAAATGAATTCATATCAGTTTGTGAAGAAATGCAAGTAGTGCCAGATACATGGAAACCTCATCCATGTACCCACTCAAGAGCTACGACCTTTAATGACACCTTGGCCCTTTTAGCAATGGGGACTCGACCTTGTGGGAAAAATTCACCCTCCATCGTCCAATGGCCACAAGTTCATAATAACTGCCACTTAATATTTTACCAAGTGGGTTGAAGGCATTCCCTTCACAACTGTCACAAGCAAACAAATTGCCTCATTCATTCTCATGACCTCATTTGTAGATACAAAATTCCCTCATCCATTGTCACAGATAATGAAAGACCTTTCAAGAACCAGGATGTCTAAGATCTTTGTGACAAATTCAAAATCCAACACCAATTCTTCACCCACTACTATCCACAAGGCAACGGCCAAGCAGAAGCATCCAACAAAACAATCTTGAAAATCCTCAAGAAGACTGTCAATGATGCTAGCCGTGATTGGCACATACAATTGAATCCCATTCTGTGGGCCTATCGAATTAGTATATGCACTCCCATAAGTCCTACCCCTTATGCCCTTGTCTATGGATCAGAAGCCATTTTCCCCATCAAGGTCAAGTTACCATCATTAAGGGTGTCATTAAAAGGTCTCATTACTAATGAAGACTACAGAGTTTCCAGATTGCAAGAGTTAGAACTGTTAAAGGAGAAGAGACAGAATGCCTTCAACCATCTCAAGGCATATCAACAGAGAATGTCACAGAGCTACAAGGATAGAGTCCATCCTAGGGTATTCAATGTTGGTGATCTAGTACTTAAGGAAAATCCCCACAATTAGCAAGATCGAAAAAGAAAGGTAAGTTTGAACCCAACTGGCTCGGTCCTTATGTAATCATTGCAGCCTATGGGTTAGAAGCATATCAGTTAGCAACATCAAAGGGTGAGTTGTTCGATGACCCAATCAACAGTATCATCTTCACTGGTTCTATACCTAAGAGAACCCCAATGTAAGGGGGGCAAAAATTCAAAAAAGCAAAAAAAAATTAAAAAAAGCAAAAAAAGCAAAAAAAAATCATAAAAAAGGAAAAAAATAAAAAAAGTGGAAAACAACAAAAAAACCATCCTTTGGTGAAAACCTGAAAAAAATGTGCCTTGGATAGGTACCATGATGAAAACTTGGCAAACAGGTGTCATGTGTACTTTTATCTTTTGTGCAAATAGAAGCAAGTGGTGAAAATGTGGTAAACAGGCATTACTTGTGATAAACTGCCTCCTCCATATTTGGGAAACCAATCACCTTGTGTCCATTCCTCCTTTCATTGTTTCTCATTCGATCCATATCTAGTTCGTAATAAAACCTAACGATAACCTATCGTGGCCTAATACTCTATCTCTTTTTTCTCCTTATCAACTAAGGTCTTACCCAGTATCCTATCCACAGTGTCAGCCTAGCATAGTGTCTGTCGTTAGTACCATAAGGTCAACTCCCAAACTACATTGCCTCTGCATCGTCACGTAGGCAAGGCCATTGTCAATGCATCCCCAAGGCTCCACTTCCCATCCATCCCGTATCTTGTCGTCTATCCTCTAGTCCACCCACGTACTCCAAGTCCCCAAACTATATTGCCTCTGCGTCGTCATGTAGGCAAGGCCATTTAGCAATGCGCCTTTAAGGCACTAGGTTAGTCCCTTAGGGTCCGTCTCACTAATGAGGATTGTGGAGATTTTCACCAGATGCAAGCAAGTGCAAGCAAAGCCCATTTTCAAACAAAAATTTTGATGCAAGGTATCAACCTATCCAAACCAAAGCAAACAAGCACCTAAAGCACTCTAAATGATTCTATCTAAATTATGGTAAGAGAAACACATCTAATACAAGAATGTTTTGTGTTTATGATCAGGTTAAAGAAAAACATCTTGATTTTTGTTATCATGTCTTTCTACGCAACTCAAGGATGCCAAAAACTAGAGATTCTATGATGGGGGCATGATTATTTTCTTTGTTTGTTGTTTGTTGATCAAACTTTAGTAATGTGAAGCCTTGTCTAAAGACATGATCAGTAAAAGATCATCAAGGACATCAAGGGTCTAACATGAAAGGAGGCAATCCTTGTCTATTGATATGCAAGAAATACTCAGGTCATCTTAGTTCAATTATACCTAGATGCTTGTATTAACTTGCTAAATCAAAATCCATATAAGCAATACTCTGGTCATCTTAGTTTAATTATACCTAGATGCTTGTATTAACTTACAACATTCATAAAAAGTACCAAAAAAACCACCCAATGATGAAATAAGCACTTCAAAATACTTGCAATATCAAGATGAAAAGTATCTGCATCCATATCATATCCATTTGCATTCCATATTACCATCCATATCCCATGCAATAAAGATCATGTGTAGAGTATCAATGTTTACAAAAGCTTGTGAGTCCTTCCACCGAGTCTGTCTTCAATTTTCTTCTATCTATCCTTGTGTCATTTCTATGTCGATTGAGTACATTTGGACATAAAAAAAACATAGTAGTAAATTGTATATCATATCACATGAGATAGTCATTAACATGATTAAATCATTTGCATACATAATAGGTGCATTAGATCACCCATATCCATTTGCATCAACATAACATAGTGTCAAAGTAGAAAAATCAAAAACATAGAAAAGTACATATAGGTCATCACATAAACTATATAATCATATAGATAACATTCACATTTGCATATTAGGTGCATACATGAAATCATCTAAGTCTGCATTAGATCATATCAACAACATCAGTAAGGTGCATCCAATAGAAACATCACATCACATCATATAAACATCATAAAATAGAATGCGTCCATGACATATAGCATAAACAACTGCATATAGAGAACACATGCTACATCATCATGTAAACATAAACATGTCCAAATGTACAATATATCAAAGTCCATTGTATTTGAGTAAAGTCATAAAGGTGTATACATACATCACAAAAATAATGATACATGTCTCGGTGCAAAATGAGATAAATATACATATCGGGCTATCTATGAGCCATCCAAATTGTGTCTATACATAAAGAAAAATCAGTACAAGTGTAACGGCTAGCCTTGCTATCATGGAGCACTGCTCCCAGCACTACCCTCTCCACCTCCTCCTTTGCTAGCCCCAGACTGCTATGGGCCCATCACCGACCCTCCTGATCGTGATCCACTTGCCCTCTAAGGTGTGCCTGCTACTGATTGGCTCTTAAAGATGGGTGCCCTATGATCCACTAGCACTGCCCCATGATACAGACCCCTATAGTACTAAGTCTGCACCTATGCCCTAGAAAGCTTAGCCTAAATCTATGCAAGCTATGCCTGTGCCTACAGCACCTGTGTAACCAAAAATGCAGTGGCTCCATTCGTACCTAGGGCCACTACGACAGAGTCTCTCTCTAGTTTAAGGGCCTACACCCTCACCAATGTTGTATCCTACTCTATAGTGAGCCTAGATATAATCTGTGCATCTACCTCTCTCTGGGACTCTGTCGCTCTAAGTTGTACCTGAAGCTATCTAACCTGACCCCACAATGTAGTAATAGTCTTCTACAGTAGATCAGGCTAGGCAGGATCCCGTGGAACCTGCTGCTAAGGCAGCTACTGCTGTACCTATCCCTACACCTGTTGTGGTGCAGCCTATTGTTGGGGCACCTATTGTGCCTAACCCTATCCCTGCACCTGCTATGGTGCAACTTGCTACTGTGCTGCCTGCTATTGGGAGGATCCCTCCCCATTTCTCCTCTTTTGTCTCTGTCCCCCTCCACCACCCCCTCCATCCCCTCCGTCACCTCCATCATGTCCATCTCCCTATCCTTCTCTCCTCCTCCATCTCCTCTGCCACTTGCCTACACCATCCTCATCGTCTGAGTCCTCCTCATCCAAGCATGGAACCAACTCTCTGAGTCTTGAATATCTCAGGAAAAAATGAGTAGAAAACCACTCCTCATAGTCAGGAGTCAACCCTGCTTCTATCACCTCCCTCCTCATTGGCTAGGCCACGTAGGGAATCTATTGAAAGTTTTCTAAAGCCTCCTCATAAGATGCAACCGGGACCCCATCTGAACTTCTCTACATGTGTCCTCGTAAACTAGGCCTACCCCTATGGCATACCCTATACCCTACCAAACTATTGCCAAACCCAACTAACAATTTAGCTCTCTAAAATGTGTCAAGTCCTCCCAATGAGCAATCGAGTGGGAAAGCAATAGGGCATCTCGTCATCCTCATCATCCCAAGGCTCACAATCTAGATTGAGACACCACAAAACTCTATCTACATTATCCAGCGCATGCCTCTAGTACTCATGCTTTCTCAGCTTATGTTGGGAAATAACACCTGCATATCCATAACTATAGGGCGCACCCCTCTACCCAGAAAAGATGCACATCTGCTGAGTAATAGCGATATGCTCCCATAGCCAAAATTGAAGTAATGAAACACCTGCCGACAAACTAGCATCCCTGTGGTATACAACTTGATGCATATCATGGTATAAGTGCACCAACATACAGACATCCCATACAAAATAGGTGCCCTTTGTGATCATCCTCTCCATATTCTGACCCCAACCAATGGGGAAACCATGCGACCTCCTATCGGGGCAGACAACACCCCTGATCAATCCAACCACTATCCCTGGGAAGTAGTCATAGTAATCATGAATATCCTTCCAAGAGATAACCTGACCCTCTAACTCCAAGTCATCGAACACTCACCGACACTCCGCTAGTCTAGCATCGCATTGAGGATCATACTCTACAAGATCACCCTGTATCAACAAGTACAAAGACATGTAAACATCCTCAAGAGTAATCACCATCTCACTAGTAGGCAGGTGAAAGGTCCCATCCTTGCTATGAAATCACTCCACTACGACAGTCAACAAACTGATGTTCGCAAGAACCTTGGGCATGAAGCACACATAGTCAAGTCCCATAGCACTAAGTGCCTCATGATCTATCTCTGTAAGCATGTACCACTGCAACAACAACAAGTGAAACTGCTCCTGTGACATAAGTATGTCATAGATGTCCTGCAATCAAGTAAAGAAATGTGTCAACCGAAATTGCAAAATTCCTCAACATATCAGAAGCATCATATCACTTACTTAACATATCAAATTGATCAAAATAACATACAATGTCTCTTGACTAGATTCCTGCAATCTCAAAGATAGCTTATCGATTGACGCATTGAGCAAGATGCCAATCGAGTCAATTTTGTTAAGTCAATTGACTATCTAAAACACATGCACCGAACCAGAAGGTAAATGCGCCATTTCACAATAAATGCGCCACTTCTGGTAGATGCGCCACAACATTGAGTAAATGCACGGTTTCATATCAAAAGTATAGCTTCACAATGAATGTGCTTAAACATGTCACACATGCATAGCTTTTGCGAATGCGCAACTTCCCATATCAAATATGCAAGTTCATAATATATGCGCCAACTCATAACGTACATGCACAGACCTCACGCATGCATTGATTCAGATCTCATATGCATAGTTTCATATCATATGCATGATTTCAGAGCGCATATGCACCAAAACATGAACTGACACATCTATCTAAGCTAAATTTCCCTAGCATTTATTGCTCTAATAAATGACCCTAGGCAAGTTTTTTGAACTACATATCGGTGGTCCTGCCTCAGTTGGCTGATCAAACCATCGAACATGCTCAAAGCGGTGCTCCTCACATGGAATATCCATCTCTATATCGACTACTCTATGCTCCTCTGCTCTCCTAAGCTCTGAGTGACCTATCAACAAAAGCCAAGTGTGTAAATGACTAAGCTTGTGGACCCAACTCCTATATATAGCAAGTGTACCCTAGTTGGTTGTGTGGTGACTGTGACTACTTCTTGAGACCGTTTCCTTCCATTTCTCTGAACTGTGACCCAATTTCTTCAAACCTAACCTATTTTTCTCCTTCTTCTTCGTGAGATTGTCCGTCTCACATCCTTCTGCCTTCTTCCCATCGAATCTCCCAAGGGGGCATCTTGTCGTTAAACATATACCAAGGCAAACTGGGGCATGTATTATTATCAGAAATTCTTGTTCTTTAAAACAACATGATAAAACACATTGCATCAAAGAGGGGCAAAATGTATATGCCTAAAAATGACATGACTCGGTCTAAATAAATATTCTTAATATTTATTCCATTCTAATTCCTCTATCAATAAATAAATAAACAAATTTATTTATTTGATTCATTTTCCTCCAAGTTAATAAAATATCAAAATTAAATAAAATCCTTTATTTAATTTAATTCTCCCAAACAATTAAATAATTCTTAATTATTTAATTAAGTCAATTCTTCCTCCAAATTTAAATAAATCAATCAAATTTATTTAAATCCTCTCAACCTCTAAAAATAAAATATAATAGCCGATGATGGCATGGTTCGGTGGTTAAGTCGCTCAGGATGTAGTGGCGGCCACCAGAGTTCAAACCCCTGTTGGGCCAACGAGCTCGCAAGGCTTTACGCCTTCGCTGGGCCAATGAGCTCGCGGGTTTGAAGTGTTCTTCCTAGGGGATGAGGTCGCCCAGTTGTGGCCTCACCGGTTCATTGCTCCGGGCAAAAGCATTCGCGTGGAGCCGGAGGGCGTGTCGCACCAGCGTCGCCGGTCACATTAAAAAGTTTACCAGGCGCATTTTAAAAAAAATAAAATAAAATAAAATATAATAAAATATTTTATTTATTCTTCTATCTTGGACAAACAATTAAATAAATTTATTTATTTAATTTGCTTTCTTATGCTCTAATTCTTATAATATCTTCCAAATCTTCTAAAAATAAGTCTTCTTCTTCATGCACACAAAATGAAATAATTTATTATTTAATTTCTCTCAAATCATGCGAAAGAAAATCACAAGTTGAGTTAACTAACTCAATCAACCATATTTTTATCAACAACTCTTAAATTAGAAAAAATCATTCTAATTTATGAAAGCATATCTTATCTTTATAAAAGAAAGCAGTTAACTCAAATAAAACAACTTTTGTGTGACACTTGTCTTCTTCCTATTCACGCACATTCTCTCAAGTCTTCTATACTGTTGATCTTCTTATTTCTCCTATACCATTGATCTTCTCAATCACAAGTCTATAAATTGAACCCTCTTCTTCCATTTCATTCATCCAAGTTTTTAGTACCCTTACTCAGCAGGAATTACAATGCACCTTTGGCACCAATTCCTTCATTTCTTGCGATCAACTTGTTACCATACCATTACCTTTGTTGTGAAGCTCATCTTCATTGCAATAAACTATCACAATTGTTCTCCGTTGACATCTTGAAGAAATAGCAAGGAAGTGCACCTTCTGAGGGCCATATTCATACACAAGATCGATTGAGATAGGTGACCAATGGAAGCTATGAAGTATTGAGGTTTGCAAGGTTTTTTAGTTCTTTGTTTTGTTTGATCTTGATTATTTCCTTTTTCATTGAGTTATTGGGTTTATTTGATATAATTGATAATCATTCCAGTTTTCCCTTAATAAAGTGTGCCAATCTTTTTGATGTTTATTAACAGTTTTTCATAGAATTTGTCCAATGATCTTATTTGAAGCTTCTTCTTTGCCATTTGATTGTGGATAATATGGCATAGAGAAGCAATGTTGAATGTGACCTATTTTTCAAGAAATTTCTTCACATCCTTATTCTTAAATGGTGTACCATTGTCATAAACTAAGGAGGAAGGAATGTTGAATCATGAGATTATACTATCTTGAATGAAATGATAGATTACCTCGATAGTCATGGATTGTAGTGACATAGCTTCAACCCACTTTGTAAAGTAATCGGTGCTAGTGATGATGAAAGTGTGTCCTTCAAAAGAAGGAGGAGATATCTTTTTGATTAGATCCAAGACCCATACAAAAAATGGCCAAGGTGAAACCTAAGTGTGAAGTTCTTGGGTAGGAGCTCAAATTAAATTACTATGTTGTTGACATTGCAGTCACTTCTTGATGAACACTAAGGAATCTGGTTCCATGGTTTGACAATAGAACCCCATATGCAATAATTTGTGTACCAAAGATTTTCCTCCAAAATGCCCTCCACAAGCATAGGAGTGAGCCTCTTCTAAAGCAAATGGGATTTCTAATTTATTAAGACAATAGAGAAGTATGCCATTAAGACTTCTTTGATACAACACATTGGACAGGATAATGTAACATGTGGCGAGTTTGTGTATGCAAACTCTTGTGTTTTTGGATGCCAAATTAGGGAAGGTGCCATCACACAAATATTGAAATATATGGGGGTACCATTCATTGAAATTTATGTTACAACACAAGTCAGTATCTAAGAGTGGCCTCGGCTACTACTGGTGATTTGAGATTTTGAATGATGAATTGATATTCTTCAAGTGAATTGTCATGGGATATATGAAAAGGTAAGATCATAATACTCAAATAGTTTATCTTGCTTTTCTTTATTAGATCTAATGACTTATCTTATGATTAATTGTGAATCACCATAAATACACTTGATGTCTTTAATATTCAAGGACAAAGTTGCACAAAGTCTTGTGATGAGAGCTTCGTACTCATCAATGTTGTTCATGCATGAGAAGTTTAGACAATAGGAAAGAGGAATCGACTTACTTGAAGGAGGTACTAGTATTATACCAGTACATGAGCCAGTTCTACATCTGGAACTATTGAAATATAACTCTCATTTATCATTTTTATCCAAAGTTAAGATTTGATCATTAGAAAATTTGACACTATTTTGAATAGAAAAAGGTGAAGGTGCCTCAACTAAATGATCAATGAACACTT
The DNA here is from genome assembly GCA_027924645.1 of Cunninghamia lanceolata. Lineage (NCBI taxonomy): Eukaryota > Viridiplantae > Streptophyta > Pinopsida > Cupressales > Cupressaceae > Cunninghamia > Cunninghamia lanceolata. Next base: position 303,582 of record BSBN01000383.1, on the reverse strand, counting down.
GTCCCTTTATCACTTTTTGAGAGATAAACTTGAGATCAAATTCCATTAACAACATAACCCATTTAGCTAGGTGACTTGAGAGATCCATTTTAGTAAAGAGATGATTCAAAGGATCAAATTTTACCATGACATGAATCTCAGCATTTAGGAGATAATGTCTTAACTTTTCTATTTCAAAGACAAGAGCTAAGCACTATTTCTGGATGATAGTGTATCGCACTTCATAATCAATCAAAGTTTGGCTTTAATAATATACAATATATTCTTTTCCTTTGGCATCATGTTGTGCTAATAATGCTACAAGAGCATTAGTAGAAGTTGATGTATAAAGAATAAAGGGCTTTTCTACAGTTGCTAGTTATAAAACAAGAGGATTAGATAAGTAGTTTTTTAAGTCTTCAAAGGATTTTTGACAATAAGAATTCCATTGGAATTTTTCTTCTTTAGTAGTTGAGTGAAAGGGTGAGTCCTATATGTAAGTTGTGATATAAATCGATGGATGGCCTGTATCTTCCCTTGTAAACTACGAAGTTGAGTGTTACTTTGAGGAGATGGCATGTTAACAATCATGTCAATGTTTGTGTCTACTTCAATACCTCGATGAGAAACTATAAACCCCATAGTTTACCATTGTCTACGCCAAAGACGTATTTACGGGGATTTAAGCACATGTTGTATTTTTGTATCCACTCAAAGATTTGATGGAGGATAGTGGTGTGATCCTGATGATGAATAGACTCCTCAAGAATGTCATTGGCATAATCCTCTAGGATGCTATGCATGTAATCATGAAAGATAAGTGTCATGGTACATTGATAGATTGCTCCAGCATTCTTTAATCCAAACGGCATGAGCACCCAACAAAATGTTCCCCATGGGGTGATAAAGGTTGTCTTATATTGATCTTGAGGGTTGATAAAGATTTGATTATAACCCAAAAAACAATCCATGAAGGAAAGTAATTTATGGCCATCTATTGAATCAACAATCATATCAATGTTTGGAAGAGGAAAATCATCTTTCAAAGAAGCATGATTTAAATCTCTAAAGTTAGTGCACATTTGAATGTGGTTGTCGGGTTTAGCGACAACCACAATATTCAAAATCCAAGGTGAGTAGTCAATAGGGTGGATAAAAATAGCTTGCAAAATCTTTTCTATATCATCTTTGACTAATACTGTAACCTTGGGATTCATTTTATGAATCTTTTGTTTAACCGGGTTAGCATCGTCTTGTAATACAATGTTATATGTTATAATTTTAGGATCAATGCCAGGTATGTTTCAATAATTCCAAGCAAATAAATTAGGAAAGTCATACAAAAGTTTTGTCATTTCTTAGACTATTTCTTCTTTGTTTAAACAATCTCCCATAGGAATAAATTTTTCAAGGTTATCCTTCTCCATCAAGACATCGACAATCTTCCCATTAAGTAAAGTACTACGGTCTAGAAGGCTAGGTGATTTTGATGATGCTATAGATTCTTTATTAGGATCTAGAGTAGCATTTATCAAGAAAGTAGTTTTTCTAAAGTATGCCTCAGCATTTAAATAACAGGGAAATCCACAATTATGATGATAACAGGGAAAATTGTCATAAGCTCCTATAAATTCAAATAATGCATCATCTATAGAGAAATTATCCAATTGGATATCTTTTGGTGGACAATTTGTGTCGATCATCTCAGGATATATCAAATTGAGTGTTGATATAGTATTAACATTAAGATTAGGAAGTTTGTAAGCTTTAGTGGTCTTTAAAGAATGGTATCCAATACCAGCGGTGTATTTGATTGTAGTAACTCGTGAAGGTACTCTGATTCCTTATTGATTTACACCACAAGCCTTACCTACATAGTCACAATTTTATAAAGGATTTTAAATCCTCAACCATAAAGGGATGCCATCTCTTTAGAAGATTGTGGAGCCTCATAGATCTCATAATCTATAGTATAAGTAAGAGTGTTGTACTCCTTGTTGACTACAGAAACATGAGATTCTTTAGGTGTTTCCATAGATTGTTTATATGATATCAATGCAACTTTTGATGTTTCAACGTTATTAAGTTTATACTCCCCAATGGAGGTAGGAGTAAAATCTAATGAACCCCTATCATCACCAAGAAATGCATTTGACAATGGCTAAGAATCTTACACGACATTATCTATAGCAAGAGGTATTCATGAATCAACTTTTAAATTATTTAGAATCTTATGATTGATAACTTATTTTTGTTTTTCAATATGTAAACAACTATCTAGTCCTAGATTGGCTTTGATCTAGTTTGAAGACTATTTGCATAAATAAACTTTATTGATTGATGATAGGTAGATGGAACTGCCTAGTGGGACTCTAAAATTTTTCCCTGGATCCTTTACCCCTTTCTATGAAAATCCTCTACTAGAGTTTTATGTTTGGAGTTTTGAAAATTTTCCTATCCTAAGGGTCTAAAACCCTAAACCCTAGAGTTTTCTATACAAGCGTCCAATTGACCCTTTGTTATATTTCTAATTTGACCATGTGTTGCCCATATCAGGTCCTTTAAGTTACAAACTGATGTATCAGGCAACGTTATTTACCCCCATCCCTTTTAACCACCGCCTATTACCCATTCTTTAATTTTTCCCCATGCGACTAACTTTTAAGTTGACCCCTTAATGAGATTCATGGCCCCCTTTTCCTAGATAAAAGAATGTTGTGTTCATATGTGTTTTATTCCTCCCCATTTTGGCTCGTCAACATTGAGAACAACTACATGACATGTTCTGGTTTGTTCTGCTATTCCACAAAGAGCTTTCTATAGAATAAAGAAACAACTGTGGAATCGTGGAAGAGAGACAAGTGTCAGATTCTCATCTAATTAGGTCATCCCACAATAATGGGTTACACTTTTTGCCCAAACTTGACATTGAAATCAAAATTTTGAACTAAATCTTCACTTTCTCACACATATAGCCACTAAACCATTAGGAATTTGAAGATTGTTGTTAAATGGAGCCTAATCAGACTCAGAGGTTAAGTTTCCCCCACTTTTATCAGTGTAATTTCCCCCAAAATTCCTACAGGGTCAAGGGGCAATACCCCTTGCGGGGGTTTGGGGCTAGCGCCCCCAAGATGGGGTCAAGCTCACACAATTTTTTATTATTTTATTAATGCGTCAGGAGTTATTTTTTCATTGGTCAACATAAAAAACCCCTATTTTGTAATCGACAAAAGTCATGATAAAAATAGCTAAGGGTTAGGGTTTCTGTTGATATTGTATTGTAGGCAATATTGAGTTGCAAGGATTGCTAGTTGTAATTAGTTTGATTTACTGGATATAATATTGGACTCTCTGTTGGTGGATGTAGCCTGAGTTTGGGTGAACCATGTTAAAACTTGTCTCTCACTGTTATTATTTCTATGTATTTTTCATTCCTCTATTAATCTTTATTTGTACGTAATTGATATCTTATGCCAGTTAACCCTAACAAGTGGTATCAGAGCGGGTTGTGTTCAATTATCATCTGTAGGAAGGTCTCACAGTTGAGTGGGAGCAATGTCGGATGAGGGTAAATTGAAGGTTGATAAATTCAATGGGTAGAATTATCAGTTATGGAAGATGCTGATGGAGGATTACCTCTATTAGAAGGATCTATGGAGGTCATTGGAAGGAGTATCCAAGAAATTGGTAGGAATGACAAATGAGGATTGGGAATTTCTGGACAGAAGGCACTAGGAACCATTTGGTTATGCCTTGCACCATCTATGGCATTCAATATAACAGAAGCGAAGACAACAAGTGAATTGATGAAAGCTTTGGCTAAAATGTATGAAAAATCTTTAGCCTCAAATAAGGTATTTCTTATGAAGCATTTGTTTAATCTAAAATTGATTGAAGGTGGATCTGTGACAAATCATTTAAATGAGTTTAATATGATTACCAGTCAATTAACTTCTATAAAAGTGAAATTTGATGAAGAGGTGAGGGCTCTCTTGGTTCTATGTTCTTTGTTAGAAAGCTGGAATAGCTTGGTAATGGATGTAAGTAACTCTATCTCTAGTTCAAACACTTTGAAATTTGATAATGTTGTTGGTGTTATCCTTAGTGAGGAAATGTGATGAAAAAGCTTAGGAGGGTCCACATCAGGTAGTGTTTTGAATGTAGAAAGTAGGGGAAGATCAAAGGAGAGAGGAAAAGGTTCTGGAGGTCATGGGAAGTCATTAGGAAAATCAAAGGACAAGAGATCCCAATCTAGAGGACAGAAGGATTGTTGGTACTGTGGGAAACTAGGTCATCTGAAGAAAGATTGTTGGTCTCAGAAGAATAAAGAAGGAGACAAACAAGAAGGCAATAAGGAGGCAAATGTGGTAAGTAATAAATTTGAAGATGATGTTTTGATTCTTTCCCTAGATAATGTTGATGATTCATGGGTTTTAAATTCAGGAGCCTCATTTCATGCTACGCCCCATAGAAGTTATTTTTTTTATTATGTCCAAGGGGATTTTGGGCTAGTTTATTTGGGAGATAACGAACCCTATCAGATTGTTGGAAAGGAAAGAATAATGATTAAGTTGCAGAATGGGAATCATTGGCTACTACAAGAGGTAAAGCACATTCCAAGGCTCAGTAGGAATTTAATTTTAGCAAAGAAGCTAGCTGAAGAAGGTTGCATGGTCACATTTACTGATAAAAATTGGAAGGTTTCAAAAGGTGCCTTAATAGTAGTAAAAGGTGTGAAAGTAGGCACCTTATATCTTTGTACAGGTCATACTATTCCTTCTAATTTAGCTGTTGCAGAGATAAAACAAACAAGTTCAGGAACAGTTGCTGCAGGTTCACAGGAAGAGACTAAAATAGTTGCTACAGGTTCTAAGACAACACTGTGGCATAACAGACTTGGGCATATGATTGAAAAAGATATGAAGGTACTTCATTGTAAGAAAGTTTTACCAAATCTAAAATATATTAATATAGATTTATGTGAAAGTTGTGTATATGGAAAACAAAAGAGAGTCAATTTACTCAATGATGGGAAGCAAAAGAAAGATGAAAAGTTGGAGCTTGTGCATATAGATGTATGGGGACCAGCTCAGGTATCTTCTCTTGGTGGCTCTCAGTATTATGTTACATTCATAGATGATGTAACTAGGAAGGTTTGGATTTATTTTCTTAGGAAAAAATCTGATGTATTTGAAACATTTAACAAATGGAGAAGCTTGGTTGAGAATGAGATAGGTAAAAGATTGAAATATCTCAGCTCTGATAATGGTGGTGAGTATTGCAACAAAGAATTTGAGGATTATTGTTCCTTTAATGGAATCCATAGGCAAAAAATGGTTCCAGGGACTCCATAAGAAAATGGAGTGGCTAAACGCATGAATAGGACAATAATGGAGCATGCAAGGACCATGAGATTGTATGTTGGGCTACCTTTAAATATGTGGGCAGAGGCTGTCAACACTACTATATATTTAATTAATAGAGGTCCTTCAGTTCCTTTGGGCTATGGTATTCTAGAGGAAGCATGGACGGGTAAGAAGGTAAGTTATTCTTTTCTCAAAACCTTTGGATGTGAAGCATTTGCACATGTAGATTTTGAAAATAGAACCAATCTGGATACAAACTCAAAAAAGTGTACCTTCATTGGATATGGCATTGATGAATTTGGTTATAGGATTTGGGATTTTGAAAATCAAAAAATTGTGAGAAGCAGGGATGTTGTATTCAATGAGAAGGTGATGTACAAAGATTAGTTGCAGTAGCATGAGAAGAAATAAAAGGATTATGTGGTGCTAGATGATACTCCAAATAGTGATGTTCCAGTGGTTCCTCATGCTCTGCAATATTAGTAAGAAATACCACAAACTCTAGTGAATGTTAGATGGTCAACAAGGCTAAGTAGACCTCTTGAAAGGTTTTCTCCCTCTTTGTATTCTATTCTATTAACAGATGTTGGTGAACCATAAGGGTATGATGAATCTATGCAGGTGGATACAAAGGTTTAGTGGGAGCTTGCAATGAAAGAAGAAATGGACTCCTTGCTGAAAAATCAGACTTGGGAATTATGTAAGTTACCTGCAAGTAAAAAGGCTTTACCAAATAAATGGGTTTATAGGCTGAAAGAGGAAGATGGAGGTAAGAAAATATATAAATCCAGGTTAGTTGTAAAAGGATTTGCACTAAAAAAGGGCATTGATTTTGATGAGATTTTTTCTCTCATTATTAAGATGACTTCTATTCATACTATTTTAAGTATTATGGCTGTTGAAGATTTGCATTTGGAATAGCTAGATGTGAAAACTACCTTTCTCCATGGTGATTTGGAGGAGATATATATGGAACAACCCCAAGGATTTGAGGTCAAAGGTAAGAAAAAACAGGTGTACATATCGAAGAAGAGTTTGTATGGCCTGAAACAAGCACCTCAACAATGGTATTTGAAATTTGATAGTTTTATGGCTGAGCAAGGCTACAACCTATGAAATTCTAACCATTGTGTTTATTTTAAGAGGTTGGATAATGACAGTTACATTATTTTATGTTTATATGTTGATGACATGCTTGTAGCAGGGTCTAACATGAATCACATAAGAGAGTTAACACAACAGTTAGCACAGTCATTTTCTATGAAGGATTTGGGAGCAGCAAAACAAATCCTTGGTATGAAAATTTGTAAAGATAGGAAGAACATAAAATTGACTCTATCTCAGGCTGATTGTGTTGAAAAGGTGTTGCAGAGATTCCATATGGATAATGCAAAATCTATCAGCACACCTTTGCCTAGTCATTTGAAATTAACTAAGGAGATGTATCCTAACACACAAGAGGAGGAAGAAAAAATGTCCAAGGTACCATATGCTTCAGTTGTAGGAGGTTTAATGTATGCCATGGTATGCACGAGACTAGATATTGCACATGTTGTAGGAGTCGTAAGCAGGTATATGAGTCATCCTAGATTGAAGCATTGGAATGCAGTCAAATGGATTCTTAGATATTTGAGAGGTACATCCAGTAAACATTTATGTTTTGGGGGCTCTAATACTAATTTAGCAGGTTATGTAGACTCAGATTTAGTAGGGGATATTGATACTAGGTGGAGTACTACAGGTTATGCCTTTACTATAGGTGGGACAACGATGAGTTGGATCTCACGGTTGCAAAAGGTGGTTGCTTTATCCACCATGGAGGCAGAGTATGTAGCTACAATAGAGGCAAGCAAGGAGATGATATGGCTGGAATGTTTCATGGAAGAATTAGGCAAACAACAGTCTAACAATTATTTGTTTATAGATAGCCAGAGTGCCATACTTCTTGCAAAGAATTCTACCTTGCATTCAAAGACCAAACACATATAGTTGAGGTATCACTTTATTCAATCAGTGTTGGATGATGGATAGTTACATCTGGAAAAGATACACACAGATGAAAATCTAGCGGACATGTTTAAAAAGGCAGTAACAAGGGAGAAGCTGAGTCTTCTTCAGCTTCAATTGGTCTTCTAGACTGAAAACAATAATAACAGAATGACAGAGTCCAGGGTTCTTATTTCTAGTGGGAGCTACAGGGTCAGTGGTGTTATGATCAGTCTCCAAGTGGGAGATGATATAGTGTGGAGTTTGACCAGTCTCCAAGTGGGAGATTGTTGTTATATGTAGCCTAATCAGACTCAGAGGTTAAATTTTCCCCACTTTTATCAGCATGGTTTCCCCCAAAATTCCTACAGGGTCAAGAGGTAGCACCCCTTGTAGGGGTTTGGGGAAGCATCCCCAAGATGGGGTCAAGCTCACATAGTTTGTTATTATTTTATTAAGGCGTCAGGAGTTATTTTTTCATTGGCAGACATAAAAAAATCTTATTTTTTAACTGACAAAAGTCGTGATAAAAATGGCTAAGGGTTAGAGTTTTTGTTGATATTGTATTGTAGCATTTGCAGCGGTATTGAGTTGTAAGGATTGTTGGTTGTAATTGGTTTGATTTACTAGATAATAATATTGGACTCTCTATTAGTGGATGTAGCCCAAGTTTGGATGAACCACGTTAAAACTTGTCTCTCGCTGTTATTATTTCTGTGTATTTTGTATTCCTCTGTTTAATCTTTAGTTGCATGTAATTGATATCTTCTGTCGGCTAACCCTAACAAAGATGATGTGAACTAGTGATTCGTGAGATTTTATTTGTAGATTCTAAATATATTTTTAAAAAAATTGGAGTTAAATTATAAAATTTTTGTGTCTCCTTTGATAACTAGTTTTTAATAGTAAACAAAATTTTTTAAAGTGATGTGTATTCTGTAGCACATAACTTTTTTTCTACAAAGGTTAAAATTCTGATTCTTTTAATTTTAGATTGGTAACACTGATATATAGGGCATGCATTTGGTTTCATAATGTTTTGTTGAATATTTTTTTTAATTAAGTTTTGAAGTCAAACCAATTATAATTTAGACATAAGCATATTCCGTAAAACATAACTTTTTCTGTATGTATCAAAATTCAATTTCTTTTTTTGGAAACAAGGACATCAATACCTAGGGCATAAATATTTTTTAGAATTTTTTTCACTAATTTACTAATTTTCCATGTGTGTATAATATAGAACTTGATGTTCGGTGAAAAACCTACATTCACAAGAAATAAAAAATAAATATAATAATCAAATTAAATATATTTAAAATTATACTTTTTGGGAAGCTTATAATAAGGACTACATAAAAAAAAACATAAATTTAAAATGAATTCATTTGATCCCCCAAAAGGTAAATCAAAAGTGATTTTTATTCAGCATTTTGATAGTTGTAGAGGAGACTCCATTATAGGTATGGTTTAAAACTAGCAGGGTTCTATCCAAGGGGGTTTGAATCTAAGGAGGTTTGATCAAACCCTCTTCAATTAAAATCTTTTAAATGGAACTTTTCAAGGCTTAAATCATTATATTTTCTAAAAATATGTGATTTCAACAAAAATCAGGATGTCCCAAAAAGTGTAACCCATTATTGTGGCAGCACCCAATTTTACAACGTGGCCCATTAGTGGGCCATTTGAAAGATATGTGGTGAATCTACAAACTTTCTACCATTATGTGAAACTCTTTTGAAGAACCCACTAGTCACCTGCTGAAGCATGGAAGAGTAAAACCTGGCACCAAGTGACATGTCATAAGCTTGAGTATCACACAAAAAAGAGCCATGTGTTTTCCTGCAAGAAAGGTGGAGGGTGTGAGTTAGCTCCCGAGTTACATGGTAGGTTTTTTGTGGTGCTTAGGCTATTTTAAAATGTTTTACTCCATGCCATGTGACACAATCCAGATGATTTCTACCATTCTGTGGATCTTCATTTCCATTGAAATCTTACCACTGCGGAAGCATGGAAAACTACCAAATGGGAATTAGTTGAGTTTTCTTCTTAGCAATATATCTAAGGTGGCAGTCCAAGTGGTGTGCTCTCACTAGTTCATGCTCATTTTACATAGGTGACATGGTTTCTCTTCTTGTTGACTACATATACACCGTTGATTTAGATCATTTGGTCAGCAAGATTAGTGGCCCATTTTCAAATCAGAAAGATAAAGTGGTGGTGCGTAATAAATGATGCACCAGTGCTAAAATGGCTTCCCAAGCATGCACTGAGTCTTCATTGCTGCCACTACTATGGGATAAACATGCCTAAAAATTGACATGATATAGAATCGACTCCTAGGGATTTGTGTTCAGACTTGAGGGGATCTTTCGCTTGCTTTGAGGCGGGTTTTGATAGGGTAAATTGCTTAAAAGGGAATTAAATACTGAAACCAAGAAAGCTAATTTGGTGGCCTCATTATAGGAAATGGCATATATAGTTACGCCAGGTTAAGTGACATATATGTGATAGCAAAGTGCTTTATATCTTTTTCTCTTTTGGAAAAATTGGGAAATCATCAAAAGATTTCCATTTATAACCAATACGTTGTGGAAGTGATTGAATGATTTGATCAAGGAAATATCAGAGTGTGTGAGCTTCTGCAGTTTTTCTATAAATAGGTGCCTCTGATGTTACTTCATATACTATTCTTTCTATGTAGACAATATGGATACTTATCCTTTTAGTATGCTCTTTTTACTGCCATGTTCTATAGGACTTTCTTCTCTGTTCTCATGGTTGATGTTGTGTTCTTGTAGAATTAAGGATCCAAAGATGTTTCTTTTATAGAAAGGGGGGAAGTGGAAAGATTCAGGAAGTGTAGTGGCAAGCATCAAACTCTTGTAAACCGTTGGTTTCTCCTTGTTTTCATCTAGACGTGGCCTTTGAATCCTAGACTCCCATCACCATTAACTCCCCGTTAATGTGAGTTTCTAGATTGGGACCTCAGGTAGAGGGGCATCATTTTTCCCTCTTCCCCTCCCTTAGAGATATAGTTCCCAACAAAGCAACAACTCTAGTCATGGGAGTGTTGTCCCCTGGATGAAACAATTGGGAAGTAAGGAGAGAAGTTTGACTGCTGATGCTTCCTTCCTTGCTAGAATTTTGGCACCACCAAAACTAGCTATGTGTGATTCCCTTTGACTTCTAGGTCAGTGATGTCATTGGAAACCTCAACTCATAAGTTGAGGGATCACACCCCTATGCTTGGAACATACAATAATGAAGGGGACTCTATATTTATGAGACTCCTTATATAGTTATTCCTTGCAAGTTTTCTCAATTCTATGTGCATGGTTGGAGAGGCAGAGCAAAGGATGCTTGTATTGGGAACAAGTATCTGGAAATCAAAGGTGGCAGAAGAAAAAGAGCATCTAGAAAGATGGTAACAGTCAACATCCTAGCCTAACTCCCTGCCAAAAGTAAAGAAACATACAAAATCAAGACAATTATTCCTATCTACTTAAAGAAACAAAATTATTGCAAAGGCATGCCTATTTGTTTAAAAGTAGTTATATTTTCATCCCATTGTTACAACCAAATTCACAAATGAATATGTGACATGTGTCTCTTGAACTGAAGCTTGTTTGTTTCCCTTATCTTATAAAAGGAAATTCAGGGCCTGTGACAAAGGATCTAGGAGAAGTTTTGTATCACAATACATAGAAATAGAATTGGTTTTCCTAGTTTAGGTGTCATTTGAGTGCAAAGTTTGATATACTTGTGAAATATTTTGTAAACCAGTATTAGTTCATAGCATAAAAATTTTGTTCAAAGTTTCCAGCTCTTTATTACATTTATGAATAAGATTTGATCAAGCATCATTTTGTTCATCATCACAACCTTTCCTATGTATGTGTATTCATAGTAAATTTAATTATGTAAGGGAATATTGAATGTTGTAGATTTCTACAAGGATTTCTAAGTAGAGTTAGTTTAGAAACTGATTCATGTATAATAGTGTAATACATTATTATATTATTCACAGTGAACTGAGAATATACTAGTTATCATAGGTCTTCATTTCATATATGTTTTGACTCTATGACCCATTAATTATGCACCAATCCTTTTGAAATGTTGTTTGATATAGCTCCCTAATCATTCATATTGAAAATCAAAATGAATTTCTATTCCTGCCTTAAATTATGATTATTATATTATCCCAAATGTTCTCTTGCAATGAATTATGCTAAATGTTGAGAATCTAGCCCATTGTTCTACTATATTAGTAATTCTATAAGCATTTGAGAGAGAACATAAATGTTTGAGAATAGTATTTTTGAGAGGATAGAAAAAGACTTAAGGTAAAATACTGTTAGGATCACCCTCCTAGGTTTTGTAGAGCCTGAAGTGTAGAGGAAAAGGATTAAACCAACTTTTCCTATTCATTGGCCAATCCCTCAAGGCAAATCAACCATTAGAATTGGCTATTCTTTAGATTGCTCTTTGAGATTAGGTTGGGAATTTAAAACAACCAATAGATTGGTGACTCTATTGGGGACTTAGTCTATAACTTGTCAAGATTTGTCCAATAGTTTGTCATGGGTATTTAGAGTTTTCATAAGTGCATTATCATTATTATTCCCTATAAAGGGTAGCGACTTTGATGTTCTCCTAGCTGGTTGATCAAAAAATAAGTTCTGTGTGGCTCTACTATTAGAGAAGACCTAGAATGAAAATAAGTTTTAAAAGAGATTTGTCCTATTTGATGTTCAGTCCTCTATGAAAAGAGGTGGCAACTCTGTGAAGAAGAACTTGATAAATTTGTGAAGAATATTTCAACACTCATAAATTTTCAGCCATAAAGAAAATTTACAGCAGTTGTCATAAACTTCTAAGTATTTTACATGTTCCTATCTCTATGAAGGATACTTTTATGTTGAAAGGTTGTTTGTGAAGGAATTGAGAAAATATTCTTGTTCCTTAATTCAGTGAAAATTAAGCACTAAGAGAAAGGAAAAAGGGCAGTGATAAATTGCATACTACAGTTTGTGTTTTTGAAAGTGAAGTATGTATGTTTTTTGTGAAAAAGGTCATGGACAAGATTTTGGGTAGAATGAGATAGTAGATGTGTATCGGAAAGACTTAAAATATTGTAAAAGAAATTTCAAATTTACCACGAGTAACTACAAAGTTGATAGGAGAAGGTTTCTGTAGGCATAAAGAAATTGTGTCATCAATTTATGCATCCCTGTGTGGATCTAGATACAACAATGTGTAATATACAACCACATTCATGTTATCAAAGAAGCTTTGTCATGGAAAGATATAGAGACATTAATTTTAGTAATATTTATGGCTTTCCAAACCATATCCCACAAAAAATTAGAGCTCAAGTACCAAAGTTCAGTAATGAAAGCTCCATGTCAGCATGTAAGCATTTGCAAGATTTTTGTGATTTAATGGGAGATTATGAAGTAGATGCAAAGGATGTGGTCATGAAATTATTTGTTCAGTCTTTGAAAGAAGATCCTAGAGATTGGTTTACAGATTTGCTTACTCACTACATTTCTTCATGGCAAGACCTCAAAATGGCTTTTGTAGAACAATTTGGGGAAAGGATTGATCTTAGCCAGTTGATTAGTAAGCTTATTAATATTGAAAAGGATGAGGAGGAATTAGTTCCAACTTTTAATCTAAGATTTGCCAAAATGATGAGTGACATCCTTGAAAATACTGGACCAAATGATGCTATGTGTTTAGTTATATATCTAGGTTCATATAATGAAGAAGTTAGCTATCTTTTGAGAGATAGGATTCCTACTACTATGAGACAAGAATATTCTATAGCTATGGATATTGATAACAATTTCAAGCATATGAGGGTAAGAGAATATGAATTTGTAACTATGAATTCTGTTGTGATGTATAGACCCAATAATATTGTCATCTACCAAGATGGCAAAGATCCAAATCTTTAAGTTGAACTCTCATTTGATCATTCAAGAAACAATGATTTGGTTTCCACATATGAACCAAGAAACAAAACTCAAAATTTGAGTAATGAAGGTGGGAATATGGCTTGCAACATTTTAAATACCAAATGTGATGGAAATAAGAGCCTATATGAAACCATTACCTATTTTGAGCCCCCTATTCGAGAAGGAAGGAGGTGTTCGAATTCCTAGCTTGATAAGACAACCCATGGAATAGATAATGTTAAAGTATATGGGGAATGTATGATAATGCTAAGTGAAGAGTCATGTCATGCCCCTATAATAGATGGATCTATTTGTTTTGATACTTATATAAGTGATGAAAAGGATTCCCACTCTCATGATTGCTATCTGGAAATAAAAATGGATCCCCCTATTGGTGAAGGAATATACTTGCTTCTAGATAATGAGACTTCATTTCCTGATGAGTCATCTAGATATGAACATGAATATGAAGTTGAATTAGTTGTTACCAATAACATTGAAAGTGATAGTAATTTGTCTGAATGTTCTTCTCAAGATTATGCTCATTCTAAGTCTGATAAGGATATAAGCCATCAAGACAATGAAGAAGAAGAATGTATGGAAAAAATAGATATAAGGCATAATCTGCTTTATGATATACATCTGGATCTACTAGAGGTAAAAAGCAGTAACCCTTATTAGTGCAGGGACAATCCACTCTTTGCAGAGAATCATGAAGATGTGAGATTGGAAAACTCAAATGAAGATTTCATGGAATCTAAAAAATACAAGACTAGGATTGAAGATATTCTATCATGCCAAATTGATAATCTATCAAGATTAAAGGAGAATAAACCAAATTCAATTTAGTATGAGAAGTTTGATTTGTCAAAAATAGAGTTGAAATGTGATTTCAAGCCATCAAAGCATCATGTTGGAGATGTCCAAAAAGGTATCGAATATGAGTGTTTTAAATTTGATACTAGTTTAGCAAATAAAGAATTTGCTATCAATACAACATATCTAGTAGAGTATGATTATTTTCACTTCCCAAATGTATCTGATAGGCTTGAGGGGAACCAATATAGAGATCATAAAAATTACTATAGTTGGCTTGATATGATAGAGCCATACATTGCCCCTATATCCAATGAAAGTGTATTTAAGTCATCATTTGATTACAAAAATCAAAGAAACATAGGGTACTTTGAAGATGGTGAACTGAAGGATCCTGTAAGATGTATAAACATCCATATTGGCAATAAGATAAATTATGGTAAAAATTTTAGATTTGGTTTGGGGCAATCATTGGAAAACAAAATATTTGATCAAGGAAGATTCTATTTATTCCTTTTATGGTAGCCTTGAGGTACCATGTGATTTTTTCATTTCTGTTTTGACCTGTTCTTGGCTATGCTCTATGGTATACTTCTCTAGAGGTCTTCTGTGCTCTTGCCTTGTTTTGATTAAACAAACATCCCCAACTAGAGCCTCTGGTGGGACTCTAAAAAATTTTCCTCAATCCTTTACTTTGCCCCATTCTATGAAAATTCTCTGCTACAATTTTATGTTCAGAGTTTTGAAAATTTTCCTGTCTTAAGGGTTTAAAACCCTAAACCCTAGAGTTTTCTTTACAAACCTCCAATTGACCCTTTGTTATATTTCTGAGTTGATCGCTCGTCGCTCGTATCAGGTCCTTTAAGTTACAAACCAATGTATTAGGTGATGTTCTTTATCGGCCCCATCCATTTAACCACTGCCTATTACCCGTGCTTTAATTTTTTGCCCATGTTCCTAACTTTTGAGTTGACCCCTTAATGAAATTCATGGCCCCCTTTTCCTAGTTGAATGTTGTATTAATAACATGTGTTTTATTCCTCCTAGTTTCGGACCATCAACATTGAGAAGAGCTATGTGGCATGTTCTGGTTTGTTCTATCATTCTGCAAAGAGATTTTTATAGAATAAAGAAATGGCCATAGAATCACAAAAGAGAGACAAGTGTCAGATCCTCATCTAATTATACAACATGGCCCATTGGTGGGCCCCTTGAATGCTAAGTGGTGAACCTACAGACTTTTTGTCATTCCCTGAAATTCTTTTGAAGAATCCACTAGCTGTCTGTGGAAGCGTAGAAGAGTGACACCTGGCACCAAGTGACATGTCATAAGCCTAAGTATCACAAGGAAAAGAGCCATGTGTTTTCCCACAAGAAAGGTGGAGGGTGTGAGTCATCTCTCAAGTTACATGGCAGGTTTTCTATTTTGAATAGGCTATTTTAAAATAGTTTGCTCCATGCCACGTGAAACAATCCTGATGATTTATGCCATTATGCAGATCTTCATTTCCACCCAAATCTTACCACTGTAGAAGCACAAAAAACTACCAAATGGGCATTGTGAGGGGAAGAATGAGAGTTAGTCAAATACATGAAAAACCTAAAAACCCAAACATCAATAGAATTTGAAGGCAAAGAGGAATCAAACCAAGAAGAGTAAGAACATACTCACAACCCCTTTTACCTGTCATTTTCCATTGTTGCCTATCTTGCTTTGATCTTGATTTGAGAAGCCCTCAAAAGCTTTCTTGCTTGCTTGCTTGTTTGAAGATGCCAAAGGAAGAATGGCTTAGAATACCTGTTTGTGTTGAATGTGAGCTTCAACACACAATAATGGAAGATACTTGGAGAATGGATTTGAGAAGAGAAGATGAGAGAATTTTTGGTATAGTAATTGTGCAAATGAAGTTCCTCTCCAATGGCTTAGAAGAGGGTTCTATTTATAGAATTTCTGAAAATAGAATGGAGGGTGAGGATCTAAGGATGAGATCAATGGCCCTCATTATTTGTCTAAGGATGAGATCAATGGCCCTCATTATTTGTGAATCTTTAATTCATAATGGATGAATTAAAAATTCAAAGTGGAGGATAATGGGTTATGACAATTGAATTAAAAATTAATAGTGGAGGATAATGGATTATGACAATTGAATTAAGAATTCATGGTGGAGAATAATGGGAAACAATTGAATTAAATATTCAATTTGGTGAAGGCTATGGGGAACATTGAATTAAATATTCCATTTGTGAAGGCTAGTGGGGAACATTGAATTAAATATTCCATTTGTGGAGGCTAGTGGGGAACATTGAATTAAATATTCAATTTGGTGGGGGAAAATTGATTTAAAGATTTATTTTGGAAAATAGAGGATATTAGCTAATTAAATATTAATAATATTTAATTATATGTGCAACATGGTGAGGTGGAAGAGATGAGGTGGATTGATGAGGTGGATTGGTGAGGTGGATTTTGTGAGGTGGATTTTGGACTTTAGACCTTTAGAAGAATTTAGGGAATTTAATTGATGTGAGATATTTAGAAGAATTTAGGGAATTTAATTAAATAAAATGACTTTATTTAATTATGGGATAATGAGACAATTAAATAAATTTATAATATTTATTTAATTGACAGAAGAAAATAGGAATTAAGATAAATATTAAAATATTTACTTAATTCGACCTGAGCCAATTTTAGGTGTATACATTTTGCCCCTCTTTGAAGCAATGTGTTTTATCACGTTGTTTCAAAGAATAAGAATTTTTGACAATGATACATGCTCCAGTTTGCCCCTGGTACAAGTTTTAACAACAGGATGCCCCCTCAGGAGATTGGATGGGAGGAAGATAGCAGGGCATGAGACGAACAATCTCATGAAGAGGAAGGTGAAGAAATGGGTTAGGATGGAGAAAATGGGTTATGGTTCAGAGAAACAACCATGGGAAGTAGTCAGAGAGTCCTATAGTCAGATATGGGTCCCTTGCTAGATATAGGAGTTGGGTCCACACAAACTAGTCATTTGTACACTTGGCCATAGGTGATTTGTCCTCTGGAGAGCTTAGGAGAGCATGGCAGCCAAAGAGATGGATATTTCGCGGGAGCAGCATTAGTTTGAGCAGATTCGACGGTTCGATTGGCCAGCAGAGGCAGGACCCCCAGTATGAAGTTCTTCAAAACTTGTCGAATGTCAATTTTTGTGTGTATTAATGGCTACGAAAAGCAACTAGGATAAATGTGCAAAAACCCTAGTTTTGCACATATGCGCTCCTAAATTGCACATATGTTGCGAGATTGCGCATTCATGCTGCGAAATGGCACATTCGTTTATATTGCGCTTTTGTATCTGGAATGTGCACATTTGTGTGTTTTGTGCATTTGCTCTAATAAGTTGTGCATTCATTTTGAAGTTGTGCATATACACTGTGAGTTTGTGCATATGATTAGTATTGCGCATTCGAGTTATGGCAATGCACATATGTAGTGAAATTGTGCATTTGCTCTAATAGGTGGCGCATACGCGTCAGGGAGTTGCGCATTCATGGTGAAGCTGTGCTTTTGGTATGAATTTGCACATTTGCCGCCTGGATTTGTGCATTTGCACTTTTCAGCAAATCAGTTGACTTAACGAAATTAACCCAATTGGCATCCTAATCGATGTGTCAATTGATTAGCAATCTCTGAGATTGCTAAGAATCTAGTCGAGAGATGATATGCTGTTTGATTAATTTGATATGTTGAGTCAATGATAGGATAGCTTGATTGCTTGGAGTAGGTTTTCGATATGGATTTGGATTATTGCTGATAGTATGCGTTTCTTGGTTGCAGGAGGATATTCGGGATGTGTTGACATCGCGAGAGTTGTTCCCGTTGCCGTTGTTGCAACAGTATATGCTGACCGAGATGGATCAAGAGGCTCTAGCTGCAATGGGTTTATATCATGTGCTCTTCATGCCTGAGGTTTGCATGAACCAAGCGATGGTGACGGCAGCTGTGGAGCGATTCCACAGTGAGGATGGGACCTTCCATTTTCTGACAGGGGAGATGGCCATCACTCTAGAGGATGTGTATTGGATTCTGCACCTCCCTATTCAGGGAGAGTTGGTTGAGTATGAGTCACAGCGTGGCGCTGGGTTGGAGGAGTGTAGGCAGGTTTTTGATGATCTTGAGTTAGTAGGGGAGGAGATCTTGTGGCAGGACATGTATGACTGTTATGACTACTTCCCAGGTATAGTGGCTGGATTGATCGGAGGCATAGTATGCCCCGATAGGAGAGCGCATGCCTTCCCCATTGGCTGGGGACATGTGCTAGAGAGTATGATCACTGATGGGACCCGATATGCGTGGGGTGTGTGCGTGCTTGCACATCTCTACAGGGACCTGCAGTAGGCAGTATACCACCAAGGCTCTGGCTTAGCGACAGGCGCGTCGCTCTTATAGTTTTGGTTGTGGGAGTACATTGCCATCACACATCCAATCTGTGTATTTCAGCGGCAGAGGGGTGAGCCCTATAGTTACGGGTATGCAGGTGTCATTTCTTAGCACAGGCTGGGGAGGCTTGAGTATTGGAGGCATGCCTTTGATGGTGTGGATGCAGTTGTCTGGAGGCTATACCTTGACTGCGAGGTATGGGAGGATGAGGCAGATGAGCTCCCCTATTATTTCCAGATGAGGTGGCTAATTGGGCAGACTCGGTTAATTTTAGAGCGGTAGATTGTCAGCCGAGTGCAGAGATAGTTTAGCCGTGTGCAGGGTAGACCGCAGGGCGAGGCATGCTTTGCCAGGATCTACGCCGAGCAGTATAGGTGGGGTCTTGTGGCCTCTTATGAGGAGGCATTGGCCGATTTTCGACAGATTCCATTTGTAGCCTGGCCGATGCGGAGAGACATAGTAGATGCTAGCATGATGCCAGACTATGAGGAGTGGTTTGTAGCACATCCATTTCCTCGCTACTTAGGTCCTGGAGAGGTAGCGCCTCATATAGATGAGGGTGACTTAGATGGAGGGGGTGGAGGTGGCAGGGGGAGGGGTGGATGACGGAGGAGGATAGATCAGGGAGATGAGGGGAGACAGAGACAGAGACAGAGAGTTGGAGAGGGGCTCATGGGGCAGCAGGCAGTGGGATAGGCATAGGTTCAGGTGCCAGTACAGCCAAGGGTAGCCTAGAGGCAGATGCCACCACCTCAGTAGGTGCCAGCACAGCAGGTGGCACAGGTCGTGTAGGTACAGGTGCTAGCACAGCAAGTACAGGTGCCAGCCCAGCAGGTACAGGCCGACTAGGCTCCACAGCCTAATGTACAGCAGTAGGTTCTAGTTTCTTTACAAACCTAGATTAGGCAGCTGAGGGCTCATCTGAGAGCCGCAGAGTCACATCGGGATGCAGATGCGACTCAGATATCCGAGTTGAGCAGGGAGAGAGATGGAGCCTTAGCTAGTATGTGGGCTATGAGAGCAGAGCGGGATGCAGCCTTGATGGCTATGGGTACCGATGGGACCTTCGGCTTCTTGGTGGCATAGGTGCAGCAATCTCAGGCCCAGGTAGTGTAGTTGCAGAGTGACCTGACTAGAGCTTAGGCACAGACTCAGTATTACCGGGGGTTATATCACGGTACCATGCCCACGAGTCAGAGAGCCTCAAGCTTTTGGAGCCAGTCAGAGGCAGCGTAGAGAGCAGGTGGGTCTCGGTCTATGGGCTCAGTGAGGGGCCCACCGCCATCAGGGGTGGATAGAGGAGAGGCTAGTGCCGGGAGCAGTGTTCCACGATAGTAGGGTTAGACAGACCCAGATACTTGTACCATTTTTTTGATCGCATTGTAGCACATTTTTGACAGCTGGCTGAGATAGCCTACATATGTACTTATTATTTTCTAAGACATGTATCACCCTTTGTTATATGTAGTATACACTTATGACATGGCTCTGAGTGTGGACAGAGATTTTGATATATTGTACCTTTGGACATATGCTTATGTGATGATGCGTTGATGTTTATATGCTATGGATGTACGCTATTTTATGATGTGTTAGTATATGTTATGCATACTAGATGGATGTTTTAGAATACTTTTTTGAGTTATGCAAATGCTAATGTGTATGGATATGGGTGTGCAGTTCGATATGTATGTGACCTATGTTTTTGATTTTCTTTTGATATGATGTATGGATGCCCAATGTATATGGATGATCTTAAAAAAATGTAGGAAAATTGATCTCATGGACTTATTATGTATGCAAATGATGTAATCATGCAAAATGACTATCTTATGTGATGTGATATGCAAGATATGTGTTTGATATGTCCAGATGTACTCAATCGACACAGAGAAGATATAGACAAGTGGAATAGAAGAAGACATGGAGAAATACTGACTTTCATTTTGATATACTGCAGGGTCTGCATTATTGTGGGGATGATATGGAGTTGCTAGATATGAGATGGATGTGGATACGGATTTATCATCTTTGCAAGTCTTTTGCTTTCATCATCGAGAACTTTTTGGTATTTTTTCATTTTTTGAAATGTAGTAAGAGAATACAAGCATCTAGGTATAGTTAGACCTAGATGTCATGAGTATCCCTTACCTAGATTTTGATATAGCAAGTTGATACAAGCATCTAGCCAAACTTGAATCTAGATGACCTGAGTACTTCTTGCGCTTTAACAAACAAGGATTGCCCCGTTTCATGTTTAGACCTCAAAGTCCTCAATGATCTTTTACCGATCATGTCATTAGACATAAGTCATCACATTACTAAAGTTTAATCCACAAGCAGTAGACAAAGAAAAATTATGTCCCCATCATAGCATCTCTAGCAGTCGGCATCCTTGAGTAGCATAGGAAGACATAATTGACAAAAATTCAAGACCTTGTAAGTTAACCTGTTGACAAAACATTCTTGCATTAGATGTGTCTTTTTGCCATAATTGAGATAGAATTGTTTTGATTGTTTCGATATGGTGCTTTGCTTTTTTTTTGTTTTGGACAGGTTGATGTTACATGTTGAGAACTTTGTTCTAGGTGTCTAGTGAAAGTATCACAATCCGTTATTGGTATCTCCTTTCAGAAGGATGGCATTCAAGAACCCAAATCCACAACTAGATCAAGGAGTTGCCCCCTAGTTTAGACAAGGATCAACTTATTATGGGTGGGATGGCAATAGATATGGAGAGACAGACCCTAAGGAACTGACCTAGTGCCTCGGGGGCCCATTGCTAAATGGCCTTGCCTACGTGACAACGCAAAGGCAACTTAGTTCGGGGTGAACCCTAATGGACCTAAGACCTAGGTGATGGGTGAAACTGTAGAAGTGGTATGGACTGAGATAAAAAGACCAGATATGGGACTGATGGGTCATCGGAGCCTCGGGGGCGCATTGATAATGGCCTTGCCTATGTGATAGCTCAGAGGCGACGTAGTTCGGGAGTTGGACCATGGATGGGCTAGTTCGGTGTGATGGGGACAAGAGTCAAATGAAGTCGACATAGATGGAGGGAGTGGTTTGTCGCAAATAGTGCCTGTTTACCAAGTTTTCACCACTTACTTTTATTTGCACGTGTAGCCAAAAGTACACATGACGCCTGTTTGCCAGGTTTTCATCATGGTACCGATCCTTTTTGTTATTTTCCATTTTTTTTTCAAGACTCCCTTACCTCGAGATTTTCAAGTATAGAACTTGCAAAGATGCATGCTGTTGACAGGATCCTCGAAGAGTTCACCTTCAGATGTGGCCAATTGATATGCCCCTGATCCATAGGCTGCAATGACAACATAAGGCCCTAACTAGTTGGGCTTGAACTTTCCTTTCTTTTCTCTATCTGGTTGATTCTAGGGGTTCTCTCTAAGGATGAGATCACCAACTTGGAAGACTTGGAGCTTTACCTTGTGATTATATCTTTTGGACATTCTTTGTTGATATGCTTTTAGGTGGTTAAAGGTCTGTTGCCTTCTTTCTTCCAGCAGTTCTAACTCTTGCAGTCTAGCCACTCTGTATTCTTCATCAGGGATGAGGCCTCTTAATGACACTTGCAAAGATGGGATCTCGACTTCGATGGGAAAGATGGCTTTAGCTTCATAGACCAGGGAGTATGGTGTTGCACCTGTGGGTGTGCGGATGCTTGTGCGGTAGGCCCATAGCGCAGGATTTAGTTGGACATGCCAATCACAGCCGGCATCATTGACAGTCTTTTTCAGGATTTTGAGTATGGTTTTATTTGATGCCTCCGCTTGACCATTGCCTTGGGGGTAATACGGGGTAGAAAAGCGGTGTTGGATGTGGAATTTATCACATAGTTCCCTGACATCCTGATTTTTGAAGGGTCATCCATTATCTGTGATAATGGACGAAGGGATACCATAGCGACAAATGATATAGTTTAGGATGAATGAGGCAATTTGTTTGCTGGTGATGTTGGCTAAGGGCACAGCTTCAATCCACTTCATGAAGTACTCAGTGGCAGTGATTATGAACTTGTGTCCGCTGGATGAAGGGGGGTGAATCTTGCCCACTAAGTTGAGTCCCCACTGACAGAACGACCAAGGAGTGGTCAATGGCTGTAGCTCCTATGTTGGTGCATGTATTAAGTTCCCATGGATTTGGCATTTCTTGCACTTCTTGACGAACTGATAAGAGTCTTGTTCCATGGTCAGCCAGTAATACCCCATGCGCATGAGTTTCTTAGCTAGGGTAGAGCCACTAGAATGGGTCCCACATATACCGTCGTGTATCTCGCTCAGAGCAGTTTTATATTCCTCTCTATCTAGACACCTAAGGAGAGTACCATCGAGACCTCGGTGATACAGGGTGTTAGCGATGATGCCATACTAGGATGCCTGCCGGATGAAGGTTCTTTTCTAGTTCCGGGAGAGGTTAGGTGGGAGTGTATTCTCTTTTAGATAGGCAAATATTTTACCATAGAGAGGGGAATCGGTTCCTATGATGTGGCATATAATGTGGGATTCGGGGGTATCATACGCAGGATAGGAGACTGGCTCTACTAAGAACTCATATCGTGTTTGATTGCCTGGAATGTCGAGAAGAGATGCGATTGTAGCCATTGCATCTACAGCTTTATTCTCGATCCTTGGTATCTGTTCAAATGATATCTTGGTGAAATACTCCTTGAAGTCATCTACCATGCATTTATAAGGAATCAGTTTCTCATCCTTCGTTTGATAGTCATCATTTACTTGGTTGATGACCAGTTGTGAGTCACCATAGACTTGAAGTTCCTTGATGTTCCACTCAACTGCTAGCTTAATGTCGATGACCAGGGCCTCATATTCTGCTACATTGTTAGTGCAAGGGAACATTAATCTGTAGACTTTGGAATAGTGTCACCATTAGGTGTGATCAACAAGATACCTGCCCCCGATCCATGCTGAGTGTAAGAGCCATCAAAGTACATTTTCCAGTTTGCTGTGTTGATGTGGAAGATAGACTCATCTAGAAATTTAGAGCTTAGGGGATTGTCATCTGTTAAAGGTGCCTTTGCTAGTTGATCTGCAAGCACTTGTCCTTTTATCACTTTTCTATCCACATATTCTATGTCGAACTCACTGAGAAGCATGACCCATTTTGATAATCTACCTGTTAAGGCCACCTTGTTGAGTAAGTATTTCAGTGGGTCAATCTTTGCCACCAGTTTAACAAAGTGTGACAGCATGTAATGTCTCCATTTTTGTGAGGCAAATACAACAGCTAGGCATGCTCTTTCTATTGGTGTGTATTGCAACTCGTATCCGACGAGTGTTCAACTAATGTAGTAGATAGCCTGTTCTTTTCCATCATAGTTCTGTTGAGCTAGGAGAGCTCCCAGAGCCGTTGGTGTAGCTGAGATATATAGTAATAGAGGTCTGCCCTGAATTGGTGGCATTAATACTGGTGGCTTCATTAGGTATTCCTTTAGCTATTGAAAACCCTGCTCGCATGACTCGTTCCATTTGAAGGATACATTTTTGTGTAGCAGATGAGAGAATGGGTGGCACTTATCTGCCAGTTGGGAAATGAACCGTCTAATAGACTATAGTTTGCCCTGTAGGGATCTCAATTGAGTCAAAATTTTTAGTAGGTGGATTTTGGACTTTAGACCTTTGGAAGAATTTAGGGAATTTAATTGATGTGAGATATTTAGAAGAATTTAGGGAATTTAATTAAATAAAATGACTTTATTTAATTATGGGATAATGAGCCAATTAAATAAATTTATAATATTTATTTAATTGACAGAAGAAAATAAGAATTAAGATAAATATTAAAATATTTACTTAATTCGACCTGAGCCAATTTTAGGTGTATATAGGCATTATTTGACTTTTCTTCTTAGTTATATAGCTAAGGTGGCAGTCCGAGTGGCATGCTCTGATTGATTCATGCTCATTTTACATAGGTGATGGGGTTTCTCTTCTTGTTGACTACATATACACCATTGATTCAGATCATCTATCATCAAGATCAATGGCCCATTTTCAAATAAAAAAGATGAAGTGGTGGCGCATAATAAACAATTCACCAGTGTTGAAATGACTTCCTAACCCTACATTGAGTCTTCATCACTGCCACTGCTATGGAATAAACATGCCTGAAAAATTGACATGATATAGAATCAACTCCTAGGAATTTGTGTTCAGACTTGAGGGGATGTTTTGCTTGCTTTGTGGTGAGTTTTGACAAGGTAAATTTCTTAAAATGGAATTAAATACTAAAACTAATGAAGCTAATTTGGTGGCCTCATTACAAGAAATGACATTTATAGTTACACCAGGTTATGTGACATCTATGTGATGGTGAAGTACTTTATATGTTTTCCTCTTCTAGAAGAATTGGGAAATCATCAAATATTTTTATTTATAACCAATAATGCCATGGAAGTGATTGAATGAATTGATCAAGGAAATATCAAAGTGTGTGAGCTCCTGTAGTTTTTCTATAAATAGGTGCCTTTGATGTTACTTCATATACTATTCTTTCTGTGCGGACAATACATATACTTATCCTTTTAGTGTGCTCTTTTTGATGTCCTATTCTATAGGATTTTCTTCTTTGTTCTCATGGTTGATGTTGTGTTCTTATAAAATTAAGGATTTAGAGATGTTTCTTTTATAGAATGGGGGGAAGTGGAATGATTTAGAAAGTGTAGTGGCAGGCATCAAACTCTTGTAAACCCTTGTTTTCTCCTTGTTTTTATCTAGATGTGGGCTTTGAATCCTAGTCTCCTGATTCCATTAACTCCCTATTAATGTGAGTTTTAAGAATGGGACCTCAGGAAGAGGGGCATCATTTTTCCCTCTTCCCCTCTCTCAGAGCTATAGTTCCTAATAAAGAAACAACTATAGCTATGGGAGTGTTTCCCCGTGGATGAAACAATTGGGAATTAAGGAGAGAAGTTTGACTATTGTTTCTACCTTCCGAGCTAGAACTTTGGCACCACCAAAACTAGCTCTGTGTGATTCCCTCTGACTTCTGGGTTAGTGACAACATTGGAAACCTCAACTCATAAGTTGAGGGCTCACACCTCTGTGCTTGGAACTTGGAATAATGAAGTGGACTCTAGATTTTTGAAACTCCTTATATAGTTGTTCCTTGTAGGTTTTCTCACTTTTGCATGCATGGTTGGAGAGGTAGAGTAAAGGATGCTTGTATTGGGAACAAGTATCTAGAAATCAAAGGTGGTGCAAAAAAAAGAGCATCTACCAAGATGCTAACCATCAACATCCTAGCCTAACTCCTCGTCAAAAGTGAAGAAGCATACAAAACCAATCTACAATTATTCCTATTTGCTAAAAGAAACAAAATTATTGCAAAGGCACACCTATTTGATTAAAAGTGGTTATATTTGCATCCCATTGTTACAACCAAATTGTCAAATAAATATGTGACATTTGTCTCTTAGCTTGAAGCTTGTTTGGCTCCCTTTTCTGATAAAAGGGAATTCAGGGCCTATGACAAAGGATTCAAGAGAAGTTTTTGTATCACAATACATAGAAATAAAATTGGTTTTCCTAGTTTAGGTGTGATTTGATTGTAAAGTTAGATATAATTGCAAAATCTTTTGTAAACCAGTATCAATTCATAGCATAAATATATTGGTTAAATTTTCAAGCTATATTGTCTCCTACACATGTACTCTTTTATTACATTTATGAATAAGATTTGATCAAGATCATCACAGTCTTTGCATTGTATGTGTATTTATCTTATGAATTTTACTCAAGTAGTAAATTTAATGTTGTAAGGGAATATTGAATGTTGCAAATGTCTACAAGGATTCCTAAGTAGAGTTAGTTCATAAACTGATTGAAGTATAATAGTATAATGCATTATTGTATTGTTCATAGTGAATTGAGAAAATACTGATTATCATAAGTCTTCTTTTCATATCTATTTTGAATCTGTGACCCATGGATTAGGCACTGATCCTTTTGAAGTGTTGTCTAATGCAACTCCCTAATCATTCATATTGAAAATCAAAATAAATATCTAGTCTTGTCTTAAGTCATGAGTATTAAATAATCCCAATTGTTCTCCTAAAATAAATTATGCTAAAGATCAAGAATCTAGCCCATTGTTATACTATATCAGTAATTCTATAAGCATTTGAGAGAGAATGTTTCTATTTGAGAACAATATTTTGAAAGAATAACAAAAGACTTAAAGTAAAATGCTATTAGGATCTCCCTCCTAGGTTTTACAAAGCGTGAAGTGCAGAGAAAAAGGATTAAATCCACTTTTCCTATTCATTGGCCAATCCCTCAAGGCAAATCAACCATTAGAATTGGCTATTCTTTAGATTGCCCTTTGAGATTAGGTTGGGAATTTAAAACAACCAACACTATCCCCATAGTATGAATCCATAGTCTACTGAGAATCATATTATATGAAAGTGCACTAGACATGATATGAAAATGGTAGATAATGTCATGGGTCCAACCTTTATAGCTAAAGTTATAGTGTACTGTAATTTATGGAAATCAAAATGAAAGTAAAAGATAAAACAAATGCAATGAAAACAAATGTTATACCTTCCAATGTGATCCACAAACCCTAGATAAGGTGGAGAGTGTTACACCCAAGAACTCTAGCTTTACCCCAAGATGATAATGGACAACATGAAATGCTCTCAAAACTTATGCAACTCACTAACACTAGCTCAAGAGGAGAGATTTTGGCATGATAACTTTTCTTAAATTGTGGATGATAAAATTGATTGGATGAGGGTGTATTTATAGGCTTTTTATGATGTGGAGGGCCTAGATTCAATCTCCAAAAGTAGAGGGTTGTGAATAAAGATGAATTTTAAATTCATCTTGGGAAAATGGTGGATTAAATGAGGTTGGGTGAGATGGATTAGGTGTGAATTAAAAATTCACATGAGGAAAAGAAAATGAATTAAAAATTCATTTGGGGAAGAGTGGAAATAAATGAGTTATGACATGTGTAAGGAATGTAAGAGGTATTAATGAGATGTTTGACATATGTGTATAAAAAATTGATTTATGTGGCATAGATATCAATTTTTATTTAGAGGATGTGGGGAAGGGTGTTAAGCTAGGTTTGACCATTTTAATAAGGGTAATTAGCCTAATTAATATGGCTGGAAAAAATTAGGGAATGGATTAATGAGGGGTTAAGATTAATTAATAGTGTTTTATTTAATTAATCCTAGGTCTAGGATCATGTAGGTTAGGCTAGGTAATTAAATAATTGATATTTGATTAACTAGGGTAGGGATAGGTTAATTAGTAGGTTAAATTAATTGGATAAACATGATTTATCTAATTAGTTAGGTTTAGGAAAAAGGAGAAATTAATCAAATAAACATTTGCACATTTATTTAATTAATTGGCTAAGTTAGACTATTGAATTAATCAAATTAATTCAATTTTAAAGGGTGAAACGATGGGAAACCAGGTGTTGAAAGGGATAATTAATTAAATAAAAATTTAATTAATTGATTAGAAGGGAAATTGATGTGTTTGGTGATGTCAGAGGTCGGTTAGATGGTGAAGACATTTTTAGGTGTCTACATTTGCTCCTGTTTGACGTGGCATTGTGACCTAGCATGGAAGTGGTGTCAAGTCAAAGAATTTTTCCCAGCTGCACCGAGAAGGAATGAAATGAATGAGGGATGTCCCCTTGAGAGGTTGGGTGAAAAAATAAACAAAATTGGATGAGCTCTTGAAAGGGAGAAATGGAGGTGAAAAATGGATAGAAGATGGAAAAACAGGTTGATAAGAAGAAAAAGTCTGAAAAAGGTTATGATCTACACCCTGGGGAGTAAAAAGTGTGTTGGAGGATGACATGGCTGACTATAAATAGAAAAAAGTGGGCCCTATAGTGCCACATTTGTACCCATTCAGCCACTTGGATGAAAGAGAAGGAGAGAATGGAAAACCCTAATCCAATGTTCCCACGCTTTCAGCACATATCCGAGCGATTCTGGTCATACGGGAGAGCACCAAAGGCTAGCGACTAGGTAGGCCTAAACCCTAGCCTTGTCTTTTTTTGTTTTATGCATTAATTGCTTTTAGGATTTGGGAATTACGATTGGGCGCCATCGGGAACCCAATTGGCACCAAAATGGCTTAGATTGGTGTCATTCGCTTAGGGTAGAATGGCAGGAATTGGTGCCAAAATAGAAAGTTTTGGCACCATCATCTAGTTTGGCACAAAAATGTGCAGGTTAGGGTTATAGGTGCATTGGCACCAAAACATGGTAGCATGGCGCCATTGTCTAGATCGGTCCCATGTTGGAAAGTGGTGCCATTGTTCAGTTTGGTGCCATGTGAATGCATGGCGCCATCTCATCAATTGTCGCCATGAGGGAAAGTGGTGCCATCTTGTGGATCGACACCTTAGGGCAAATCGATGCTATTTTTTAAAATAGTGCTTAATGGCTACGTAGTGGCGCTGTTCCGCAAAATGGCACCTTTTAGGATAGGATAGCACCATCAATGGGATTGGCGCAATAGGGGAATTTAGTGGTGCCAAAATTGATTTGGCCACCAAAGGAAGAAAATTTAGTGTAGGAAGGCTGATTTGGAAGGAAGAGGTGAGTTTTTAACAAACATTGGTGGATGCAGGTGACTATATCCTTCATCATGGGCTCATGGAAGCGATGTGTGTCCTCTATAATGTAGCTGTTAGATGGGTTCGATGGACCAACATGAGGTCAATTGGCAAGGTTAGGGCTACTGACAGTATCAGATATGCTAGTTTTACAAGCACATAGAGCATTGATGACAACCCTCTTAGAGTGTTATTGACCTGAGACGTGCTCCTTTCTCCTACCGACAAGAGAGATCACCATCACTCTTAAGGATGTTTATCACATCCTCAAGCTACTAATTCACGGGGATCAAGTGGTATATGATACAAGGAGAGGACGGAGAGCCTTAGGTAGAGCATTTGCCCTAGGACAGCCAGTGTTGTCAGAGGACAGGTGAGAGATGAGCTATGATGAGACTTTAGTGGCGAGTGTAGATCATTTCACCCTATTCTTGTGTGCATTGATTGGTGGCATGGTGCTGCTGGATTAGCGAGGTTGAGGCTTTCCAGTTGGGTGGGGGAGATGATAGAGGGGATGGTGCGGGATGAGACCGTCTATTCCTGGGGGTCATGTATGTTAGCATAGTTATATCATGAGATGCATACAGTGGTCTATCACTATGATTCAACATTATCAGTTGGGGTCAAACTGCTACACATGTGGGCCTTCAAGCATATTACAATCACGAGGCCAAGGGGAGGATACCATTGACGGTGGTTCGAGGCATTTGTATTTTTATACCAGTAGTCGGTTGAGTACTCTCACACATGATAGGTGCATTATTGGTGACGGGTACTAGATGATCTGATTTGGATCACTTGGCAACCATATATAAGAGTAGAGTTGTGGCCAGATGATGATATACATATGACCTATACATTCTAGCCATGGTACTTGATGGGTTGAGGTGATCATACCATTGATATGTATCTATCGTCATGGGTCATGTGTCAGTTTGGTTTGTGACATGATGTTCCTTAGGGGATGGTGATATTTGCATGAACATCGCGAGATGAGAGATGGCCACTAGCTATAGCACCATAGGTGGTGATAGGGGACTTTACAGCCTTACAATCACTGATGTGGGATTGGAGGAGTATGGTGGTAGATGTAGGTACTATGCCTACATATGATCAGTGGTGGTAGATGTTGTAGCCAACCCATATGATGGATCAGACCAAGGATCTGGACATGACTATGGAGGCAGAGGTAGAGGAGGTGGATGATGATGATCTCATTGGGGTGTTAGTAGCAATAGCATATGAGTAGGTGGAGGCTGCAAAAGGATGGGGTAGAGGGAAAGGTAGACGGCCAGTGATACCATCATGACTATGGAGGCAGAGGTAGAGGAGATGGATGATGATGATCTGATTAGGGTGTTAGTAGTAGTAGCATATGAGCAGGTGGAGGCTGCGAGAGGATGGGGTAGAGGGAGAGGTAGATAGCTAGTGGTATATGATACAAGGAGAGGACGGAGAGCCTTAGGTAGAGCATTTGCCCTAGCATAGCTAGTGTTGTCAAAGGACAGGTGAGAGATGAGCTATGATGAGACTTTAGCAGTGGGTGCAGATCATTTCACCCTATTCCTATGTGTATTGATTGGTGGTGTGGTGATGCTGGATTAGCGAGGTCGAGGCTTTCCACTTGGGTGGGGGAGAAGATAGAGGGGATGGTGCCGGATGAGACCGTCTATGCCTGGGGGTCATGTATGTTAGCACAATTATATTATGAGATGCATATAGTGGTCTATCACTATGATTCAACATTATTAGTTGGGGTCAGACTGCTGCACATGTGGGCCTTCGAGCATATTACAATCACGAGGCCGAGGGGAGGATACCATCGACGGTGGTTTCAGGCATTTGTATTTTTGTACCAACAATTGGTTGAGTACTCTCACACAGGATAGGTGCATTATTAGCGACGGGTGCTAGATGATCTGATTTGGGTCACTTGGCTACCATATATTGGAGTAGAGTTGTGGCTAGATGATGATATACATATGCCCTATACATTCTAGCCATGGTACTTGATGGGTCGAGGTGATCACACCATCGATATGTATCTACCGTCACAGGTCATGTGTCAGTTTGGTTTGCGACATGATGTTCCTCAGGGGATGGCAATATTTGCATGGACATCGTAAGATGAGAGATGGCACCGGCTATAGCACCATAGGTGGCGATAGGGGACTTTATAGCCTTACATCCGTTGATGTGGGATTGGAGGAGTACAATGGTAGATGTAGGTACTATGCCTACATATGATCAGTGGTGGTAGATGTGGCAGCTAACCCATATGATGGATCAGATTGAGGATTTGGATATGACTGTGGAGGCAAAGGCAGAGGAGTTGGATGATGATGATCTGATTGGGGTGTTAGCAATAGTAGCATATGAGCAAATGGTGGCTGTGAGAGGATGGGGTAGAGGGAGAGGTAGATGGCTAGTGATACCATCACTACATGTATCACTGTAGGGACACCAGTAGGTACAAGAGCAAAAAGCACCCTAGGGACAAGTAGCTATACAGTAGGGGCAGGGGGGATAGTAGGTGATGAGGCTTAGGCGGTGGGTCTCACAGCAGCAGTAGCCACAGTAGACACAATGGTAGATACCTTTGCAATAGGTACAGGTAGAGCAGGGGTTGGTGCAGCGAGTGCTTCAATAGTAGGGTTCCAAGTAGAGGCCATCTAGTTAGGGAACAACAGGACGGGATAGGGGGTTGATGCCACCTCCATAGGCACCCCTACATCAGTAGGGATGGAGGGCCACCTTTGCATAGCAGACAATTGACCTAGAGGTGAGGGAGAGGACTTACTAGGAGGATATCCTAGCAGCTTCTATGACATTTCCTGGAGTGGGAGGGGTGGAGGCTAGTACTTCAGCAACAGGAGCAGAGCCAACCCCTGGGTAGCATTCTTCACATCGGGGCACCCACATAGACTATGAGGATGAGATGGAGACCCTTTGAGGCTAGTTTGCTAGCTTGGAGGATATAGTGTAGAGGTAGCAGTAGGAGCTAGTGCAGCTATGGGGGTAACTACATTATTAGATGGGATAGATGGTGATGAGACCATAAAGTGTCTCATCTTTAGTCAAATAAAAGTATATATTTTCTCTTCATTAAATAATTTTGGAAGTGGACTTGAGTATGGTTTTGAATATTTTTAGCTAAATATCAAATAAACTTGTCTAAATGCAATGATCGATGCCATGTATGAGTTTATCTTGATATTACATGTTCACCTTGAGATTACCTATTATTTTATCAATAAATTGAAGAGAAAGTCTATTTTATGTCAAGTTGCAGAGTTTTAGAGTTGCAGAGCTCTAGAGATGCATAGAGCTCCAAAGATGCATAGAGCTCCAAAGATGCACAGAGTGCCAGAGATGGACAGAGCTCCGGAGATGCACAGAGCTTCGGAGATGCACAGAGCGCTGGAGATGCACAGAGCGTTGGAGATGCATAGAGCACTGGAGATGCATAGAGTGTCAAAGATGCATAGAGCTTTGGAGATGCATAGAGCTCTGGAGATGCACAGAGCACCAGAGATACATAGAGCTTCAGAGATGCACATAGCGTCGAAGATGCACATAGTGTTGGAGATGCACAAAGCTCCGGAGATGCACAGAGCTCCAGAGATTCACAGAGCTCCAGAGATGCACAGAGCCATGGAGATGCATAGAGCACCGAAGATGCACAAGTCAAAAATGTAGTTTTAGTAAAACTACAATATCTCACTCATTTCTTAATGAAAATTAGAATTTCAAAATGATCCAGAAAGATTAAAGAGAGGAACAAATCCATAAAGACATTTTGAACAGATTCATTAAAATGAATAAATGGTTAATTATATAAGTTGACTATTACACAGTGTGAAGATGCAAAACAGAAAAAGTTAAGAAAACTAGTTTTAGTAAAACTATGATATCTCTCTCATTTATTAATGAAATTTAGAAATTCAAAATGATATGGAAAGATGAAAGTTAGGGGAACAAAACCTGAAAATCATTTGAGGAGATCTAGTAAAAAAATTAGTAGTTTATGACAGAAGTTGACTGTTCTACAAGCTCCAGAGATGTTCCAGAAATACTTTATGAAGTTGCTATGAATTCTTTTGATCTACCAACACACACTACAAGATTTTTTGAAGAATAGATTGAATATAATTACTCCTAAATTAATGGATCTAATTAAAGTGTAATTATCCCATGCAAAGAATGCACATTTAGTGTTGCATGTCTTTCTAAAAGATATTGCATGTCTTCCTTGTAATCAGCAATTGTATAATCAATTAACTAAATGAATACGTTTAGTTAACTAGATAAATAAGTTTAGTTAGCTGCATGAATAAGTTCTCTAATCTAGAGAGACTCTCAATTAGAATTTAATAACCATAGTTATATATAGATAACTATGGCGTAGAATAGAGGAAGGAAGTTGTAAAAGAATTAATTGAAGGAAAGAAGAACTCTGTTATTTTACATGTACTTTAGATCTTAAAGGTTTTGAATAAAAGAAGTTGTTCTATAAATTTGTTGATTGCTGGAATTGATTAGTCTTTCTCTGGAGGAAGGAGCAAGGGCCGACTCCAACCAAAGGGCAGAGACTACATTTCTTAGTTTGTTTAGTTGCTTTGCTATTATGCAATTCCTTTATTTAGAATTCCTTTAGCTGTTCCAATTTTTATTCCAGAATTAGATCATCTTTTCAAGTTATTACTTTCCTTAAATTAGGTTGTCTTTTTTAGTAGATTTTAAACCCAGTTTGTTTCATGCAATTGTTATCAATTCCCTTTTGTAGAAAAGACTACCATGCAAGTTATTCCTCTTCCCTTTTGCATACAACCATGGACACTGCCTTGGATTGATATTTATTAAAATTAAATGATGAGGATGCAATGACCCTCATCAGATGGGCAGGTGAGTGCACTACAGGTGCAGCTGGCACATACTTAGATTTAGGTGGCTAGTTTGTAGGCAATAATTTTAGGGAGTAGGACGAGGCTAGTACTGTCATAGATGTAGGCTCAGATCACATAGGTGGAGGGATAGCTTTCACAGTTACAAGGTCAACTTTTTTATTAGAGTTAGTGTGCTGAGTACTACCATGCAGCTTATTGTTCAACCATCCCTGAGGGTCAACGACTTCCTACCTACAATCAATAGAGTGGGTCATGGATGTCTGGGTCGTGCAGATCTAGATCTATTTAGTCTATTTAGCAGCCTATGAGATCCCCACTACCACCACCACAGTAGCCATAGTAGAAGCCACAACAACAATGATAGCCAGGATCTCCCACTGCGTTAGGTAGGGGATCATTAGCCTAGGGTTGATGGTTATTGAGACATACGTATTGATGTCTTTTGGGCCCTTGGAGGCATTTTGTATTATGACTTGCATGATTTTTGAGTGATGTACATTATTTTGCAGCGATGTATGATGATTTATGATGATGATACATGACGATGGTATATATAGATGGTTATACATATTATGGTGTTATGGGTTTATTATGTGATGTGATGTACTATGGATCATGATGATGTTTATATGATTTTTGATATTATGGATGCATTTATGATGTATGTGATGATTTATGTTATGTGATGGATATACTGATGATGTAGATGATGATATGATGTTGATGATGATGTGATAGATGGTTTTATTTATGTTGTATTATGTGATGATATTGTTGGAATTAGGCCAGACAATTGAGAGGGGGGGTGAATCAGTTGTCCCATATAATTAAACTTTCTTTCTTTTTAAACTTCTCCCACAACTTGCAAATAGATTAAAGATGTAAACATTAAAGCATGAAATAATAACACATGAGAAGAAATGTAATTAACACACTTGACACCAAGATTTTTAATGTGGAAACCCGATTAAGGGAAAAACCATGATGGGGGTTAACCCACAAAGACTATACTATGTTACAAGTATTACAAAAGGAGAATGCACATGCATTTGGGCTTACTACCCAAAGCTCACTGCTCAAGAGAGGCTCACTATCTACAAGAATGATTATAGAAGGATTACAAATTGTTTGACTGATGAGTAGTATCTACCAATGCAAGAATTTAGTTCTGATTAAGCACAGAATATTGATTTTACACACTTCATCTTTATTCTGCCCTATTTACTACTTTGCCATAATTCAGACCTTAGATCTCTTCTCTTTCGCACTTCTATCTACCTTTTTCACACTTACACCATATTCACATCACTAACATCTACTACAATACTCGAATCCATCGGCTATATATATCCGCATC
The DNA here is from genome assembly GCA_027924645.1 of Cunninghamia lanceolata. Lineage (NCBI taxonomy): Eukaryota > Viridiplantae > Streptophyta > Pinopsida > Cupressales > Cupressaceae > Cunninghamia > Cunninghamia lanceolata. The sequence continues at coordinate 268,138 of BSBN01000383.1, read as the reverse complement.
AAGAATTCAATCTCCTTTCTATCAGCCTTGTGAAGAACTTAACACAAAATACAAATACTCTATTCAGTCAACTGAATCCATATAAAGATGTGTACCAGAAAAAACACTTGCATGTCACAATACATATTGGCCACTAACATTATATCCCATACGTAACTCACCAAAACACTTCTATTGGATTCGCACAGGGATCAAACATAAGTCGGTCTATTCTTCACTGAACTATTATGTCATTTTAGGACCCAGTACTTAGATGCTCATAACTTTTAATCCCTTTGTCATCAAAGGCTTAAATATTTGATTTGGATTATCCTAATATCCCTCTACACTCCCTCAGATCTGCACACACAATGATTAACTGGAGAAATCTGCTAGTCAAACTACTGAACTCTACCATATGCTCTGTTTCTAGCTCCCCAGACTTAGATAAATTCTCATTTTGACTTCCGATAAGAACAAATTATATTATGTGGATGAGTGGAACAATCTTAGTTGTTATCAATGACAATACTTGTCATGCATAGTAGTGTCTCTTGCCAACAATCTCCCCCTTTTGCATTGATGGCAACACTTAGTGAAAAATGACTAAGTGTCAGAGCTACTCCCCCTTACTCTATACTTGTGCTCTCCAATGTTTCCAAAGCTCCCCCTTTGCTAGATTTCTCATTTTTTACTATTCTTCAGTCCCCTTTTGACATCAATGGCAAAGGATGGAATCCACAAACCAAAATTCACCTAAAAATTTGTATACAATGCCGCATATGTATAACCATTCGTTAAGTTATATTTACATATACTTAAGTACATCTCCAAAAATATTCTTCAGCAGGGCCAACTCTATATCCCAACTCTCCTTCATACTATTCAAAGTTAAAATGTGGCCATTGAGTAAAAATGCTTGTACTTCAGCCTTCCGAAGGTCAATGGGATCACCTGTTTGTGCAACAGTTTGGGCTTCTATCACATCATTGAACATTGCTTCTATCTTAGGGGAAATCAGTCCCTGAAGCTCACCCATTCTTGCTTCAATGTTCTCCTTTTCTCTTGTCAACTTCTCTATTTCTTCCATCAGGTTGATTGATTGACATTCCTTATTGCCACTGATACTATCAATGGATCAAAAGCTTGGGACATACTTGACAATTTCTATTTGGAGTCCTTTATTTTATCTTCTATATACTCTATGACTTTAGGAGTAGATAAAAAAAACTTATATATACTGCCCCCTTTCTGAAAGAGCATTTTTAGTACTCTTTATACTGTTATCTAGCACTAATCTGTCTATCCCAATCATGCCTTTGAGTGCATCAAATCTTTTGCTATTAAATTAATTCTGAACTTTAACTTCTGTAGATTTTTCAAAGGACTCAAAATGAGTACTTACAGAATTTACAAGGCTTTTCAGATTTCTCAAGGGAGAATCAGATGGATTCTTCTAGAATGTTGGCATTATTTTCTCCAATATACTGGATGCAAGACCTAGCAGCTCATTGTCCTCTATGTGAGATTTCAATACCTTTTATCTTGCCTTGGCTTGTATGAAAGATGCTATCTTCATCAGTTAGACCGGAGAGAAAGTATCCAGGTTGAGTGGTCCTTGAATCAATTCTAGCTCATCAAACTCTAGTATCTCTTTACTCAAAAAACTCTTCACTGCATCTGTAGTGTCTCTTGCCACAATTTTTGGACCACTTTCCTTTCCTTGAGTTTTCCAAGTCCCAGTATCAAGACTATTTAGTTTGGGTGCATCAACATTTGCACCATCTTCTTTTGCTTTATCTTCCTTTTGTTGTGGGTTGACTTTAATGGGAATTTTTGTTTCCATGTTTAATTCTATGTTAACTTTATCTATTTGATCCTGAGTATCCCTTTTGTTTTCAGCCTCTTTTTATTTCTAAATCTTGTTCTTCTCAGAGTCATCTTGAGTAGGACACAGTGTCTCCTCATTGGTTTGTTCTGGAGGATCTAGATTATCACCTTGGTCATCATTTCCCTTTTCAATCTCTTCTTCTGAAGCTTCTTGTTCAGGAACTAAAGGATTGTCTTCCTCAACTTATTCCTTTGAAACAATATAACATTTATCTTTATCTAGGGCCTTGCTCAAAATTTCCTCTATTTCCTTTACGACTTCGTCAGTTTCACCAAGAATTAGCTTGTTCATCCAGATCTTGCTTCTTAATTTCCCCTTAACTTCTTTGAGGATTTTATCTGCTTCCCTTCTGGTCATTACTGGACACAGGGTGGAGAGGACATATTCTCTAAGTTCTATGTCTTTATCCTTGGCAGCTTCCTTCCTCATCTCTAGTATTTTCCTTAAACTTTTAGGAATTTCTTGCAAAATTTCTAGTAGAGCTCTATTGAATTTATTTTAAGTATAGGATGGTGGAATCCTCGAATATTTTCTTATTTGCTTCATCAAATTTACTATCATAATATTTTTTGATAGGCCTTAGATTTCCATGAATAGTAATTGTTTTTACAATTTCATCAATAGTCATAGAAACCTTACCAGTCTCTTGCTTTCTACTTGCCTTTTTGCTTCTAGAATGTTGGTCCTCAGGAGCCATTGAAGTCTTGGCTCTCTTAGATCTTATCTCTTTGTCTTCTTCATCTATCTTTGTCTCTTCATTATCTTTTGTTCTCACATACGTTCTTGTGGCTTTTGTTTTCTTTCTCTTACTTTCTTCACCGGATGCTCTATCTTCTAGTTTTGTAGGTTTAGGGGGAACAAAAGTAGTAGTAGAGCTCCTAGTAGTCCTTGGAATGGAGGATGATTCCACTAGAGCATCTTCTTATTTATTGTCCTGCTTTTCCTTTTCAGTCTTTTCAAAATTTTCTTTGTTTTGCTTCACTACCTCCTTGGCTAAGCCAATTCTTTCAGCATACCTTTCAACTTGCCTCTAAACTTTTCTCTTGATCTCTGGTTGCCTGAGCTCAACATGCAATTTAAGACTTAGCTCCTTATACGTTCCAAACCTTTCACTAGAGGTCTCTTTTGATTTGCTCAGGAGATGTTGATCATACATGTCCAATACCTTTTCATCAGCCTCATAGCCCATAGGTGTAATCCATAGAGTTCTAGGTTCCACAATCTCCATTAGGCACTAATAAATGTCTACCATAAAGTAGATTTCATTCTCATACTTTTCAACTATTGAATTGGGGATTCTTTCCCTTGAGTACATCATACTCTAAATTTTTTTAAAGTACCCCCGGATTGCAGTCTTTTGTACACTTGAGTCTCTAATGCTATGTAAATGATCCCTTATTTGAATTGCAACTGGCCTGTCATGTGTCCAGTGTACACCTTGCACTCCAGGTACTTCACTCATGAAATAGAAGAATAAGCATATAATTAAGGAACCATACTTGAAGGTGTTTTTCTTATCCTTCTTGATTTTGCTCAGATTTTCAACTAATTGGTTCTGTAGTAGCTCACATAAGTCATAATTTACATTTTCCTTCAACATTTGATATGTTGCATATATAGCAGTTTTGGTCACTGAATTCTCTCTGCTAGAGTAATAGATCTTGTAGCCAATCACCATGGGAGAAAACTTCACATCCGGTTCTATAATGTCATTTATGGTCATAACCTTCTTATCAAACTTTGCACCGGTTGCATCAATAAGAGTTTGGTTTTTCACATATTTTAACATGGGTAATCCACCGATTGAGTTTAACCCAGTCAGAGTTCTGATAACATCATTGGTAATCTTGAATGGTTTTAATAGCCATATGAATTCATCATGTATCCAGCTCAACACATATTGAACCCATTCACTTTCATAAAACTTTGGAAATTCAATCACTTGAAGAAAATGTTTGCTTTCCAGGGTTTCAAATTCTAGTTTCAATTGATAGTTATCATCCTTTAGATGGTTCTTAAACAATTCAAGCAACTTCAGATTCCCAAATTCTTCTACATTGCAGTGTGTGTATGCCCTAATATCTTCAACATATAGTACTCCATATGGGACAGCAGAGAATGGACCTAACGGTTCGATTTCAACTAACTTGTAAGGATGTTTCTTAAATTTTGGATGGGGCCTTTCAATAATGTCAACAACAAGAGGAGTAGCCATCTCAATAGATTTCAGATTTAAAGCTTTCTAGAGAAGTACCTTTTTGTTCCGTGGGCTTAGGGCTAATCAATTGCCTATTGAATTCGCTATTCATGCTTCAATCTTTGGATTTGTAGCTCAAATGCTCCTCTTCTTGTTTCCTTCAAATGCAAAATGATTTAAATGTATGAATAAGTGACCTTTTATCCTCCGTAAAACCTAATTTGACATTGTAATAAGTGTGTTGCCCTAACTTCATCTGGTTACTCTATTTCTTGAATAGTTCTTCATGAATCACTCTGCAAATTTCCATATCAACATCTTTTCTTCCAGAAATCCTTCCAAAAGTTTTGAAGCAATTCAAAATATCTTCTCTCATTGTGCTAGATCTAGGCATCCACTTACTGGCTGGGGGAATTTAATTTTCAATGCAGCTCCCCCTAAGAGAGAGCTTCAAATTTAATTCCCGGCAAAATTATCAGCACCAAATTCTGGTGCAGACCCATTACTATTATCCACAACACTTTTCTTGACCCATGTCTTTCTCATTTCATTCAAGATTTTATTCACATCAATTTTTCCCTTGCCTTTGTCTTGTCTTTTCTCATTTGGTTTTCTATTTACCAGACCTCTTCTTTCGTTATTCCTGCGTCTGCAGAATCTTGCAATATGACCAGATCTATTGCAATTAAAGCATACAACATTTCTTTGCTTATGTGCTTTATTTCCTCTAGATCTGCACTGATTAGCCATGTGTCCAAAACCATTGCAAGTAAAGAAATAACCATTGAAAGAGTTTCCATTTCCTCTATTTTTAGAGTTATTCATTATCATACTTTTGCATTCATTTGATCTATGACCATACCTCTTACACTTGAAGTATTGACTAGAGAAGGATGGACCATTTTGATTTACTCTACTTCTGCACTGAGTAGCTCTATGACCAAATTTATTGCAATTGAAACAATTTCCATTGAAAGATGGATATCTTCAAGAGCATTAGGCTATCTTATCGGAGGTCTTCTAGGTCTGTTTCTCCTATTCCTTGGTTGAAAATTTCTTTGTCCGAATCTGGAGCTTTCACCTTTCTCATATCCAAGACCATGCTTGATCAGCCTTTTTCTATCCTTCAAGCAATGCTTCAAGTTTAGTTGAGCTTATCTTGAACTTCTCCTTGTATCATTTGCAACTTCTTAGTCATGTTTGAGAATGACAATTTGCCTTTCAAGTTCTCTCTCATTGTCTCTGCTTTCTTGTAGATTAGACTCTAGATGGCAAACTATTCTATCCAATCTGTAGTATTCTTCAGTTTTATCTTTTAGAGTTTGATTTAGGTCTTCTTTAGTCTTCTTCCTTTGCTCAATTTCTTTGGTTAGCCTCATTGCCCCAGATTCCATCTCATGTTTTAGAACAAAAACTTCTTTTGTCAGCTTCTCACATTCCTTTGTCTTTTCTTCTAAAGCCTCATTCATGCCATCTTCTTTAGTAAGATTAGCTAGCTGATGAAGTGGTTCCTTCTTTTTTTCCATTGATTTCTTTAGCTTATCTTTTAGCAAGTCAATGTAATCATTAGCATCTTTAAGGTTTGCTTTTAGATAATTTGTTTCTTCTTTGGACCATTCAAGATCTTCAAGAGCCAATTGAAGTAGGTCTCTGAGAGAACCCATTGAAACTCCTTCCCAGATCCTCCTCAAGCTATTAGGCTTCTTTCAAGGAACCTTGCTTTGATACCAATGTTGGAATTAGGCCAGACAACTGAGAGGGGGGCTGAATCAGTTGTCCCATAGAATTAAACTTTCTTTCTTTTTGAACTCTTCCCACAACTTGCAAACAAATTAAAGATGTAAACATTAAAGCATGACACAATAATGCATGAGAAAAAATCTAATTAACACAATTGACACCAAGATTTTTAATGTGGAAACTTGGTTAAGGGAAAAACCATGGTGGGGGTTAATCCACAAAGATTATAATCTATTAAAAGTATTACAAAAGGAGAATGCACATGCATTCGGGCTCACTGCCCAAATCTCACTACTTAAGAAAGGCTCATAGTCTACAAGAATGATTATAGAAGGATTACAGATTGTTTGAACTGATGAGTAGCATCTGCCAATGCAAGAATTCAGTTTCAGTTAAGCACAGATTATTGATTTTACACACTTCATCTTTATTTTGCCCTATTTACTGCTTTGCCATAATCCAGACTTGAGATCTCTTCTCTTTCACACTTATATCTACCTTTTTCACACTTACACCATATTCACATCACTAACATCTACTACAATACTCAAATCCATTAGCTATATATATTCGCATCAACAATTCAATCTCCTTTCTATCGGCCTTGTGAAGAACTTAACACAAAATACAAATACTCTGTTTAGTCAGCTAAATCCATATAAAGATGCATACTAGAAACAACACTTGCATGTCACAATACATGTTGGCCACTAACATTATATCCCATACACAACTCACCAAAACACTTCTATTGAATCTGCATAGGGATCAAACACAACTCGGCTTGTTCTTCACTGAACTATTCTGTCATATTAGGACCTGATACTCAGATGCTCATAACTTTTAATCCCTTTGTCAATGGAGGCTGAAATATTAGATTTGGATTGTCCTGACATCCCTCTAAATTCCCTCAGATCCATAATAGATAATTATTAACTGGAGAGATCTATTGGTCAAACTAATGAACTTTTCCATATGCTCTATTTTTGGCTCTCTGGACTTAGATAAATTCTCATTATGACTTCCGGTAAGAACAAATTATGAACATATGTGGATGAGTGTAATAGTCTTAGTTGCCATCAATGACAACACCTATCATGCATAGCAGTGTCTCTTTCCAACAGATATGATCGATGATTACATTGATGGTACTTGGCGTGATTGTTAGCAAGCCCTTATTAATGGTAATTTAATTTAGATATTAATTGTTGTGGAGATTTTTTTCTGATGTTTTTGATATCTATTATGATTCTGTGGGCTTATGGATGGATGTTTTATTATGATATCATGATTTATGCAGGTGGTACTTGGCGGGTTGTTTCCTTCATGTCTTCATGATTATGCTATGATTTCATTGTGGATATATATTATGATTTGATGATGTCATGGTTTCATGGATGGATGAGGCTATATATATTATAATGTGATGATGTTGATGGATCATGTATGTAATGTGATGATGTTATGTTTTGTTTATGCTAATGTGATAATGTTGATGCATGTTATGATTTATGAATTATGATGTGGATGCAAGAATAAATGTTTATATTAATAAACATTTATTATGGATGCAAAATGAAATGAAATGGGAATATATACTCAGGTTAATAAACATATATTGTGTATTAAAAATGAATGATTAATGCAATGGTTAAATGATGTAATGATTTTTAGGTGATTATGATAATGGAATTATGGATCTAATGCAATGATTTACAAAGTAGTCAAATCATGACACATGTTATGTTCCTTTTAAACCCTGGATGATGAGGCTAGGTGGTGGGGAATAGGTTATGGAGGGGTATGGGTTAGGGAAGGGTAGAATTAGGGATTCTAGGTTATGAGACACCACCTTATTAAGGGGAGGGGAGGAAGGGAGGGAGAGGTTATGGGATTGTTTTTGGTTTGTTTTGTGCAAAGAGCACGCAGGCGATTAGCTTACAATTTGATGGTCACTTGTGCGTCTTAATGATGTGTCAGCTACTTAATTTTGAAGTGGTTGGTTGGTTTGTTAGTGGGGGGTGGGAAGGGTATGGGTTGGATTGAGGGGGGTTTAGAATGGAGGGGGGATTAAAATTCTAGGCCTAGACAATATGGTTAGATGGGTGGTAAAAGATGATGTGAGCTAGGTATAGTATTTGCATTATACTATTGAGAGTATTTCTAGATTTATTATAGAAACGTAGGACATATTTCATGAAGTTATGAGATGACCTAGGTGATGATATTTATCCCACACTTGCATGGAGTGGACTCACAAACAATAGGTTGATTTCATGCGTGCCCAAGGTAGTATGACCTTGCCTAGATGAGGAAAGGGGACTCATAACATAAGTTCCATAGTACATAGGAGGTATGATTAACTTGATATGCAAACAAGAAGCACTATGCTAGAACCAACCCATCTTTCAAGATATGAATACTCTTCTTGGAGTAATGAACTCAACCCACAAGCACATCATACAAAATAAGAAAGAGAGATAAATGATTGACCATACTTAGTAATTATTTTGCCCATACAAACAAAAGTGAATTGCATGTTATTTGATAATCATTATGATGATGGTGCAAGCTGTCTAGTCAATGTGTATATCATCATACTAGTTAAAAGAAAGTTGCTTTCCTATATCTATTTAGAAGATAAAAATTAATAATCAAAAGACTAACAAAATGACACAAAAAGCCATTGTATTCTTTTTCCAAAATGTCTGTTGATAGGATGATGGATTCTGTCCATTGTAGGAATGATATATCCTAGGATGCAAATTGGTTGGGTTCTATTGGATAATTTTTGAAAGATGGGCAAAAGTATAATTAGGCTATGTGTGGTGGTTATCGTTGAGGTGTTGATTGATGATTTTTTCTATTAGGCATGACACTTTGAGAGTATGGTTAGTGTGTGTATTGTTTGGTGAATTTAGTAAGCTTGGTAAATAAGGACCATCCAAATGGGTTAGATGGATGCATCTTATGTACCTAAGTACTAGATACTTCCTTCGTATTCTAGACTGCCTACATACCTTGTGTCCACGAGATCAAGGTACTTTCAAGATGTAGGTGAGATGAATATGTAGTTCTAGCCAGACTTGATTATGTGGGAATGGTTTGGGATGGATGTGATGATGCTGTGCATGATGATGATGTAAGTTGATGATGTTAAAGATGTGTGTGTGATGAGGATGTGAGTGTTATTGTATTTTTCTATTTTTTCCAATATTTTTGTATTTTTGAGATTTTCTAATGTTTTTGGATTTTTAGCTTTACAGAAATAAGCTTACAAGGATCCTCATTCTGTGGATTAACTTTTGGTGGGGTAAAGCAGGGTGGGTGATTGATGTTTCAGAATTCCAAGCCATGGGATGTATTTAATATGAAGTGTCCTGATGGAAAGATGACTTATCAGATGGTAGAACCAACCACTACACATGGCGCCTAAGACATGTTTTCACCATGGAACTTATCCAAGGCATCACCTAAGTGATTTTCACCATTGGATGGCTTTATTACACTCAGGTTTTTCTTGATTTTTCAAATTTTTTGGAATTTTTCTATTTTTTGAGTTTTTTGTATTTTTTCTTGGGATACTCGATGAGTCATGCATAGAACCTTTTCAAATGCGGGATATTCATGGGTTCATCCAAAGGCTGCCCCTCAGGTGTTGCAAGTTGATATGCCCCTGATCTATAGTTGGCTGTGATAACATAGGGTCCCAACCAATTGGGCTTGAATTTTCCCTTTTTGGTGTGTTCTTGTAGATTTTTTTGATTTTCCATGAGGACAAGGTCAGTTATTTCAAATTTACAGCTCTTGATATTTTTATTGTAGCTTCTTTGTAGATGGTTCTGGTATGCCTACGTATGGTTGAGTGCATCCAGGTGTTTATCATCCAGTAACTCTCCTGCAACCTTGAAACTCGATACTCTTCATCATTGATTATGTTCTATAAAGAGACTCTAAATGATGGGAGCTTGACCTCAATAGGTAAGATGGCTTGAGATCTAAATACTAGGGGGTATGGGGTGGCTCTTGTAGGTGTGCAGATGCTCATTCAGTAGGCCCATAGGATGGGATTAAGTTGTAGGTACCAGTCGCAGCCTACTTCATTAACCATCTTTTTTAGAATACACAGGATAGTTTTGTTTGAAGCTTTAGCCTAACCATTACCTTGAGGGTAATAGGGGGTGGAGAAGTGGTCTTGCATTTGGAATCTTTCGCACAGGGTGCAGACTTCTTGGTTTTTTAATGGTTTTCCATTATCTGTGATGATGGAATGGGGGATGTTGTATCGACATATTATGTAGTGGAGAGTGAACTTGGATATTTGGATGCCTGTGGTGAAAGTGAGTGGAATTGCTTCAACCCACTTGGTAAAGTATTTGGTGGTGGTGATGATGAACTTATGACCATTGGTGGATGGAGGGTGAATCATTCCTACAAGGTCAAGTCCCCATTGTGAAAAGGGCCATGGAGTTGTTATCGGTTGTAGTTCTTACGATGGTGCATGGATGAGGTCCCCATGCTGTTGACATGGTAGGCATTTCTTCACAAACCAGTAGGCATCCTGCTCCATAGTTGGCCAATAGTACCCTATTCTGAAGATTTTCTTAGTCAAGGTAGGTCCACTAGAATATGCCCCACAAATGCCTTCGTGTACCTCTTGTAAAGCTACCTCAGCTTCCCTAGATTCAAGACATTGTAGAAGTGTACCATCAAGACTTCTTTTATATAGGGTGTCGCCTATAAGAGTGAAGCAGGAGGCTCGACGAATGAAGCTTTTTTGTGGAGAGGGTGATAGGTTGGGTGGGATGATGTTGTCATGAAAGTACATATATGTCTCTTAATACCATGGAGATAGGGGGTCAACAATGTCACATACGAATTCAAATTGTGGGACATCATATGCTAGGATGGGGAGTTCTTCTATCAGGAACTCACACTTCTTGTTGTCTTTCTTCATGTCTACCAATGATCCAATTGTGGCCATGGCATTTGCTGCTTTGTTGTTTAACCTTGGGATTTGTTCAAAGTGGATGTCATGAAAGTAATCTTTAAAATCATCCACCATTCTTTTGTAGGGCAAGAGCTTATCATCCTTGTTCTTGTATTCATTGTTCACCTGTCAGATGACCAATTGAGAATCCCAATAGAATAATATCTTCTCGATCCTCCATTGAATTGCCATGCAGAGTCCTGTGATAAGAGCCTCATATTTTGCTATGTTGTTTGTGCATGGAAATGTTATTTTGTATGATTTGGGGATGATGTCTCCTTGAGGAGTAACAAACAAAATGCCTCCTCCCAAGCCTCGATGTGTGTAAGATGCATCAAAATACATCTTCCATGATTCTATTATTGGTGTTATTGACAATATAGACTCATCTAGAAACTTTGCAAGTGTTGGTTTCTCTGTTGAGATTGGTGCCTCAACTAATTGATCGACAATGACCTATCCTTTAATAGATTTTCTCTCTGTGTATTCAATATCAAACTCGCTTAGGATCATTACCCATTTAGCCATTCTGCCTATGAGGGCTGCTCTAGTCAGTAGATATTTTAGCAGATCAATCTTGGCAATGAGCTTAGTTTTGTGGTTAAGCATGTAGTGTCTCAGCTTTTGTAAGGTGACGACGATAGCTAGGCATGCTTGTTGAATTGGAGTATAATTTATCTCATATGACACCGAGGTGTGGCTAATATAATATATGGCTCTCTCCTTTCCTTGTTCATCATGTTGTGCCAACAAGGCCCCTATAGTTGTTTCCGTTGTTGAAATGTATAAGAGGAGGGGGTCTCCTTATTTTGGTGGAATCTAGACTAGTGGATTAGTGAGGTATTATTTCAATCACTCAAAAGCATTCTAACATTGACAATCCCACATAAAGGTTATGTTCTTGTGGAGGAGGTGTTGGAATGGCTGGCATTTATTAGCAAGTTGTGCTATAAACCATTGCATGGATTGAAGCTTTCATTGTAGACTTCGTAGCTACTTAAGTGTCTTTGGAGGAGTCATCTTTGTTATTGCTTTGACTTTGGTAGGGTCCACTTTGATTCCTCTTATCGACACTATGTATCCCAAGAGTTTACCAGAAGTGACCTTGAAGATGCATTTCTTCAGATTCAGCCACACATTGTACTATTCCACTCTGTCAAAGATTTTAGCCAGCATGTCTAAGTGCTCCTCTCTGGTTTTAGATTTTTCCAACAGGTCATCTACATAGTCTCCCATGATGTGGTGGAAGAGGTCATGGAAGATGACCATCATTGCCCTTTGATATGTTGCACCTATGTTTTTCAGACAGAAAGGCATCACAACCTAGCAATATGTCCCCCATGGGCATATGAAGGATGTTTTGTGATGGTCTTCCTCTACAATCCTAATTTGATTGTATCTAGAGAAACCATCCATTAGAGACAACATCTCATGTCCTGCTGTGAGATCTATTATGATGTCGATGTTGGGTAATGAAAAGTCATCTTTAGGGCATGCCTTGTTAAGATCTCTGAAATCTATGTAGCATCGGATGCCCCCAGTGACTTTTGCTACAGGTACAATTTTGGCTACCCATTTGGGGTAGTCTATTACTTAGAGAAACCCCACGTCTAGGAGTTTCTTAATCTCTACCCTAATGAGGAGCACAATTTGAGGGTTCATCTTCCTTATCTTTTGTTACACTAGTTTTGCATTAGGGCATACTACAAGGTGATGAACAACCAAGGTAGGATCCAACCTTGGCATATCAACATAAGTCCATACAAAATTGTGGCTTCTTTGTTTAAAGAAGGCTAGGAAGTTCTCCTATTCTATTGTTGTAAGGGATTGTACTCTGAATGTGATCTTTGGTGCTTCCTCTGTCCCAAGGTTCATTTCTTACGATGGTTCCACTAATATAGGTGATCTGTTAGGATATACTTCCCCTATCTCGGGAAGGCCCGTGCTCTCATCTCCTAGAGCCTCATGGAGGTTTTCACTAGGGGATATGTCCTTTATTTTGATTTTGTTTTCACCTAATAGTGCCACAGAGTGGTTTTCACTAGGGGGTGTTGTTTTTATTTTGATATTTTATTCACCTGAAAGTGCCATAGAGTGGTTTTCACTAGGGGTGTTGTTTTTATTTTGATATTTTTCAACTAAGAGCATGGATGGTTTCTCTGAAGTAGGTAGATGTGTCAAGTTGCATGATATATCTAGCTCTATGGTCTTCGAGCGGGAAGTGATCTCTGACTACCATCATTTCTGCGATTGCCTCATCATTCTCTGCCACATCAAGGATGGGAGGTCTTTGTTGATCCTAATTAATAAGTTGTGGGTATACAAGAGGTAGGTCATGGGATTCAGATGGAGTGGTGGTCATGGTATAGATGGTGTATACGAATATTTTGAAGAATTCAGTGAAATCTCTAAAGGAGTCTTGATGGTCCATTTCGTTGATGTTATCGACTGTAGGGGAAACTATAGAAACTTTACCTAAGATACATTCACCATTACTGAGGATGGATTCTTTCTTCCCATACTCTAACCCTTAAGAATGGGGATTCCTCATTGCTTGAATTAGCTGCACAATTCCTTGTTCATAAAGGCCTATGCCACCTTATCCCTTATAGCCTATATATTTGATGATCTTGAGACCCTTGTCATAGATTTCAATTGGGATAGTAGGGGCTTCCTGTTCTGCTTCTTCATCCTTGTATAACAAGGAGGATATGTCTTCAAGAAAATCCTAATCGAGAAGATGCTTCCTTTCAAAGGTAGGTGATGGCTTGCATTTGATGACTACCATATAGGCCTCTTCTTCTTTAGGAATGCCAAATGTCTTAGGAGTGGGCAATGATCCTACACAAAAGGTGCCATGTAGGTCATATTCATCACACTCCATGTCACTTAGCTTGATCTTGACTCAGGTGGTGGCGTTGTTTTTGATGTAGTGACAATGTTGGAAGGGTCATCATATGGGGCGGATGATGTAGGGTTGGTTTGGGATGCTAGCTTCTTAGTAACATTGTTGTATAGATAGAAAGTAAGATCGTGTCCTTCCAAAAAGCTACAATATTGGAAAGGACAGGGATCAACATAGATAACTTGACCTCTGCACTATTATGTGGGAATTTCAAGCACTGGTGAAATGTGGATGGAATGGCTTGCATGGCATGGATCCATGGTCGGCCGAGGAGAATATTGTAAGGGAGGTCAAGATTGAGGACCTGACATTTGGTCTCCAAGATTTTCTACCCCACTTGAATACGAAGTTTGATGGTACCCTCAGATAGTCTCTTAGTATCATCCTACCCCTTTATGGTTATACTTTCGCTAGAATCCACAACTACATCAGAGTATCCCAAATTTTTTAACAATTTAAGAGTGCACAGGTTTAGGCTAGAGCCACCATCTATTAAGACTCTCTTTATGATGTGTTTATGGATATAGACTTCAATGTGTAGGGCATCATTGAGTGAGCTGTCAGAGGCGGGAAGATCCTTTTTGGACAATGTTAGATGGTGTGGTGAGGTGATATGGCCCACCATAGCTTGGAATTGATCAACATTTAGGTTGGTGGGGACTTGGGTTTTTGTTAAGGCCTTATTAAGAATTTATTTATGGATGGGAGATGTGTAGAGTAATTCAAGGATGGAGATTTGGGCAGGTGTTTTACCTAGATGATCTAGAAGGTTGTATTTATGGGTGGATGGTGGATGGGTTGGTGTAGATGTGGAGGGTTGATCGGTGGTGGGGGCCCCATGGATGGATACACAGTGGCGACGAGTAGTGGCGACACAATTGGGCACTTTAGCTCGAATGGTGATTGTGTTGATATGATTGGAGGATTCTTCTATTCGACCCATGACGAAGTTGAAAGAAGTGGGAGGGGGTACGACATTGTATGCTTGGGTAGAAGATGATGTTTTTCTTTTATTATGATCAAGTAAAGTATCCTTGTAAGCTTTGATGTTTGTATTTAGTGATTGTCTTGGTGGCTCATCGAAGTCGATACTACCCTTATCTATGAGATCCTATATGCAATGTTTTAATCTCATGCAATCAGTTGTTTTATGCCCCTTGACACCATGATGATATTCAGAATAGGCATTCTCATCAAACCATGTGGGTTTGAATTGATTCTTGTCATAAGGCTTAATAGGGGGAGAGTTATCAAATTCCCCTTTACAATCTTATCCAAAACATCTTCTATTGGTTCCCCTAAGGGTGTGAATTTCTTCCTAGGGTTTTTATTTTGCTTTGGCGGTCCCTTGGGGACATTGACATTGTTCATGATGGATGTGCTTGGAGGTTCTTGGTTTTGTACATGTTGTATAGCCTTCACATTAGTGGTGTCATCATTAAGGGTGCTCTTATTCTTTCCCCAAAAGTGAGGTTTTTCATTTGACTACGTGTTGTTACTTGTGTTTGGGGTGTTGTTGTTAACCTTGTTGTTGTTGTTGTTTTTGTTATCATATGTGTAAGGTTTGATGGAGCCCTTGGAAATGAGATCTATTTCTCAATGGTGGCTCCTTTGTTAATGACTTCTTCAAAGGTTGACACACATTGTATTTGCAAGTGGAAACCCATTTCTTGAATAAGGTTAGCCACAAACATGGTGACTAGTTGCTTTTCAGGGATTGGCCAAGGGAGTTTGCTTACCAAGCCTCTCCATATTTGCAAAAAAGAAGTGAAAGATTTCCCATTCTTTTGTTTGGTGTTGCAAAGATCGGTCATTGATATCTCATGTTCAAAATTGTAGGAGAAATGGTTTACAAACTTCTCCTCGAGCTCAAGGAAGGTACTAATACCGGGAGGGAGGTGTGCAAACCATTTGGTGGCTTGGCCACCGAGGCTTCTAGGGAAGAGTCTCATTAGATATGTGTCATCATATGAAACTTCAAGGGAAGTGATATAAAACTCCCTAAGGTGTTCCCTAGGGTCCCCTTTCCCTTCGTGTTTGTCAAATTTTGGCATTTTAAAGTTCTTTGAAAAGGGATGCATATGCAATGTCTTGTTGAATGGATATGGGAAAATATCCTCAAAGGAATATTAATTACATTTGTTTCCTTGTTGCATGTTATCCACCTTTTGGATTAGTGTTTGCACAATGGTCATTAAATCTTGTGTTGGTGGTGATTGCGGGATGTATGTTTGTTGGTTTTGGATGAGTTGTTGAAGGCTAGGTGGAATTTGGTATTGATATGTTTGATTTAAGTTTTGGTGGATGAGGTTTTGATTTTGGTTTAGTTGTGCAAGGTATTGTTGGTAGGTGTGGAGTTGTTGTAGAATGTGAGGTGGCAACTGATTTTGATTGGGGTTTGGGTGTAATGTTTAGATGGAGGAGGTGATAGGTGTTCTAGAAATAGATGGCATTACATATGTGTAATCGGATGACGGATTATTGACGGGAAGATTGTGGGGTTGTCTAGAGGATAGTTGGTTCATGAAGGCTACAGTATTGGGGTTAAATGGAGGCACACTTGTGGAAGCACTTGTATGCATGGGTTTGTTGGGGATAGTGAGAGCGATTTTTAGTATAGATGTTGTTACATTTGATGTGGTAATAGTGGGGTTAGTGATGGTTAAAGTGGTTGTGGCCGAGACGTTAGTGGGATTTGTGGATGTATTTGTGGGATTCATGGGGATTGTAGATGTAGTGATATTGGAAGCTTGGGATGTATTAGGGGTGGTATGGGATGTAGAAGGTTGTGATAAGGTCATGGTGTTATTTGAGGTGGATGGGTTTTGAGGTACATTAGCACCATTTTTGAGGAGGAACTCAAGATATCCATTGGGATCTGACTTTAGGACTCTATTGAGCATATCCATGGAATCAGGATCTTGTGTGAAAATTAGGACATCTTGGTCTACTTGGTTGGTGGTAAGTTGGGTTGATTGCAAAAAGGCAAAGGGATTTAACATTGCACTGGCATCATATGAGGGTGTTTGTTAGATTGTGGGTATGTTTGTTATTTGTTGGATTGTGGGCATGTTGTTTTTCTCAGTTTGTAGCATTCCTATGCCAAAGTTGTTTCCAAGGTTGGCCATTTCTTGATTCCTCTTGGATTGGGATCTTGTTATGGGCATGCAATGGTTGGTGTGTTGATTTTGGTTTAGAGAATGAACGTTGAGACCTTAGAGAATTGATTCAATTTATTGGACCCAAAGATATGTAGTGATGAAGGTGGTATGGGACAAAGATTTAGATTCAAGAGAGTATGCTCCCTAAAATCTAAATCAAGGGTGGATGAGGTTATTGTATGATTTTGATTTTAGGAGATAAATTTAAATGTCAAGGATATGGGAATGGTGGGGGAATTCCTTAAAAGGTGAAAACCTTTAAAGGGGAAAGATGGTGAATTTGATTTTTAAAATCTTGGACCAAAGGATTAGAAAGGGATGGAATGGATTAGAGAGATGATTTAGTGAAAGATATTTTGGGATGAGTTGGATTATGTCTCAACTAAGGAAAACCTTAGGTGATTTAGAGGTTTTAGAGGATAGATTTTGGTGATGTTTGGAAAGGATATTCGAATCAACAAATGAGTTCAAATAAGTCTAGATTTTTGGATGGATGTTTCTTCTTACTCAAGGTAGAATTATGAACTTGGGCAAAAAGGGATGATTATTCTACTTGAAGGTAGACTAATGACCAACAAGAAAAATAGGACGTGAAAGGATGAAATCTAGATTCTATTTTTAGCTCAAATGTTGATTTTGTTAGCAAGAGACACTGTGAGGCTTCATGTGTGTTGTCATTGATGGCAACAAAGTCTATCCCACACATCCGCAACACATAGTATGCCTATACCGAAAGTCAGATTGAAGAGTGTTTTGGTCCGGTGAACAAGAATAGAGCATGCTACAAGGTTCGACAATCAAGTCCAAATCTCTTAGTTGATGTAACTCAGCAAGTTACAAACTTGGACAAGTAAAGAGGACTATCATGACTACCATATTCTAGAGATTGAGCCTCCGATGATGAATCATGGAAAAGATATAAGCATTTAAGTGTTGGGTTCCTGACAGACAGAGTAGACTAAGGAAGAACTGATAGGCAGAGCATCAGACTTCAATCCAGATGGGTAATTGATGTTGATCAAGCTATTTGAGGGATCATACATGGTTGGACAACATGACTGATGACTTCTATGTCTATGTTTTTGATACGCATTACATATTAAGCATGGATTCAGTCGACAGATCAGTGTTTTGTAAATATCTTGAGTAATCTGATTGCCGACTAGAAAGTTATTGAAATCCTTGGTGCGGATATATATACTAGATGGATTTTGGTGTGAAGTGAAAGATATATGTAGGGAATACGTGAAGAAAGGCAGAGGTAAGTGTGGAAGTAGCAATACAAGCCTGGCATGTGACAGAACAACAACACTAAAGCAAAAGAAGAATGAAGTGCATTAGATCAGTATATTGAGCCTAACCAGAACTGAACCTCAACATATGTAGATGCCTCTCATCAGTTCAAATACATGATTACCTTCTTTGTAGATAGTGAGTCTCTTGTAGGTAGTGTGCCTTTTGTGAGCAGTGTGCTTGGGCAGTGAGCCCTAATTGGCAAGTGCCATTTTGTACTCCTCTTATTCTTTTAATAGAGAATACAATCTTGGGTTAGTCATCTCATGGTTTTTCTCTTAAGAGGGTTTTCCACATAAAAATCCTTGTGTTGATTTTATTTCTTCTCTCTTGATTATGTTTGCTTATATGATTTTATGCTACACTAATTGTTAAATAAAAGAAAAAAGTTAAGGAATACAAGATAACTAATTCACCCCCCCTTCTCAGTTATCTACCTTGTTTCCAACAATTGGTATCAGAGCCAAGTTCCTCTAAACAGAGCTTAACAGCTTGAGGAAGATCTGGGAATCTCAAATGGATATGTATGGTATGAAGGAACAACTTTAGTCTACTCTTGATGATCTAGAACAGTCACATTCTGAAGTTAATGAATTAAGAGAAAGACTCAAAGAAGCTGACGATTTCATAAATGACCTTAAAGAAAAACTTAGTATCTCTGTGAAAAAGAGAAAGGGACTACTTCAAAGATTAGCCAATCAAAGTGAAGACAATGATACCAATGAAGATCTGAATAAGAAAAATAAGCTATGTGAGAAACTATCAAAAGAGGTCATTATGGTAAGACATGAAATGGAAGCAGGGGTTATGAGATTCACCCAAGAAATTGAAGAAAGAAGGAAAAGTGAAGATAATCTCAAACACTCCCTCAAGGAGAAAATAGAGGATTGTTACAAAATGGATAGAATAATCAGTCATCTTGAATTTGAGCTTAAAGAAGCTAGAGACAATGAAGAACAACTTGAGAATCAGATAGATACTCCTAAACAAGACCTTCAAATTGCCAATGAATACAAAGAAAAATTCAAGATAAGCTCAGCCCAACTTGAAGTTCTTCTTGAAAGCCAAAAGAGGGTAGATGATAAGTGTGGCTTGGGATATGAGAAAGGTGAAAGCTCTAGATCTAGTCAAAAGAATTTTAGATCAAGAAATCATAGAAACAGGCCTAGAAGAGCTCCGATAAGGCAACCAAATGCTCAAAGATATCCACCTTTCAATGGATACTACTACAATTGCAACAACTTCGGTCATAAGGCAACTCAGTGCAGAAGAGGAATGAATTAGACTAATCCATCCTTCTCCAGACAATGTTTCAATTGCAAAAGGTATGGTCACAAATCTCATGAATGCAAAAATATGCAAATAAACAATTCATTCAATGGTAGATGTTTTGCATGCAATAGAATGGAACATATGGCTAATCAGTGCAAATCAAGAGGATATCAGTCAAATATGCAAAGAAATGTTCTTTGTTATAATTGCAATAGATCCGGTCACACTGCCAAATTTTGCAGAAGTAAAAATCAGCACAAAAAGGGTCCGGTGCATCATAATCAAAATCAAGATAAGGGAAAAGGCAAAGTGAATGCGGATGAAGTTCAAAGGGAGATGAGTAAGATTTGGGTGAAGAAGAGAACAAAGAATGTTGGGGATGGATCTGCACCAGAATCTGGTGCTGATATTCCTTTTGGAAACTAAATAGATGAGCTCTAGCTCAGGGGGAGTCACAAAAGAAAAATAAATTCCCCCAGCCAATCAATTGGTGCCTAATTTTGGTGCATGGAATGTTGCGGATTAAAGGGTTCTCGCAAAACTATCTAAATAACCCTTGGTGAAAATATGAAAGATCCGCATAGAGTTTTGCAAAGAATTTTATCATTCAAGTTTGATTTGGTATTGATAGCCATCCGGTAAAGAAGAACTTTCATAGACAGATCCAGAATGATTCAAAATTGAGAGATCTTGATCTACATATCCATGGTATGATTAGAAGAAAGAAGATACATTGTCAATTATCATCGAAAATGATTCTAAGTGCAACACAGTGATTCAAAAAGATCTCTCTCAAGAACAAGGCAACCAGACAACTTAAGTTGTGCATTTATTGCAAAAGGAAATTAGGGTTTGCATAGAAATAAAATGGTTCTTACACTCATCATTTGCACATTTGCATTCAAGAAGAAGAAAGGAAGAGCTCTGCATCAAGTTTTCACAACTCTCTCAAAGATCAACCGTAGAATCCGATTCAACCAGCGACCTATTCCAACTCTTATTGTGAACCCTAAAAGCGTGAAAAGATATTTCCATTTCTCTCTGAATATTTTGCAAGATGGCTACCCCAATGGTTGTTAAGATCACTGATAAGCTACGCCCAAAGTTCAAAAAACACCCCTACAAGTCCCTAGAAGTTGATCCTTTAGGCACTTTTTCTAGCATTCTGCATGGGGTATTACACATTGAAGATGTTAGGGTTTATATTCACGCCAAAATGGAGGAATTCGGTGACTCTAAATTAATGGACCTCTACCAAAACCAACTAATGGATGAAATTTTGAACTCAAACCCCAATACAAGGCCCTGTGAGACAAACACTTCGAACATTGCATCCACTTTCCCTATTTTGTGGAGGATGATTGGGTTCAGTATGTCTTGAGCAGGATGCATGATAAATTCATGTGGCTAACAAGGCCCTTCAAGATAACAAAAGATGCTATTAGGGAAGTAACTGGACTTCACTCATCTGGTGGGCTACCTGAACTCAAAGCTGTCAAGAATCAAACTGTAATAGAGGCTACCGGATCTAAGTTTGACAAGAGAGCAATGACCATTGATGACATCACAGATCTGGATGTCAAATTTGCTTCAATGATTATTGGGTATAATATCTATCATTCAAGCAGAGAGAACTCTGTGTCTAGAACTACAATATATGTAGCATATCAAATGGTAAGGGAAAATGCTGACTATGACTTGTGTGATTTTCTCCTAAAACAACTATTAGAAAACCTATAGAGGATCAAGAAGGATAAGAAGAACTCCTTTAAGTTTGGTTGTTTGATACTGTGTCTATTCTTCTACTACATGAATGAGCTGCCCGAATCAAGTGGATTGGTATGGAAAAATGACAAACCTATTGCCATACAAATTAGAGACTATATGTATGGATTTGGTGATGCTCAAGCCCAAAACATAGCTCTCTAGGGTTATTTCAAGAACTTTCAGAGCATGATGCATGCCAGAGAAAGAATTCCTCAAACTATAGTTGAAAAATACAAGGATATAGTATGCTTCATGGTAGACACTGATTATTGCCTAATGGAGGCAGTTGAGCCCAGAATAGTTTGGATTATACCAATAGGATATGAGGTTGATGAGAAAATCCTGGAGCTGCATGTCTAACACTTGCTAAGTTAGCCTAAGGACCCTGAGGCAGAAAGGTTTGGAACCTTTCAAGAATTAAGTGTAAAGATACATGTTAAACTGAGACAACCAGAGATGAAAAGAAAAGTGAGAAGGGAAGTAGAGGAAATTGCCAAAAGATATGGCATATCAAAGGAGGCAGTTGATGCAAACAGAGAGAAAATAGAAAGAATTGAGAAAGAGAAACAAGAAGCAGAAAAAGAAAGTATTCTGGTACAAGCCTCCTCCCAGACTAGATCCTCTAAGAGTTCTACACCTGCCACCTCTAAGAGCTCAAGATCCTCAAAACCGGAAGCCAAGACATCTAGAAAGGGAGAAAAGAGAATGAAAACAAAGGCCACAAGGTCATACATAAGCCAAAAGGATGATGAAGAAATAGAGTCTGATGAGGAAGTAAAGAAAATGAAGAAGAAGAAGAAAACATCTGGGGAATCCTCTGCTGGTGAAAACAAAGAAGAAGAGGTAGAAGAATTTGTTGAAAGGCCTACTCTCTCTATTGATGATGTCATCAAGGCAGTCACTGTGGATGGGAATCTGCAACCAATGATAGAATTTTATGATGAGTAAATGACACAGACAAAAGGATCTTGGAAGAAGAAATAGTCAGGTACCTGAATATTTATAATAAAGAATTCATTGAAATCATTTCATTAATTCCCAAAAGTCTTGAGAAGGTAATTGAACTTAGAAAAGACAATGCCAAGGCAAAGGACTTTGAGATTCGAGAATAGATTGCAATTGAGCTCTATCCTTCCATTACTCCAAAGCAAATGAACATTATCTTTAAAGATTATAAGGATGAATTCTGGAGCAAAGCAAGAATGAACAGACTTATACTTGGAGAAACTGATCAGGTAGAAAAAGAAATAGAAGACATCCCCTGGAATACTTTCAAAAGGTTCAATCTTCCTATTGTAGAGGAAATAAATAAAGAACCTTCTACCATGGATGTCAAAGGATTAAATGCATCAAAAGAAGAATCTACTAACATAAATGTAGAAGGGTCAAAAGAGATAGATGAGGAGAAGTCTAAAGACTTGGATTCCTCTGTTCTAGAAGAGGAAGCTCATGAAGAAGTTAACATCTCTTCTTTGGATCCCACTTCAGACATTCCAGACTTAGGAGAAGGAAGAAAAGAAGAAGAAGTGAGTCAAGAAGAGGAGGTAAAGAGAAGAGAAGAAAAACAAACAGAGAAAATCTCTGATGATAGCTCTGAAAAGAAAACTTAGTCTCCAGCAAGAGACACTACAGAAGTAGTGAAGAGCTTCTTGATGACAGAGATGATGGAGATGGATGAACCAGAACTGTTCCAAGGACCACTAAATTTTGATTCCCTCTCTCCAGTCTAGACAATGAAAATAACATCTTTTGCCCAAGCTAAAGAAAAATAAAATCTTCTAAAATCACACATGGAAGACTGTGAGCTAATAGAGATTACATCCGATATGATGGAGAAGATCATGCTGTCTTTTCAAAAAGATTCTTTGGCCTCTCCATCCGGTAATTTGAAATCTCTAGTTAATTTTGTCAACACCCATTTTGATTCTTTAGAGAAATCGGCAGAAGAAAAGGTTCGAAAAGAGTTTTTGAGAAAAAGGTTCACTGAAGTACAGGGACTCATTACAAATGATAGGAGGATCCTAAATATTGGGATAAAGAGCCTTGAGAATGCTCTTAAAGATGGTGGAGAAATGTACAAATTTTGCCTATCCTGGTCTAAAGTGACAGAGGATATTGAAAAGAAGGTGAAAGAACAAGAAGGTAAACTGTCAAGTTTATCTCAGAATTTTGATCCACTCACTGCATCCATAATGAATCAAGAGTGCTAGGCTATTGCCATCATAAATGAAATAAAGAGGCTTGAAAAGGAGAAGAAGAATATAATAAGCAGGATGAGTGAACTTAGAGGGATAATTATCCCTAAGTTAGAGGCAATGCATGAGGCCTTAACTGATGCACAGACCACAGCCCAGACCAGTGATCCGGTAGACTTAAGAAGGGCAGAAGCTTATGCATTTTTGTTGAGTGGTTACATCTCAATTTTGGATGGGATGAAGTAGAGTTGGACAACAAAATTTGTACAGTTGAAGACCACTTTTGCAGATATACTTAAGTTTATGTAAGTATAACATGTACATATACTTATGCGGCTATGTATAAGTTGATTTTTTCAAATTTTGGTGTGCGAATTCCACTCTTTGCCATTGATGTCAAAGGGGGAGTGAGGAGTAGTGAAAAATGTCAAATCTAGCTAAGGGGGAGCTCTGGTAAAATAGTGCATAAAACAAAGCATCAGCCAAGGGGGAGTTTGTTGCGACACTTAGTCATTTTTCTCTAAGTGTTGCCATCAATGCCAAAGGGGGAGATTGTTGGCAAGAGACACTGTGAGGCTTCATGTGTGTTTTCATTGATGGCAACAAAGTCTATCCCACACATCTGCAACACATAGTATGCCTATACCGAAAGTCAGATTGAAGAGTGTTTTGGTCTAGTGAACAAGAACAAAGCATGCTGCAAGGTCTGACAATCAGGTCTGAATCTCTTAGTTGATGTAACTCAACAAGTTGCGGACTTGGACAAGTCAAGAGGAATATCATGACTACCATATTCCAGAGATTGAGCCTCTGATGATGAATCATGGAAAAGATATAAGCATTTAAGTGTTGGGTTCCTGACAGATAGAGCAGACTAAGGAAGAACTGACAGGCAGAGCATCAGACCTCAATCCGGATGGGTAATTGATGTTGATCAAGCTATTTGAGGGATCATACATGGTTGGACAACATGACTAATGACTTCCATGTCTATGTTTTTGATACGTATTACATATTAAGCATGGATTTAGCCGACAGATTAGTGTTTTGTAAATATCTTGAGTACTCTAATTGCCAACTAGAAAGTTGTTGAAATCCTTGGTGCGGATATATATATCAGATGGATTTCAGTGTGAAGTGAAAGATATATGTAGGGAATATGTGAAGAAAGGCAGAGGTAAGTGTGGAAGCAGCAATACAAGCCTAACATGTGACAAAACAACAACACTAAAGCAGAAGAAGAATGAAGTGCATTAGATCAGTATATTGAGCCTAACTAGAACTGAACCTCAGCATATGTGGATGCCTCTCATCAGTTCAAATACCTGATTACCTTCTTTGTAGATAGTGAGTCTCTTGTAGGCAGTGTGCTCGAGTAGTGAACCCTAATTGGCAAGTGCCATTTTGTACTCCTCTTATTCTTTTAACAGAGAATACAATCTTGGGTTAGTCACCCCGTGGTTTTTTCCTTAACAGCATTTTCCACGTAAAAATCCTTGTGTTGATTTTATTTCTGCTCTCTTGATTATGTTTTCTTATATGATTTGATGCTGCACTAATTGTTAAATAAAAGAAGAAAGTTAAGGAATACAAGATAGCTGATTCACCCCCCCTCTCAGTTATCTACCTTGTTTCCAATAGATTTGGGATATGATTGATCAAGTTTTTGATTGATGTTTTGATTATGAGATTTTTGGATGTTTTTGATGTGGGATAGGGGGATGAAATTTGGATGGAATTGTTGGATGACTAATCAAGGTCCAAAAGTAAAAGTCAGGGGGGATGGAAAATTAATGGAAGGGGATGGATTATTATTAGGGTTCAATAGTATGAGGAAGGGTCCAATAGTGAAAAATGGTTATTCTCTAAGGTCCAAGACAGATGAAAATTTTAGGTCAAAATGGTTATGGTTTTGATGGATTTTAGCAAGGTGGATATGGATTATGGATGTCTAGGTTTAAAAGGTCCCAAAATAATTTCCTAGGCATGTGTGCAAGTTAATATGGAAATAACACCAATTCTTAGGTATATGGCACCAAAATAGTGAGAAATGGCGTTAAGAATCTGCAAAATGGTGCCAAATCAAGGCAGTGGTTGTCAATGCTTTGGCAAATGTGGGTTTTGATATCAAATTTTGATTTTGGGAAGGTCAAATGATTGTAAAATGTTGTAATGGTGGTTCAATGATGTTGTTTCTTGGCAAGTATGAAAACACTTCAAACAAAGAGAACACAATAGCCAAAGGTTTTGTTTGTGAAAATCTAAATCAAGCACTTGTACAACCTAAGACGAGGAAAGGACAATACTTGTTGAGTTCCCACTTGGATTTCTCCAATCACACTTACCCAAAGTGGATACATTAGAAGCTTGGTGACACTAGCTCTGCCTTACACAACACTCACTTCTCATGTACACCAAGCTTCGAATTCCTCAAGACTCGAAGATCTCAAGAAATTTGTTATCTCTACTTTGAATTGTGAGAGTGTGGGACAGCTTCAAAGGTCTATCTTCTGACCTCCTATGCGAACAAGTAGAAGGTTTTTGGCCTCTAAAACAAAGGTTCATAGTGGGGGAACATTCAGGGGATTATCACATTACGAGCATTCGATAAACAACTTAAGTTTTTTACTAGCTCTACTAGGAGTTTCATATACACAAGGTACTACTTCTTTTCGAGCTAGCACCAAATGGTAAGCACTAATATTGATTTGGAATTGGCTTTCACCTTATCCTAATTTATATAGCAAACCAAATGAAAGTACTGCTTGGGGTCACCAATGAGTTCTCCTTGCAGATGTGTCTCAAGGGTAGGCCCACTTCCTAAAAAGAAAAAGAGAGTAGAACCATTTCTCTTCACCCAAGATCCTTTTGAAGGCAAGGGGAGAGGATACTTTGATTCTATCCCTTGGGTAACACAAATGTGCAAGTGTACAAGACACGACAAAAAATTGACAATGTTCTTTTTAAAAGCCCAAATGACATGTGCCTACGATTGTTTGTAAACAAGATTCATTTTATGTACGAAATCCAAGTGTTTTCTAGGCTAAGCAAGCAAAGGTTCTTTTTAGGTGCACCAAGATAAAATGTTTTTCTATGCTAATAAATCCCTGCAAAAATGTTAGTAGTTTCAAATTAAGGTCTTGGATTAATGATTTTCAACCTGCATAACACAATCAGTAACCTGCACAAATCCTAAAGTCAGTACATAAAATAGCGCTAAAACATACAAATAAGGTGTCATAAAATAGTAAAATGGTGCTACAAAACCACTCAATGGTGCTATAGACAGAAGACTCCTATTTCCTAATTATTACAAAATATGGTGCTATAGAATGCCAAGATGGTGCTACAATGACAGAAGGTGTTACAATTTACAGAAATGGTGCCACAATATTCACTATTGATTTTACATAGAAAATGGTGCTATAGTAGGGGAAATGGCACCACAGAAAAGGAAGGCACTACATAATCAAAAAATGGCACCAAAGTGGGTTTAAATGTTGTTTCTCCTATCTTCTGGACTAGATGGTACTGAACTGGGCATTGATAGCGCCAAAATGACATACTGCTTCAAAAGAGGCTGCAAAAACACTCTTTATTTCCAAAATATTAGCTCAATCAAGGTTAGTAGTTGTTTGTTACCCCTAGAGACACTCAAAATACCATAAATAGTGAAATAAGATGAGTTAGGGACAAGAAAACAACACTAGATTTGACAAAACAAGTCCTTAGATAAACCCGAGAGTGAGTTTGCCATAATGTCCCCCTATCCCTGCGTGTTTCCTGCAAAAACTGACAGCAAAAGATGCTAAAAACACCAAAAAAAATGAAAAACACAAAGATTTGAGCCTAGGGTGAATGAGGTTTTTCATGCAAGAATGGGATCGAAACAGTTAGAGACAGTATCACTATCCACGGAAATGGCACTACTGCACGAAAGAATGGTGGCAAGCAGATAGTGTTTAGCACCGATACCTGCAAAACACACCTTTAAACACCAAAACTCACACAAAAAATGTTAGTTTGGATCTTGTGGGTCCCACTAGCCATGCCAATGTAGTTTATGGAAATCAAAATGAAAGTAAAACATAAAACAAATGCAAAGAAAACAAATGTTATACCTTCCAATGTGATCCACAAACCCTAGATAAGATGGAGAGTGTTGCACCCAAGCACTCTAGCTTTACCCCAAGATGATAACAGACAATGTGAAATGCTCTCAAAACTTATGCAACTCACTAATAAAACTAGATCAAGAAGAGAGATTTTGGCATAACTTTGCTCAAATTATGGATGATAAAATGGCTTGGATAATGGTGTATTTATAGGCTTTTTGGGAGAGGATTTGATCCAAGGGTGGAGATTGAATTGAGAGATCAATGGTTAATGATGCATATGATGTGGATGGCCTAGAATTAATCTCTGAAAAGGGATGGTTGTGAATAAAAATAAATTTTAAATTCATCTTGGGAAAGGGGTGGATTAAATGAGGTTGGGTGAGATAGATTAGATGTGAATTAAAAATTCACATGGGGAAGAGAAAATAAATAAAAAATTCATTTGGGGAAGAGTAGAAATAAATGAGTTATGACATGTGTAAGGGATGTAAGAGGTATTAATTAGATGTTTGACATATGTGTATAAAAAAATGATTTGTGGCATAAATATCAATTTTTTATTTGGAGGATGTGGGGAAGGGTGTTAAGCTAGGTTTGACCATTTTAACCAGAGTAATTAGCCTAATTAATATGGCTGGAAAAAAATAGGGAATGGATTAATTAGGGGTTAATATTAATTAAATAATGTTTTATTTAATTAATCCTAGGTCTAGGATCATGTAGGTTAGGCTAGGTAATTAAATAATTGATATTTAATTAACTAGGGTAGGGATAGGTTAATTAGTAGGTTAAATTAATTGGATAAACATGATTTATCTAATTAATTGGGTTTAAGGAAAAGGGGAAATTAATCAAATAAATATTTACACATTCATTTAATTAATTGGCTAAGTCAGACTATTGAATTAATCAAATTAATTCAATTTTAAAGGGTGAAATGATGGGAAACCAGATGTTGAAAGGGATAATTAATTAAATAAAAATTTAATTAATTGATTAGAAGGGAAATTGATGTGTTTGGTGATATCAGAGGTCAGTTAGATGGCGAAGACATTTTTAGGTGTCTACAAGTACCCAAGGATTGTCTACCAACATTATCAAAGTCATGAATTTTAAGCTTATCTGGTTTTATTAACTTTGTATCAATGTTGATTTTATGTAGCAAATTAACACTGCAAACATTAAGAGTCGATCCATTGTTAACCACAACCCTCTTTATCAATGATTTGTTTATAGTGATAAAGATTATAAGAGGATCATGTTGTTTTGGAACTTCAATAGAGGGTAACTCATGTTGTTGAAATAGAATGTTTTTGTCGCATGCATACAATCTAATAGAGCTGCTACATCATTAGGCTTAATAGCCGATGGTACAATCACCTTTTTTAAAGCTTCCTAGAGCATTATGTGGTATGTAGGTGATGTTTGTATGAGTCCCAAAAGAGAGATCTTAGAAGGAGTAGCACAAAGCTGCTCAACAAGATCATAATCTTGACCAACTTTATGCATTAAACAAGGTGGTTGAGGAAGCCTAGGTTGAGAAGTTGGTATAGATATCAGAATGTTTGATTGATGTTTACTTTTCTTATTATTCCATGTATTGTATGTATGAGCAACCACATTGTGGTTGTAATATTGTGATCCATGTTGGTATGGTTGATCTTGACTTGTTATTTGTTTAGCATAGTTATAGATGCAATCAGGAAGTTGAGAAGAATTCAAAAAACCTCTTACAATGAGCACTAGTTTCATCTGTGTTTTAGGCACATCAGAACATAGGTTGACCACTATCCTCAGTTTCACATGTTCTTCTTGAGATTTAGGAACATAAATTGCATTTACTAATCTTTGAAATAATGGCAGTTTAGGAGTCGTAGTGGAAAATTCAATAGAGATAAAGTCATCGAAGGCTTCATCTAACATATTGATGTCATCACAACTAAATAGCTTTTCATATGCATTAAAGTCTTGTAAAAAGAAATCTGACATTTCCACATAATCTAATTAACACAAGACTTAAATGTGAAGCAATATATCATATACTTTGCAAGAATGAAACAAGATATCACTATGCAAATAACAATATTTGAGTTTTATGCTCTTTTAATGAAAAGATAGATATATCAATCAAGATGCAATGCATGTAATTTTCATGAAAGAGGGTCTATAATCTAAATTGGATTTAGAACAACAAATACAAGGATGCAAATTTTTTAAACATGGGTTCACCAAAATGTTTAGTGTTGAAAAGAGAGATAATGATTAGCATATGCAAACTAGGTTGAGCCCCTCTTTTCAAGTGCACTAACATTCAAACTATGAACCAAGCTCAATCACTATGAGAGTGAGAAGATACAAGTGTCCTATTCCTTTATTGTTGTACATGAAAAGGTCTCTCAACTAGAGTTTTGCAAACCCTTACTAGCTAATGAGAAGTCCAAACCCTAGTTATAAGATATACATTAACAAATAGATTTTGGGAGAAAAAAAACTTCATACTGATCACATAAATGCAGATAAGAGGTAACAATGATTGTACACCTAAAATCTGGTGGCTTGCAAGACTAGGGTGCCTATTCTAGCATCCCGTAATTTTTTTGTTAGCAAAACTTTTTGCATCAGGTGTTTGTATCTCTATGAAAGGTTTTGAATCCTAGTTTTTAGGTCATGTTAGACTTGGGAACCTGCCTCAATGTCCTGTAGTTATTCCAAAGACATATTTGTAACTTTCATGATGATTATACCTATAATACCTTCTTCTCCTTCACTTCTTTCCATTGGATCTTCCTAAATTTGACCTTCACAAACAAAAGAAGGAGAAGGATGGTTGTGGCTATATAAGAGTTTGCCTTAGTCAAACCCTATCTTTGGTATTTATACCTCAACAATAGCCAATGTCAAAGTATGCAGATGTGTGTCCTTGTAAACCAAATGTGTAAGCATAAACAAATGCAAAATCCTAAATGACTCAAGCATCAAGGATTATATCCACAAATATTTCACTGAAGGAAACAACAACTTCACCTAAAGGAGATGACATCAATGAAGACTTGTAGAATAAGAAGACAAGGCAGCCATATCCACGGAGGATTCCAAAACTCAAGTTGGAGGCTTCATCCCTTCTCTGAATTGTACAAAAGGCTCCATAAACCCTAGGAAGAGTAATATAAACTCAAGATCTTGATTCCTAATGTTCACAACATATCTTCATGATATAAAAGATCCAATTCTTCAATGAACTTAAACACTTTGCAAAACTTCAATAGCACTTGTAGTAGAATTTTGAGGTAGTAAGCTTGCATGTGAGTTGTGTGTGATAATAAAATTTTCAATTCTCTTTAAATACCTCACCTTGGGAGGAAAATGGATGGAAATAAAATGCTGACATCATGCAAAAATAATTTTGGAATATGGAATCTCGAAACACACAACATAAGCCAACATCAATACAAAACTTGGAATCCTAAGATTTAGGGCAGGACTAGGGCATGTGCACCCAAGTCTAGCCCCCAAATTTTACTTGAAATTAGGCTTAAGAGTGTCTTAAATGTCTAGAATCCATCATCTCTTCCAATGTTTTTTTTAAATACTTCAAAATGTGACATTTCATCGATAAGGTAAACATCATCAGGGTTTAGATAGGCTCAATAATGAAAGGGGTTGAGGGACACTAAAAGGTAGGAGCTAAACTTAGTGAATTTGTGCTAACCCAAGTAGAAGCACAATTTACGACATAACAAGTTGAAAGATATTAAAGTTTTCATTTCTTTAAAAACCCCTAAAAAAGTTTCAAAGTCATTTTATGGATCCCTATCCATGGAGAGTTGGTGGTCTGTGATGTCACCCAAGGTGCAAGTTTCTTGAGACAAGTTTTTACAGAATACGAGGTTCCTTTAGATTGGATAGTGACAAAGATGATATGGATGGTTATGGCAGAGCTATATGAGTTGCCCTTATTTGTAGGAAGGTTTATTTTGAGATTGTTTGTGCTAGATAGGAGGTCTGATGGATTCCCAGTAGGATAGGGGATAGTGTTATATGGAGGATGATGTAGGACAGTTTGGTGTATGCATGTGGACCATGTGTCCTAGCACACTTATGCAATGTTATGAAAGTCAAGGGTGAGCTTGGGTTGTGGAGTGATACTCCTGTATATCTTGGCCTAGGAGCATATAGTAGTGACATGACAGATAGGAGCCATAAAATGAGGAGCTAGTCTTCCTTATGTGTATGATTATGGTGGGGTACTACAAAATCAACAGTTGGGAGATATTGCATATTTGTGGAGGGTGATGGATGATCTAGATTCAATCATATCGAAGTCATGGAGATAGTGTGAGGACTGGGAGGGTGATGGAGAATAGCTGGTGTATGTGCAATAGGCATGGTATATTATGAGCAAGACAGATCATATCATTGATAGATATCTTCTAGAGTGGTTGCTTAGATAGTTTGGGATTCCATAGATAGTGCCTCAACATGATGCTATCTTTCCATGGGTCACCAAAGAGGCACCTTATTGGGGAGTACCTATAGATCTAGCTACAATGACGGTAGCCTTTTTGACATTGGTGCCGGTTCCATGGGATCCAAGGATAGATACATGATGGATGATAGGAATATAGCTCATTATGATGCATGGTGGGCCTGGGAGAGTAGCCAACTTAGTTGATGGCTCTAGATAGACAAATTGTGTCTATGGTTGGAGAGGATGGAAATGAAAATGAAGAGCACAGAGTGCATCAGAGGATAGGTGGGGCAGCTAAATAGAAGGGTGGATAGGAGGAGGGAGGTGGTGACAATGATGATAGTGGGGTAGAGGATTTGGGGGAGGAGGGAACTCTAGATGTTGTGAGGATCTAACTGGCGATGGTGATGTCAAAGCTGGATGTTGTGCAAATAGAGCTGAGTGATGTCTACATGGAGAGGAATACCTATCAGGCAGAGCAGGATAGTGTTGATACTAAGGTATAGAGGGTTCAGGGGGAGCTGAGGGTAGCTCAGTGGCGGATAGATGAGCTCAAGTAGCACTGGAGTAGGTTGGGGAGGGGGATGTTGTGGAGGAGAGATGACCTAGGTGATGTATGAGTGAGATACTACTATATCTGAGAGGGATGCAGCGAGGGTCTTAAAGCATAGGGCATAGGCACAAGACACACAACTCCACTAGGCACGTGACCTAGCTCAGAAGGTGATAGCAGGACAGTGGAGGATAAAGATGTGAAGGGATATGGTATGAGTACAGGGAGAGCTAACTCAAGCCATGTAGAGAGTTGAGTATTACTGCACGTTGTACCATAGTTTGGTTCCTGTAGCTCTCAAACAATGAGTTTAAGTGCATTGAGCCAATCAAGGTTTGCTTAGTCAAAGAGGATGAGGACTCCTTCAGTTATGGGGCCACCACCACCATGGAAGGATCTAGCAGTAGGGCCATTAGGGCCACCAAAACCATCACCAGGGTCAACATTAGGATCACCCTCACCTTCAGGGTAGGGGAGTTCTTGTTAGTATGAGATCACATTTATGTATTCCTACATGCTCATTTTGATATGTTATACTTTGATGTACTAAGCCTATGGGCACACATATTTTCGTATCATGACCATTTTTAATGATGTATCTATGAGATGTGGCATTTTGTCAATGGCCTATATGATGTTGTGATGCATTATATGTTATGGTTTTATGGTTGATGCATATGTGATTATGACATGGATTATGATTATGTCTAATTTATGGATGTATATGTTCCTACAGATAATGTATATGCATATGATGTATGGTTATGTTATGGATTTAATGGATGTATTATGATTATGGATATGTGATGTTTATGATTATGATGTATGGATGTTTATGATTTTATGGATGCTAATGGTTATAATGTGATGCAAATTTATGCTTTATGGATGTGATCTAAATCATGGACATTGATTTAGATGGATGAGCTATGATGTGATTGTTATGATATGATTATGACATGGTACTAACATGTTCATGTAGGTATATGCAATGAATGATGGGGTGATAGATGCAAATTTTTTTGTTTGGTCATGATACAAGGTGTCATTATTATGGTAATAAGGGAAAGTGGTTAGTTAGATGGGTGGGAATGGGGATAAAGGTAGTATGATGGGGGGAATAGTAGGTGAAAAGAGTGGATGAAAAAGATGCCCTAGGAAATAGGTAGGTGAGATGAAGGGAAGCATGTGATCAGGATTTATGGATAGATAGGATATATGGGGATAGATAATGTCATAGGATATACGGAGGTGGGATTATGCTAGTATGTTTTAGAACAATCCTAAGTTTTAGTATAGCAAAAGGATATTCTGCACCAAGGTACAAAGAACCAAGATGACGATGTATTTGTTTGCATGGACTTGACACTTCCAACAAAGGTTATCCCTAGACATGTTTTGATATAATATAACCTTGGAGGATCATGTGAGGGTAGATACTTATAGGTTGAGAATGTCCTTAGACACAGAAGAGATTGTCCTTAGTGTAAGGAATCAGACATCATACCAAGATTAATATTAGCCTTAAACCAAAGGAATAACTAGAAAACATGGCATACAACAACAAATGACTTTACCTCATTCTATTCTATCCAATAACACACCAAGATATAGAAGATCTAGATGGTCTTGGGGAAGCATAGAAGGGGTATAAAAAGACAAATAAAAACAAAAGACCAATTGATGAATAGACCAACTAGCCATTGAATCTTTTGCCAAGATTGTGGATAGGTGATGTAGGATAGGATTATACCAGGTACAAGAAGGATATATCCCTAAGGCACAACTATAGTGATGAGTGTTGATATATAGGTGCAAGATAGGATAGCCATGTGGTAATTTGGAAAAAAAATGATCAAATGTATCATTTGCATTGTGATACATTGTTTTTGCATGCAAGTTTCCTTAGAATGTATAAAGATCAAATTGGTGAAAGGATGTTTATTATGAAATGGGATGGGAATGGGTTACATTGGTGGGTGGTTTTATAATGGAAAATGAGAGGGATGTATTATGGCATGGGTATAGAAGCTTAGTTTTTAGTTTGTCTTTTAGTTTTTTTGGCTTTTTTAGTTTTTAAGTTTTTTAGATTTTTCTAGTTTTTTAGTTTTTTACGTTGGGGATGCATGAGATGGGATTGTATTGTTGGCACCTTCAAATTTGGAAAATTTGAAGTGCCTATTTGCCTTCAAATTAGTAGTGGGGGCTAGGTTTCTTACCTGTCGCATTTACTTGAGGCCTTGAATTTGACAATTAAAATTTTGCATCCTGTTCATTGCCATGCAAACCTGTTTGGCAAAAAGTTTTTTGGGACATATGTTAGTAAGGTTGTCTAGTTTCATGGTCCTTAGGCATGTTTTGACATGTTTTGTAATGCGTTTGTGACTGCCAGTGGACTAGAATGGCATCCCAAAAAAGTGTGGAATTTCGTGGTTCTGGTGACAAAACCCATTTTTTAAATAATTGATTATGGCCTTGTTGTGTGGTTACACAACACGCCCCATTTTAACTTGTCAAAATAGGGACCCAACTTTTGGCTTGGCTGGTGTTGTCTGTTTTCTGGCGGTTTGGTAAAAATAAGTCAGGTGCATCATCATCATGAAAGTCAGGATCAGGTTGGTCATCATCATGAGGTCAGTTTGTCAAAGTTCATATTTTGTTTCTATGACCTCATATTTAGAAAGAGCTTGAAATTCCATGCAGGTTTGCCTTTTACATCACCTGAAAATTCGTCCATATGAGGGAGTTATGAACAGTCAAAGTTTTGGTCAAACCTGATATTCGCAAGAAAAGGGTCATCATATTTTATAAACTCGGTTTTGCTGTATAAGAGCATCATCATCATATTTGAAACGCCCCCCCCGATAATATCCTGAGGTTCAAATATCCGAACGTCAAATTTAAGTCATAGTAAGTTTTCCCCGTCGAGCGGTCTTTTGTATCGCGAAAGGTCATCATCATGATCTTGATCTATCACCCAATAAAAATCATGCAGTCCCAATATCCGGACGTCAATCTTAGGTGATAGTGTGTTTTACCCATCAAATGACCTTAGGCGCATCGTGAGCATCATGTTTTGAGGGTAACCCGATATTTCAAATTATACGAGCATCATGATATTTTAACATCACCCGATATTATAATATCATGTTGATATTATAATATCACCCTATTTAGAAAATCCACCATCTGCATAATTTGCATGCGTTTGTCAAAATCCGGATATGATGATGACATCATCATATCATCCTGATCTCCTTTTGGCATGATCATGATGATCATCCTAATCTTTTATAGGAGGGTGATATTCCATTCCTCGATCGTGTTGTCAAGATCATCATGATCTTGTTTGTAACCCGATATTTCGTAATGTCCTCTTGCCGAGCAATATCACCCTTAACAAATATCCTGATGATGTCATCCCGACTTGATAAATGAAGAAGCAAATATCAAGATGACATCATCATCACATTTCTCCTTCAGCAGGATATTTTGTAAACATGATCCGGTTCGCGAATATGATGATGACGTCCTGTTCTAAGTTTTAACAAAGGCCCTGGATATGATGATCATCATCATCATCATCTTGATCTTTCGAGAGGGTTACCTTGGCTGCAAAAGGGTTCATCATATTTTTAGCCTGATCATCTTCCTAAGGTGACCCGATATTGCATTTTATCTCTGATCTTAACGAATATGACGATGACGTCATCCTTTGCATTTTAATGAAGCCCGAATATGACTATGACGTCACCATCATTTTTTCTTTCCTCAGCAGTAGGATCATATTCCACATCCTCCTACTTTCCTTCGACATGATGATGATGACGATGTCTTTCTTTCCCCAATATGCAGAAGCGAAACATCCTGATGTGCTTTTCATCAGAGCATTCGGAAGGGAGGAGCATCATATTTCATGATATCCTGCAGCTAGATAGAAGACGATGGGTGGACATCATCATGATTTTGACGTCGGTATAACTGTTGCCATCGGCCAAGTCTAAATTTGTCACCCCGATCATATGTGGTCACACAGATGCGATGATGATGATGACCCGAAACATACAAACAGAGCATGCAAAGCCGGATTTGAAATAATTTGTTAAAAGCGATTGATTCCTTGTATATTTTGCGATGTACATGATCATATTTGAACCCGATATACAGAAAATGGGCGGGAAAATGAAGCGATGGAAATTTGAAGGCCCGACTGCCTGATTTCCAGTCAACGATGGTTGACCCGAGTGTTTTAACGCTGTTGATGCATTTAGTGCATATTTTCCACTGATTTGAAGCTCGATTGCATGTAGCTGCACATTTTGGAGGCTTAGTTAATAAAATGTTTTACTTCCTATTGTTTATCCACATGATGATGATGAACTTAATGTTTGTCTGTTTACTTGCAGGAAGTCATGATGCTGCTGCTGAAGCTGAGCATTGTATAGTTGCGCATGGAGGCAACATGAACCAGAAGTGAGGAGGATATTGTCAAATATGCTGTTTGCCAGCTGGAGACCGAATCAAGTTGAAGATACTGGAATATTCTGTGCCAAGCTGTACATTTACCAACTGGCGAAGCATGTGCTTTTCATCTGGACCGTTGATTATTATGAGAAGATCATGATCCTTGGATCATTGTAACTATTTTCTGGCATTTGTTCTATATAAAGGCCAGAACCTCAGGCATAAGAGATAGATTGATACATTAGAGATTGATAGACATAGGAATATCTGGCATTAAGGCCAATTACTGTAGAATCAATTAGGAGATCGGATTACTGAGACTAATGAGGATAGAATTGTTGAAATGTCAAGGTTCTTTCTTCAGATCACTGTAAATGTACCTGTTCTTGAGCATACTGAATGGATATGAAGTTTCAGATTACATCCTGATTGTAAATTTTACGTAATCTTCATGTTGATTTCTGGATATGTACTGGTGAATGCTGTGTTCAACTAGAAGCGCTTTCATTTCATTACATGTTGTTGTCAACTTTTCCTTTGAAGATTTGCACTAGATCATGTGGATTTGTGGAATGTCCTGGTGAAGTATGATTCTAGTTTCCTTCTTTTCATTGCATGTATGGGAGCTTGTATGTGGAGCAGTGATCTAAGTCAAGTAGTTTTGGGAATCTCATTCTTTAACCCTTTTCCTTTTTTCAATTTCATAAATTCATCACCATAACTGCAAATCATGACAAATAATAAGCAGAATAGAGAAATATGCTGAAATCTCGTAGGTAACTGAAAATCATTAGCATATTTGAGTTAAATGCATGTAGTATTGAAAATATCATGCAAATATCAGCCTGTAGGCACATTATTTGACTAAATTCACAGTGCAGAGGTAGAATTATTAGAGATTTATGCAGGGCAGACATACAGAGCAGGATATTTGGAGGAATAATGATGAACTTTGCAGAAATACGTAAGGCCCCTGAATGGAAAACAGCAACACACATCAACCACTGAGTAACGTCAGTAGATTAAGACCTAATCACCGGAGACTTGGGATCATGAATTCTCTGAATTCATCGTATCTTTCAAGATGAGTAAAGGTTGTTGTGTAACTTTTATTCTATGTTTGTGAATGACTAACATCATGACCAACATAAATTGGCGCTAGAAGGAGGGCTAGACAGAGAATTTCTGGATTTCAACATATTTGCAGGCCCCTTGCTCCTAACCCAACATAAATTGGCGCTAGAAGGAGGGCCGAACTGGAAAAGACACTATTGCTTCAGTCATCATTCATTTTATGCAGGCCCCTCGCTTCTAATGCAACATCAATTTTCGAGAAGGCAGGGCCTGAGCTGTGAATTTGTGGATTTCTGCAAATATTGCATAAATATTTCAACATTTCAGTTAAATGTCTGCAAATATCTCTTATCTGAGATGTTTTGGTTGCACCTTTGCAAAGATCTAGCTCAAAACATCAAAGATTAGTTTGATTTTCTGAACTTTCAAGTTTTATTCTGAGATATGATGGATCTCCTTAAAATTGCAAAATACTAAAAAATTGAAAAATATAGTCTCATTTTGATGGATGTATATGAAGGCAAGGGTCAAATTAACATTCCATTATTTCAGGAAACTTTGAATAGGCAGCTTTACCCTCACAGTTTGTCTAACTTCGGTTTATCTACCTGTTGCAGGATACACCAGACTGCAGAACACAGTGAAATAAATTGTTTAACTTTCCTTACAAGGTTGGATTTATACTTGAAAGGACTAATATTCTTTCTAGATGTGTTCAGGGCCGAAATTTGCCAGGAAAATGAAGAAATTCTGGAGCAACAAGCAGATGCAGCACCAGAAGTTATTAATTGTCCAGACACTGAAGTGGACTGTTCTGAAGATTTTGAATTATACTTGTCTAGAAATATACAGTGTAGTCAATTATTAGGTTTACCCATTGATGATGTCTTGATTGAAAGCTGGTGCAGGTTACATGATGAAGAGCATTCAGAGAGAGATTGCTACCCCTGCCTGATCATGTTGAAAAAGATTTTAGAAAATACAATAGCTGAATCAGTTCCAGAAGGTAAAAAAGAGGAAACATCTTTCCTGGATTCATTTTATGGTAAGATTGATAGGAGTTCTCTACTTCCTAATACAAGTAAGGATCAGTCAGTATGCAGGTATGAATTTTGTGAAAATTTTAGAGAAGATATCACTCGTCAGGATAATATTTTTGATCCTGATCCTAATACTTTTGATAAAGAAGATGAAACGTCTTTCCTGGAGTCATTCTATGGTAAAGAGAAGTGTAAACAGATAGTAGAGCAATTTAAATGTACTCCTGATGATGAAGTTCCTATGATAGTAACTCACGGAGTCATAGAGAAGAAAATAAATACTGATTTATTACCTGACTTCTTTGAATTGAATGATCAAATGCAAGAATGTTGCAGGTTAATGGAACTAGACACTTTACTAGACCGAAGATGTGAGCTATTTAATGAACAATTCCTGAAAGATGAAGATGTAGAAGACTTTGGAGTTGTTGTGCATAATCAGATGTCACTCCAGAAATATTTTGAGAATGAAACAGGGGAGTGTCCTTATCAAGTGAAAGTTGTTTCTCTTTTACAGTCAAATGATTTAGAAATGATAAATTTCTGTATATCAGGTTATGATAATAAAGATACTTATTTAGATGCTGATGTGCAGGAAATTGAAGAAAATACTGAGAAGTTTCCTGAACTGGAAGATAAATTGAACATCCAGAATGAAGGGATAAAGCTGGATAAAGATGGAGAATTAATACATCAAGAGTCATACATCCTTCAATTTGAAGAGAGACCAGGCACTGAGCCAAGCAGTGAAAATGTAATGACAAATGGAGGACCAATTGCCAATGAAGAAGCATGTCCAACAGAGTCAGAAATACACCAGGTTGTATTTCTCCTTTCCACAGTAAATGATGTTGAATACTATTTTGATTATGGAAATTCAGAAGATAGGACATGCATATGGATTAATCATGAACATGATGAGCTTCCTCAGTTGCTGATCATCAAGAGTTATTCTGTTGAATACAATGAATTCAGAATATCAGAATATTTTTCAGAATATAAAGATAAATTTGCTAGGTTGAGAACCATAACTAATACCCTAATGCTCCTGCACAATCAAAAGAAGTATACAAATACAGGTGTCTTTGGGTCTTTTGCTGGTTCTTGTTTGCCTAGTAGTAGTTTGTATATAATTTTGTAGGTTAGTTGTTTGTACAGTCTGCTTGTTTTGCTTTCTTGTTCTGTTTCTGTTGTTTCTTTTTGTAGGTTAGTTGTTTGTATAGTGTTTCTTTTGTTTTGTGTTGTTTTGGTTGAGTTTTTGTTTTGGTAAGTCAAGATGATGCACTTCATCACCTAAGAAAATAACTAAATTGTTAGGATTCAAGTGATGAGATCAGATTTAGATATAGATTGTAATTCATTCTGATAAATGTTCATGATCAGGTTTTATAATACCTTTTCATCAGGTGCCTTTTCTTGTCCAAAGTGAATCAAACACAATGAAACACCTAACAGCCTTGGGCTTGTTGAAGATATGAGTATAGGTGTTAAGTGAAAAATCTAAAGGGACTCCCTTGCTACCAATACAATCTCCAACCTAAAGCTGCAAGTGACCATACCTTGTACAAATGAGATGACATGATGATATCAGATATATAAAAAAATATATATATATAAACAATAAACTTAGGCCATCTAAGTAACTCTACCGGGGCTATAGATGCCTGCTGGTAGTGGGGCTCTACTTAGGGAGATTGTATAGATAACCTTGCCGGGGCTATGAATGCCTGCTGGCAGCAAGGCTCTATCCAGGTTGGCTATGAGGGATGATCTCCAACTATGTAGTTTAACACCAGTTACTTATATTTTCAACTTGCTTTCAAGATGAGGATAATTAATCATATGCACACACATGATCCTTTGTTAGCACTGTTACCTTGATGAAACTTTATCATTCAAAGATCATGATGATTTTACTTAGAAAGAATTAGAATACTATAGATGAATATGATCATATCACTTGAATTATTTGAATTTTGTTGTTTTCTTTGGTGGCAAGTTGTTGTGTGGTTACACAACATGCCCCATTTTAACTTGTCAAAACAGGGACCCAACTTTTGGCTTGGCTGGTGTTGTCTGTTTTCTGGCGGTTTGGTAAAAATAAGTCAGGTGCATCATCATCATGAAAGTCAGGATCAGGTTGGTCATCATCATGAGGTCAGTTTGTCAAAGTTCATATTTTGTTTCTATGACCTCATATTTAGAAAGAGCTTGAAATTCCATGCAGGTTTGCCTTTTACATCACCTGAAAATTCGTCCATATGAGGGAGTTATGAACAGTCAAAGTTTTGGTCAAACCTGATATTCGCAAGAAAAGGGTCATCATATTTTATAAACTTGGTTTTGCTGTATAAGAGCATCATCATCATATTTGAAACGCCCCCCCCGATAATATCCTGAGGTTCAAATATCCGGACGTCAAATTTAAGTCATAGTAAGTTTTCCCCGTCGAGCGGTCTTTTGTATCGCGAAAGGTCATCATCATGATCTTGATCTATCACCCGATAAAAATCATGCAGTCCCAATATCCGGACGTCAATCTTAGGTGATAGTGTGTTTTACCCGTCAAATGACCTTAGGCGCATCGTGAGCATCATGTTTTGAGGGTAACCCGATATTTCAAATTATACGAGCATCATGATATTTTAACATCACC
Source organism: Cunninghamia lanceolata (assembly GCA_027924645.1). NCBI lineage: Eukaryota > Viridiplantae > Streptophyta > Pinopsida > Cupressales > Cupressaceae > Cunninghamia > Cunninghamia lanceolata. The sequence goes on along the minus strand of BSBN01000383.1, from coordinate 226,375 downwards.
CGATATTATAATATCATGCTGATATTATAATATCACCTTGTTTAGAAAATCCACCATCTGCATAATTTGCATGCGTTTGTCAAAATCTGGATATGATGATGATGTCATCATATCATCCTGATCTCCTTTTGGCATGATCATGATGATCATCCTAATCTTTTATAGGAGGGTGATATTCCATTCCTCGGTCGTGTTGTTAAGATCATCATGATCTTGTTTGTAACCTGATATTTCGTAATGTCCTCCTGCTGAGCAATATCACCCTTAACAAATATCCTGATGACGTCATCCCGACCTGATAAACGAAGAAGCAAATATCAGGATGACATCATCATCACATTTCTCCTTCGGCAGGATATTTTGTAAACATGATCCAGTTCGCGAATATGATGATGACGTCCTGTTCTAAGTTTTAACAAAGGCCCTGGATATGATGATCATCATCATCATCATCCTGATCTTTCGAGAGGGTTACCTTGGCCGCAAAAGGGTTCATCATATTTTTAGCCTGATCATCTTCCTAAGGTGACCCAATATTGCATTTTATCCCTGATCTTAACGAATATGACGATGACGTCATCCTTTGCATTTTAATGAAGCCCGAATATGACTATGACGTCACCATCATTTTTTCTTTCCTCAGCAGCAGGATCATATTCCACATCCTCCTACTTTCCTTCGACATGATGATGATGACGATGTCTTTCTTTCCCCAATATGCAAAAGCGAAACATCCTGATGTGCTTTTCATCAGAGCATTCGGAAGGGAGGAGCATCATATTTAATGATATCCTGCAGCTAGATAGAAGACGATGGGTGGACATCATCATGATTTTTGACGTCGGTATAACTGTTGCCATCGGCCAAGTCTAAATTTGTCACCCCGATCATATGTGGTCACACAGATGCGATGATGATGATGACCCGAAACATACAAACAGAGCATGCAAAGCCGGATTTGAAATAATTTGTTAAAAGCGATTGATTCCTTGTATATTTTGCGATGTACATGATCATATTTGAACCCGATATACAGAAAATGGGCGGGAAAATGAAGCGATGGAAATTTGAAGGCCTGACTGCCTGATTTCCAGTCAACGATGGTTGACCCGAGTGTTTTAACGCTGTTGATGCATTTAGTGCATATTTTCCACTGATTTGAAGCTCGATTGCATGTAGCTGCACATTTTGGAGGCTTAGTTAATAAAATGTTTTACTTCCTATTGTTTATCCACATGATGATGATGAACTTAATGTTTGTTTGTTTACTTGCAGGAAGTCATGATGCTGCTGCTGAAGCTGAGCATTGTATAGTTGCGCATGGAGGCAACATGAACCAGAAGTGAGGAGGATATTGTCAAATATGCTGTTTGCCAGCTGGAGACCGAATCAAGTTGAAGATGCTGGAATATTCTGTGCCAAGCTATACATTTACCAACTGGCGAAGCATGTGCTTTTCATCTGGACCGTTGATTATTATGAGAAGATCATGATCCTTGGATCATTGTAACTATTTTCTGGTATTTGTTCTATATAAAGGCTAGAACCTCAGGCATAAGAGATAGATTGATACATTAGAGATTGATAGACATAGGAATATCTGGCATTAAGGCCAATTACTGTAGAATCAATTAGGAGATCGGATTACTGAGACTAATGAGGATAGAATTGTTGAAATGTCAAGGTTCTTTCTTCAGATCACTGTAAATGTACCTGTTCTTGAGCATACTGAATGGATATGAAGTTTCAGATTACATCCTGATTGTAAATTTTACGTAATCTTCATGTTGATTTCTGGATATGTACTGGTGAATGCTGTGTTCAACTGGAAGCGCTTTCATTTCATTACATGTTGTTGTCAACTTTTCCTTTGAAGATTTGCACTAGATCATGTGGATTTGTGGAATGTCCTGGTGAAGTATGATTCTAGTTTCCTTCTTTTCATTGCATGTATGGGAGCTTGTATGTGGAGCAGTGATCTAAGTCAAGTAGTTTTGGGAATCTCATTCTTTAACCCTTTTCCTTTTTTCAATTTCATAAATTCATCACCATAACTGCAAATCATGACAAATAATAAGCAGAACAGAGAAATATGTTGAAATCCCATAGGTAACTGAAAATCATTAGCATATTTGAGTTAAATCCATGTAGTATTGAAAATATCATGCAAATATCAGCCTGCAGGCACATTATTTGACTAAATTCACAATGCAGAGGTAGAATTATTAGAGATTTATGTAGGGCAGACATACAGAGCAGGATATTTGGAGGAATAATGATGAACTTTGCAGAAATACGTAAGGCCCCTGAATGGAAAACAGCAACACACATCAACCACTGAGTAACGTCAGTAGATTAAGACCTAATCACCGGAGACTTGGGATCATGAATTCTCTGAATTCATCGTATCTTTCAAGATGAGTAAAGGTTGTTGTGTAACTTTTATTCTATGTTTGTGAATGACTAACATCATGACCAATAGGCCTCCTACAAATTTTCATGGTCTTCAGACAACTTGTGTGCCTGTAGCGACATTACTTCATTTTGGTTGGCGAAAAAGTTAAAATTTTCCCAATATTAATGTTTTGACATTGCCAATTTTAAAACATTTTAATGTTTTAATTTTTGGTGTGAAGTTAAAAAAAGGAAAATGTAAAACTTTGATATAAAGTTTTATTAAAATGTTTCAACATTAAAAAGAAAACTTTTGGCTCTCCGAAGTGAAAAACGCTGGTGAAAACATTCTAAAATGTTTTATTTTTTTTTACCAAGATCAAAGGTCAATAGAAAAAACATATTTAAAGATTTATTTTAATGCTTTTTGCATTTTAGGAGTCCATTGAAGATGAAAATGGGCTCTGTGAAATAGTGTGGCTTTGGCGAAATGCATATTTTAATGTTTTTTGCAATGTCACGTGTCAGGGAAAAGGATCAATTGAAAGTTTTATTCTATGCTCCTTGTTGTCCCATTGAAGATAAATATTAGCCTTGTTGAAGGAAAGAGCTCCAATGTAATAACATTTTTAAAATGTTTTATTCACCAAAACCAATGTCTGAAGGAAGCTTTGTTTGAAGCTTTATTTTGTGCTTTATGCTTGTTTGCTGGAGGCATAAATTGGTCTTGACAAAGGAAGCAGGCTTCAACGAAAGTGCATTTTAAATGATTTTTTATACTTGTCATTGCCAAATTCTAGAGGGAATACATTTTAAAGATAATTATTTTATTCTTATGTTTCCACTGTCCATTGAAGGTGAATAATAGTTCTAGCGAAGGCAAAACCTCTAGCAAAAAACATTTTAAATATTTTATTCATTTGGTTGTATCAAAACAAGGTTTTATTATCTACTTTTACTTGGGTAAAAGCATTATTTTAATGCTTTTATTTTCATTTCACTCTCCCTCCATGGCACCAAATTAGTTCTAGTAACAAAGACAAAACCTCTGATAATGGTTGCAGGCAGTGGTTGCAATGTGGGGCATTATGTATCACATTTTTTGGGTTTATGGTAGGTATTTGAGGCTTTTTACAGGTTAGAAATCAATTTTTTCATTCCCAGATCAATGCCCAGGGCATCTTTGGCACCCAAAAGACATTTTTAGCAATGTTTGAAGCATTTTAAATGGCCCACCATTGATGAAAATGCCCATAAAATTATTATCAACTCCTAGATTGATTGCAGGTAAATTGTATCAAAAATGATTGTGAGCAATGTGTTGATAAAATGCCATGGGTAATTGCAAAAGGAATTACGGAGTCTAGAGGGGTAAAATCCTTGGTAAAAGTATTTTTTCACAGGCCAGTGAAGTGGGTAACTACTTGGTGATTAAATTTTTCACCTGCAAGGTGAAGTGTGACTAGTAAATTAGTTTTATCGGCTAGGTAAGATTGTGGACGTGAATACAAAATTTGGGGAAAAGTACATACTTAGTTACCAGATGAGGACAAAATGAAGAGGAAGTTAGAAGATGTTGTGGCATATATTCCTCATGCCAATCAGTTGCAGAATCAAGGGACCTAATTACACTAGGTGTCAAGCCTTAGTCCATTTTAGGTCTTCTTCTTCTCTCATAAAATATAACTTCTGAGTCATTTTGTAAAGGGGGGTTCTGAATCTCAATTGTAAGTAGTACTGTACTCTGTGTTTTGATTCAATGAAATAGAGAAGAATCACAACTCTACTTGTGTTCAAATCTATAGAGCAATATTATATTCAAATTTTAATACAATGCTTTACTAGTTATAGGATCCTTTCTATGTTGCATTTGATGGAGCTAATTTGAATTTTAAATATCAAGGATATTTTAGTTCTTCTTTGCAATTTTTTGCACTATGTATGTTTTTCTTACTTTCTCTCAAGGAGAGGAATAAGTGCTTGGAAAGCATTCAATTAATTGTTGTTTGCATTATAGTTTAAAAGGATAATTCTATATTTCTAAGTGAAGGAGGTGTTAATGCCATTAGTTTATTAATAATGAAGTAATTATTGCTTGAATGATACACTTGTTTTGCATAACTTTGACTCTGTTACCCATTGGATTAGGCACTAGTCTCTTACTGGGCTAATATGTTGATTTAGATCCAACCCAAACAACCAAAGTTGTTTCTATATGTTGTTACTCTTTTAAGAATTGATTGGGATAATTATTTGTTCTCAATCATGGGTTGAACTATATTGCCAAAGGATTAAGTCAATATTGATGGAGTCAGTCATTTCCCTAGTAAAATGTTATTGAGAACCTTATGTTTTAATACAACATAATCAATCAATTCTGAGATATCTTTAGGTGTTGTAAAGGGTACACCCTCCTTGGTCTTGCAGAACCAAAAGTGCAGAGAATTTTTCAACTCATTTGTTGTAATCTTGTTTGTTGGCCACTGACTTGAAATCCCTAAGTATAAGAAATTGGCTAATTTTTAGGAGATTTTAGACAATCAGTTGGAAGAACCAATAGATTGGTGACTCTTCTAGGGAACATTAGTCGATAATTGTCAAGAACTAGTCAAGTAGTTTGTCATGGGTATTTAGAGTTTGCATATGAACAAAGTATTATCATTCCCTTTAGAGGGTGGTGACTCTACTTGCTTTTGAACAGGTTGATCAAAGAGAAAATTGGTGTGGATCTATTATTGGAAAGGACCCAAATTGAAAATATACCTTAAAGAGCTTTCTACTGTTGAAGGTTTAGTGCTCTATGAAAAGAGGTGGTGACTCTGTGAGAAAGAACCTGTAGTGTCCCTCATTTTTCTTTCTGCCAAACTGATAAGCTATTTCTACGAGGGCTTGACATTATGACATTCTACTAATGTTAGATGACATTTGATGATGTTTAATTACTGGTATTTTATGTTTTCACAGCTCAATGGATGTATTAGATGTTATGGATTAATTTAATTCTGAGTTCTATGCATTACCTGATCATGGTTATGATGTGTTACTAGTAATTGTTGTATTAGATCGTTATGTAATTGATTATTTTATCTTGTTGACAAGCAATGGAAGATTATGTGTTGATGTGTTTATGTGAATGGAACAGTGTCATATTACTCATACATGAGTACCCTGCTACACTGCGACTTCCATTCACTATGTGTATGACTGCATGTTACATATATACATGTTCAACCCTATTATTTGCTACAGCTTGCAGGTACCAGGCATCGACTCCACCTGAATCAACATGTATGAGCATGCCTTAACCAATAGAAATTGTTGATCCAGAGTTTACATAAGGTCCCTAGCTATCTTCATCCTTGAAAAGGATGAGTCTTCAATTTTGCATCCAGTCGTTGTCGTCAGTTGGATAGTTTGTCTCCATTGTTGTGTGGTCTTATTGGTATATGGTTATTTAGTTGGAGTTATCTGATCAATTTTTTGGTTAATTGTTACTTTTAAATAAAATTATTTGGTTAAGAAAGGAATTATTGATAAATAAATAAATAAATGCCTAATGAGAATTGTAGTTATATGGAAAATGTATTATAGGGTAAGTTAAGATAATTATTAAATGAAATAAATTTGAGAAAGGACCATAAAAATAAATTTATAAATAAATTATGAGTGGTTTATTAATTGTAAATAATTTAATTGGGATGTACATTATAAAATGAAAATATAAATAAATTTAATAAATTAAATTAAATTATATTAAATAGTTGTAAATTACATTATAGTTGTAATGTTATAAATTTAATAAAATAAAAGGGGTAATGGTTGTCATGGAGTGGGCATTGGATCATGTGTTGAGCCTCCTAAAAGGGTGGGAAGGTTCTAGAAAGAAAGGGAAGATCTCTCCCTCTAAAAATAAAATTTGGACTATTGATGGGGGGATGGACTTTGAGGAGGCTCTTGGAGGAGGTTGGAGCTATAACATTTGAATCCGGCTTCGAATCTCAGCCCAGATAAACATGGTATCCAGGTTCCATAAATTTTTATCTAAGTTTTCTTTTGTATTTTGTCTATGAATGCGAAGTTCTGTTCTTCCAGTATGTTAGTGATTTGGCTCTGCATGCATGTCTATCTGGGTAATTAATTGCATAGAAAAAATTCCTCTATTCCTCATGCATTCAATGGATGCTAGAGACCGTGTCAAATTTCTATTTTCGTGCAGGTTGTTGATAAGTAGCTAGAATATCACAGTGTCATAATTTTAATATTATTTAGAGTTTTAGAACCTCCTCATTATACCCATTTTGGTCATATCCTTCAATCATTGTACTCCAAGCTACCACATCTGAATTAGACATTCTCTTAAATAGGAAGCATGCCATATATGTCTTGCCATTCTACAAATACCCTAAAAGCATTGCATTCCATGATACTAAATCCCAATGAGACATTTTATTAAAAATTTGCTTTGTAGTACCTATACTTCCAGATTTAGCATATATTACGATAATAGAATTACAAACAGTTAGTAGGTATTGTGACAAACAAATTTATTTAAGGGACAAGATGGTAAACCATGCACATGTTTAATCAACTTTAGGTGTAATGTAATAATGTTATAGAGGCAATTGGATGGGATCCCTGCTCCAAATCTTTCATTGTGGTGTCTATCAAACTGTTCACTTTTTGTTGTCTTGCTTCAGCATTATGGGTAAATGGAAGGAGATGGGGGACCAAAAAGTCACCACCATCTCCAAAAATAAAGAAAAATGCGAGCACGTTATAATGTGCATGTGTTTTAAAATGCAAGCACATTATAATGTGCTCGCATTTTGCTTTCAATCAAAGTAAAAAAAAAACACTCTTTTGCCCATTTAGTCATGAGTATTCCTTTGATAGCAGCAAAGAAGAAAAGGAGAAATGCAAGCGTGTTGAAGAAAATTCTATTGAATCAAGTTTTATAGAGAAAATAATAAATTCACAATGGCACCTCGCCACCAAAGACATCGTCATGCAAATTTGGAGGCTCCAACATAGGAAGAAGGTAGGGTTTGACTGATTTTGTTAGTTTGAGAACAATTTTTGAGTTTTGCAATATTTGATTTTTTTTATATTGCATTTATAGTTATTGGAGAAAGAGAAAACCTAAATCCAGTTGAGGTGGTTGAAAACAAGCCCCAAAAACCCTCCAAACCCACCTTCACCTCCTTTTAATGTAAGGGATAATTAAGAACATTACTTGGGGATAATAGAAGAAAATAAGAAACTTCTTCAGACTATTATTGAAACCCTAAACAATCCAAGTGGAACCACTTATCATAGGAGGACACTTGCAAAATCACTAGAGGAGATTGTTGCTCATATGGATTTGGTGACAAAACAAATCACCGAATTCCAAGACTATAGGGAGAGGTGTCGACAATTTTATGCCGATGGCTTATCATATGAACAAGTCAAGAATGAAAAAATTACAAAATCTAAATTATGTGAACACTTTACCAATCCCAAAACTGGTCAAAGATTAGAAGAAAGTTGCAAATAGTTTCCTATACATTGGTGTAGGAATGAAGAAATATCGCAACACTTTTGGGATAGATGGTACATGGTCTTCAAGGAGTGCCCATGCAATAATGATGAGGCACCACAATATTTCTTGAGGAAACTCTATTGTGAGTTCTCTTCAACAAGATTCCAAATTATTTTGACATTCGTGATTTCCAGGGTAGAGGTGGTGGGTTTGCCCAAGATAGACCTAGGGCTCAGCAAGATCAAAATTGTGTTCCTGTACCTTGAGCAAGGCCAGATCATAGGTCACTCTCTTTGGATTTGAAGGAGAGTGTTGAGGTGAAGACATTGCATTCACTGACTACTCTCACCCAAACTCTATCACAACATGTTGATGCTCTTACCCAAGCTGATGAGGGTGTGAGTAGTAGGCATCATGTGTCCCCACATTTGTGCAGTTCATGTGGGAACCTATGTGATTATGAGATGTAGGATGCACAACAGGACTCTTCGCAGGATGCTATGACATAGGGGCAAGATGATGCGACACAGGGGTAGCATCCATTGATGGGGGCATTTGTATTGGATGATCTTGTTCTCAGTGATGATCTCTTACAACATACATTTGGTATTGACTCTCAAGTAAAATTTTTACAAGTTTCATTATGATTTAATATATTGTTATTTAAAAATTGTAATTATTTTTATATGATTATCTATATTATAAGGAAAATGTATGTAATTATCTGTGCAATGAATTTCTAGGGTCAGATTCTTCATCCTACCTCCGTTAGCCATCCACTGGTAGGTTATGAGAGGAGGTCAAGACAATAGGTATGTAATTTATCACATGATCGTAATTATTGTAGATATATCAATGGTAATATTATTTTGTGACAATTTGATGATTTCAATAGTCATTGGTAACTGCATTGTATCCTTGGTCCCTTGGATGCCAACCCACCAATTATACAGAGGTAAATTTAACAATTTCTAATCATTATGCATTTGTAAACTAATGTTATGTATTTATTTTTGTCAATTAATCTTGAACTTGATTTTTCAGATGCTGAATCTAGACACTCCTACTGATGTTCATGATTCAGCACAGAGAGGCATTGATGTAGCCATAATGTCTACAAATCCTTTGACCGAGGTATGAGCCAATAACATGAAAATGTCATAATTTTGTATTTCTTGTTTTATCTCATGTCATTTGATGTACATAAATGATATTTATGTTTAGTCAATTTTGCTTCTTGATGCTTCTTACAGCAGGTCACAACTCCAGTTCATCCAACTACAGATGAAGAAGCTAGAGAAAAGATGATAGAGTGTGATCATCGGTTGGTGGTAAGTGATCAATCACATATGTTCAATGTTATATATTTGATACATTTGCTATACTAATGTGCATATTGTTTGTTTGTATTAACAGGTGCACCTGGATGAACTTTATTCGAAGAGGTCTACTCAATAGCATAGAGAGGATGAGTCATGGACTGGCTATCCATCTTCACAGTCAAAGAAGGGCCGCTGATTATTTCATAAAAGTCCATAGGAAACTAGTTTCTGGGACATTTTTTTATGCCTAGATGGCTTTGTATACATACTTTTGTATGTTAATCCGATGTATATTTTTGCATATTGGCCTTAATGTCTTTGTTTGGACATGCCTATATGGCTTTTTATATAAACTAGATGTTATATTCATGACAGTATGTATATGACAGTTTATATTAAATATTTAATATGATAATCAATTATTGTTACAGGAATTTGGTTTTACACATGCCAATTGCATTTTCTTGAAAGTTTATAAATCATTTTCAAATAATCCATTTTGTGCATATCTTGAAATCATTGAATTATGTGGGACTGTGCATTTCTTTGAGGCATCATTGCAAATAGTTCACGTGCCTTGTCTATGCTTCCATACTTTCCATACATGTCTACAAGGCCAACTTTGCAAATACAATACATGTGACAAAATTCCTATATCATTTATGCTTTGATGGTTGTCCACACCATGTTCTCTAGATCCCATTATAGCATAGGCAAGGAGGAAGTTGGTTAAGGTTGTGCAATTTGGTTTTAGATGTGCCAAAATTTGTGTAAATGGTTGAAATTTATTTTTGTGCATTTGCTTGAGAGTTTTTAAAGCCTTATGAAAAATCCATTTTGTGCATAGCTTGCAATCATTGTATTCTATGAGACAACATTTCTTTGAGGCATCATGTCAAATAGTTCATGTTTGTTGTATATGCTTCTACACTTTACATACATGTCTTGCAGGGTACTTACAACTATGACATTTGACAAAATTCCTATATCCTTTATGCTTTGATGGATGTCTATACTGTGCTCCAAACATACCATTTGTAAGGTTGTGGAATTTTTCTTTACACCCGCCAATCACATTTGCTTGAAAGTTTCTAATGCCTTCTCAAAAATTCCATTTTGTTCATATCTTGCAATCATTTCATTCAATGAGGTGACATTTCTTTGGGGCATCATGCCAAATAGTTTATGTGCCTTGTCTATGCTTGCACACTTTGCATACATGTCTCTGAGGGAAGTTGCAACTACAACATCTAACAAAATTCCCATATGTTTTGTCCTTTTGATGGATGTCCAATTTGGCATAGGCAAGGAGGATACTGGCTAAGGTTGTGGAATTTTTCTTTACACCCACCAATCACATTTACTTGAAAGTTTCTAATGCCTTTTTCAAAAAATCCATTTTGTTCATATCTTGCAATCATTGCATTCAATGAGGTGACATTTCTTTGGGGCATCATGCCAAACAATTCACGTGACTTGTCTATGCTTCCACACTTTGCATACATGTCTCTGAGGGTAGTTGCAACTACAACATCTAACAAAATTCCCATATGTTTTATCCTTTTGATGGATGTCCATTTTGGCATAGGCAGAGAGGATACTAGCTAAGGTTGTGGAATTTTGCTTTACACCTGCCAATCACATTTTCTTGAAAGTTTCTAATGCCTTATCAAAAAATCCATTTTGTTCATATCTTGTAATCATTGAATTCAATGAGGTGATATTTCTTTGGGGCATCATGACAAATAGTTCATGTGCCTTGTCTATGCTTTCACACTTTGCATACATGTTTCTGAGGGCAGTTACAACTACAACAACTAATAGAATTCCCATATCCTTCATGCTTTGATGGATGTCCAAACCATGTTCCAAAGATCCCATTTTGGCACAGGCAAGGAGGATGCTGGCAAAGGTTGTGGAATATGGCTTTACACCTACCAATTGTATTTATTTTAAAATGTCTAAATCCTTTTCAACAAATCTATTTTGTGCATATCCTACAATCAAGGCATTCCATTAGATGGCACCTCTATGAGGTATTCTATCAAATAGTTCATGTGCCTTGCCTATGATTCCACATTTTGCATACATGTCTCCCAATGTAGTTGCAACTACAACATCTAATAGAATTCCCATATCCTTCATGCTTTGATGGATGTCCATACCATGTTCTAAAGATCCCATTTTGGCACAGGCAAGGAGGATGCTGGCAAAGGTTGTGGAATATGACTTTACACCTACTAACTATATTTGCTTTAAAGTGTCTAAATCCTTTTCAACAAATTCATTTTGTGCATATCCTACAATTAAGGTATTCCATTAGATGCCATATCTGTGAGGTGTTCTATTGAATAGTTCATGTGCCTTGTCTATGATTCCACATTTTGCATACATGTCTCTCAATGAAGTTGCAACTACAACATCTAATAGAATTCCCATATCCTTCATGCTTTGATGGATGTCCATACCATGTTCCAAAGATCCCATTTTGGCATAGGCAAGGAGGATGCTGGCAAAGGTTGTGGAATATGGCTTTACACCTACCAACTGTATTTTCTTTAAAGTATCTAAATCCTTTTCAACAAATCCATTTTGTGCATATACTACAATCAAGGCATTCCATTAGATGACACCTATGTGAGGTGTTCTATTGAATAGTTCATGTGCCTTGTCTATGATTCCACATTTTGCATACATGTCTCTCAATGCAGTTGCAACTACAACATCTGATAGAATTCCCATATCCTTCATACTTTGATGGATGTCCATACCATGTTCCAAAGATCCCATTTTGGCACAAGCAGGGAGGATGTTGGCAAAGGTTGTGGAATATGGCTTTACAACTACCAACTGTATTTTTTTAAAGTGTCTAAATCCTTTTCAACAAATCTATTTTGTCTGTATCCTACAATCAAGGCATTCCATTAGATGGCACCTTTGTGAGGTGTTCTATCAAATAGTTCATGTGCCTTGTCTATGATTCCACATTTTGCATACATGTTTCTCAATGTAGTTGCAACTACAAGATCTGATAGAATTCTCATACCATTCATGTTTTGATGGATGTCCATACCTTGTTCCAATGATCTAATTTTGACACATGCAAGGAGGATGCTGGAAAAGGTTGTGGAATTTGGATTTACACCTGCCAACTATATTTTCTTGAAAATGTCTAAAACCTTTTCAAAAAATCCATTGTATGCATATCCTATAATCATGGCATTCCATGAGATGACATTTATTTGAGGTGTTATGTCAAATAGTTCATATTCCTTATCTATGCTTCCACATTTTGTATACATGTCTCACAGGGCAATTGCAACTACAACATCTAACAAAATTCCCATATCTTTCAAATATCTAAAGCCTTTTTCAACAAATCCATTTTTTTCATATCCTACAATCATGTCATTCCATCAGACCATATTTCTTTAAGGTGTTACGTCAAATAGTTCATGTTCCTTGTCCATGCTTCCATATTTTGTATACATGTCTCACAGAGTAGTTACAACTACAACATTATCAATGGGTTTCATAAATTTGCATACATTTCTCACAGGGTAGTTGCATAAATGGGTTTGTACCACAAACTTCATTATCAATTCCCATTATAAAGTGGTAAATTCTATTTCAAGGTTTGATAGATCAAGTTCATATTATGAAATTCATAATGAACATCCTTCCTATCAGCTATAATAAGACTGTTATAATAGCTGGAACAACAATTTAGAACTCCCCTACCTTACTCAAAATTATCAAGAGGTATAGTCAAAATCATATCAAATGTGTCATAAAAGTCGTCCTTCATCCTCATTGGTGCAGGAGCACCTTCACAATGTTGGTCAAATGTTGTAAATAAGAGTCTTTAGTGAGTTTTGTATGTCCAAGTCATATTTTTTTGGTGCTATAAGGTCTAATTAAGTCCATATTGGGTCTATTTATGCCATATAGTGGTCTAGGTGTGAAATTTTCTCATGGATACCTCATAATCTAGGAAATAACATTCTCTCATCATACTGAAAACTCCATGAAACCATGATGAAACAATGAAGCACCATGTCGAAGGTTCATGGCTATTGTAGGTTTGATAAAACTCATTTTTATGATGCCCAGGTTGTCCTAGACATGCATAAGGTTCATAACTTCTAAAAAATAAATTTGTAGTTCATTTTCTTGACCCATGGAAAAAGTTATAACCAATGTCCCAAAGTCTAGACAATTATGTAATAACAAAGGATAATTAGGAAAGGTGGTAGGAGTGAAATTTTGTATTCCATAGCTCGTGGGACCAAACGGACTTTGCCAATGTGTTTAGATGGGTGGGTAAATGCCATGGGAGGTCTCGTTTCGTGTGCCAAGTGCCGGAGTCGTTCAGGTTAGTAGGCTACTGACAAAGTCCCTTAAGATCCCTAAGATGAAAAAATTGCCAAACTTTGACGGGGTAGTTCTTAGAATTCATGGTAGGTAGGAACCTTTTGTTTGGACCTACAGGTGCATGTGGAGTTGGTCCACAATAACCTCTCAGTTTCATTCAACTCCAATCCGTTTGACCGTGTCATCAAATGCATTCTTGCAAAATGCTTCAGTTTCATACAGTGGAAAGGTGGTAGGAGTGACATTTTTCATTCCATAGCTTGTGGGACTAAACGTACTTTGCCAACACATCAGGGTGGGTGGTTAAATGCCAAGGGAGGTTCCTTTCGTGTGCCAATCACCGTAGTCATTCAGGTCAACAGGCTACCGGCAAAGTCCCTTAAGATCCCTAATGCAAAAAAACTGTCAAACTTTGACGGGGCAGTTCTTGGAATTCATTGTAGCTGTGAACCTTTCATTTGGACCTATAGGTGCATGTGGATTCCATACACAATAACCTTTCTCAATTTCATTCAACTCTAGTCCATTTGACCGTGTCGGAATCAAAGGCATTCTTGTGAAATGCTTCAATTTCATGTAGTGAAAAGGTGCTAGGAGTGACATTTTGCATTCCATATCTTGTGGGGCCAAACAGAGTTCACCAATGCATCAGGGTGGGTGGGTAAATGCTAGCGGAGGTCTCATTTCATGTGCCAAGCATCGCACTTGTTTGGGGTAATAGGCTATCAACAAAGTCCCTTAAGATGCCTAAGATGAAAAAATTGCCAAACTTTGACGGGACATTTCTCAAAATTTGTGGTAGCTAGGAACGTTTCGTTTGGACCTATAGGTGTACATGGAGTCCCTCCACAATAATATCTCTCAATTTTGTTCAACTTGAGTACATTTGATCATGCCAAAATCAAACACATTCTTGCAAAATGCTTTTGTTTCATGTTGTGGAAAGGTGCTAGGAGTGACATTTTGTATTCCATAGCTCATGGGTCTGAACAAACTTTGCCAATGCATCAGGGTGGGAAGGTAAGTGCTAGGGAAGGTCTCATTTCATGTTCCAAGAATTGCATTCGTTCGGGGCAGCAGGCTACTCGCAGAGTCCCTTAAGCACTCCCTAAGATGAAAAAAATGCCAAACTTTCACAGGATAGTTCTTAGAATTCATGGCAGTTGGGAATGTTTTGTTTGGACCTATAGGTGCATGTGGGGTCCGTCTACAATAACCTCTCTCAATTTTGTTCAACTCCTATCCATTTGACCATGCTAGAATCAAACACATTCTTGCAAAATGCTTCAGTTTCATGTAGTGGAAAGGTGCTAGGAGTGACATTCTGCATTCCATAGCTCGTGGGTCTAAACAGACCTTGCTCACATGTCGGGGTGGGTGGGTAAATTCTAGGGGAGGTCTTGTTTCATGTGCCAAGGGAAAATGTAGATGTGCTTTCTACTTCACCTGTGAAAGATGCAATGTCTCCAATTCGAGAAGATAATGATGGTGTTCCTTCAACTTGACCTGTGGACGATGGAGTGCCTCCAACTTAGAGATTCACTTTCCTCATTGCATGGAGGTTTTACATTTTTTCCCTTTGTTCCTCCAATTCCATCTCTTTCTTAGCTCCGTTAGACGTGGCAGGTTCCTCTTCAATTGGCAATGGTGGAATATCTTCTTATATGGTTGACTATTTCCTACTTTCCTAAATTTGCCTCATTCTTTCTCTTTTCCTCTCATTCTCAACTTCACGCTCTTCTGGTGTTAGAGTCTTTGCTCATTTCCTTGGCATGATGATTATTTCTACAAGCATGAAGAATAAGACAATGATCATTAAAAATTTTATAATGACAATGAATAGCACAGTCAGAATGAATAACAAGGTTTTACAAACTTCTGAATAAGACACCTGATATCAAGATAACTTGAACATACATAAGTCATGGAGTATGCATTTGAACACACATATACACTTGAATCTATTTTGAGTGGAATAGAGGAGGATGAACTTGGAGGAAGAAATAAGAAGTTATACCCTATTTTTCTGCTATAACTCGTTATACCCTGTTTTCATGCATTTTCCAAGTGGAAAGGGTGGCTAAATAGTGGTTCTTTGTGAATTTGAATGCAACCTAGCCAAGTAAGTGTTCCCATAGCATATGCAGGCCTATTTAAAGGTGAATCAAGTGTTAGTTTGTTCTGGGTTGGAGTGGATATGAGCTTTTCATTAAAACCCACTTATTTGTGAAGAAATGAAAGGTTTTCTAGTTTGCACCCTAGATGAGCATGGATATACTAACCAATGGTGGAATTTGAAGTTTTGTGACATATAGATCTACTATTTTGGGGTTTGGAGTGGTTATTGAATGATCCTAGGGTACTCGCTTTGTTAATTGGATCAAATTAGGCCTATTTCTAGAAACAAGGGCATGGAATCTTTTGATATGTTTTTCTACTCCATAATGGGTATCTAAATACTTTTTGGTTTGTGGGTTGGCTAAGTTTACACAATGTTATGCACATTTTTCAAGTTTGGAAAGCTATTAGGCCTTAAGGAGTGATTTGTGGATCAGACATTAGTTGATGTTTCTAGGCACTAAAAGTGACAAAACTAGTTTGAATACATTATATTGACATGGTGTATGCTTGTGTTAGGGTTGGGGAATAGCTTGGAGCCCTTATGCCTTATGATGCCCTTAAGCACCTAGTTGGGTCATTGCAAGATTTTAGTTTATGGTTAAGTTGCTTTGTGAAATATGGTATCAATGCTTTGAATTCCTTCTTGTGTATGTATCATAAATGATCATGGAAATTTAATTTGAGTGTGGATTTGGGAGTTTGGCAACCTAAATAAGGATTGTTTACTGAGTTTAGGGGTCTGTGGAAAGTTTGAAGAAGTAGAAATCTAATGTAGTAAATTGTAGAATGATGCACAAAGCAAACACCACTAAGGAGCATATCTTCCATAGCAAGGATGGAAAAAGAAGTAACTCTCCAAAACTAAGGGAAGAGAAAGGCCAAAACAAATTCAAAGAAGATAACCAACAAGTTGATTTGAGTATGTACAAAGCTAACAACTATTGCTCTTATTTCAAGGTTGGAGGATATTGCTATGACAAGTGTTGGAAGCTTCATCTAGAGCTTCACCCAAATGACAAATGCAAGAGTAAGCAACCACAAAGGAAAAAAAAAGCACACTAAAACATCAAATTCAAAGAGAGAATAGCTCTCACATGAGTCTACATCAACATTCAATGATGTTAGTATGTAATGATACTTGGATAGAGTATTTACTTGATTTACAAAGGAGATAAGTGTGAGTTGCTTTCATTTGTAGGGGCATTTGATTAACACTCTGATTTTTTCCTATGGATTGAGTTGTGTTCAAGTTTTTCACTTGTAGAGAAAGCAAGTAGTTCATTTCACTCACTATGGATGAGTATGAGAAGTATGGCCACTTGGAGGTCAAGAAAGGACAAGGAAAATAGAGAATATAAGAGCTAGTGATGACATGTTTTGGGTGTTTTAAGCATGCGCATTTGTGTTCTATAGTAACATAAATATTGTAGCATGTAACATAGACGACTTGTAGCATGTTGTAGCATAACAGTGATGGTTTTCATTATTGTAATGTGCACAAACTCTTATCTCAGCTATAGCATGTGAATAGTTGTAGGAAGAGAACTCTTTAAACATTCATTGTAAATAGTGTATAAATGTATGAATTTCATTGTACATAGATGAAATAAGAAGGGCCACTTTGTAATAAATTATAACTTTCATAGCATTGTAAAATGACCTTCAAATGCAAGGAGGATCATACATGGTAGTAGGGTTATATATAGACTATGATAGTGGACTGTTATATAGACTTACATGACTGTACTACACTCATGAAAACCTCCTTTTTAGTGTTTTATCTCCTTGTAACTCCCTTTTTATTATCTTATGTCATCCTAGGGCAAAAATTAAGAGTCTTCCAAAATCAATTTTGGCTCCATGTATACACTCAAATATGAGTATGACAAACAATTGTTCACTAAAATTATTTTATGAAGTATTTGATAGTGCTTTTCTCTTGTATAGATGAAAATAGGTGAAATAAAGGCATGAAGGGCCGAAACAAGGTGGAAACATAAAGAATTTGGAGTCTCTTTGACTGAACTAGCTGATATACCTAGACACATATATGTCAAGAAGAACATAAAGAACATAAAAAACATAAAGACATAAAGAAATTTAAAGACATAAAGAACATAAGAACATGTATATGTGAATTAAAATTGAACATACCTTAGAATTTGATATTGCAGTTGACCAATTCTCCAAAAGATGGCTTCAAAATCCTCAAATTCTTTTTTTTCTCAAGTTTGATTATGAATTCTATATAATTCTAGAATAGGATTAGTAAAATTTATGTAAAAACAAACATGTATCATCAAATTCAATCTATTAATGGTAATTAGCTTTGAAACAAAATCACACATGAAACATGAAACTTTTAGTTTAACTAATCAAATTTTCTCTAAAAACATGAAAAATCACTTCTTCTACATTGAAAAAATAAAAAAGGTGGTGAATTCATATAAAAATGATTCTCAATTAGTCAACCAACATGAAAAGCATTTTTTTGTCTGATATACTCATGAAAAGCAGGAATAACAGGGATGTGGGGTTTGAAACACAGATCCCACATGTTTTTTTACCATTTTCCATGCTTCTAATAACGTGTTCACATTATAACATGAGCGCATTATGGGAAGCATGATAACATAAAGGTAACCTTGTATCTAAATGAGAGAGTCTCTCTCTCTCTCTCTTCATTTCTCTATCCTATATATAAAGAGGGATCGGGAGACATGGAGATAGAGACGAGGAAAGGGAGAGATGGGGATCGAGATAGAGAAAGGGGTCTATAGAGGGAGAAAGATATAGATACATATATAGAGAGAGGGGAGATATAGGGAGATATATCTAGCAAGGGAGAGATAGACAAGGAAATATAGAGAGAGTGGTAGAGAGGGGTATATTAAGAGATGGGGTTATGAGGATAGATAGCTCGATAGGGAAAGAGATCAAGAGATGTCTAGAGACATAGGGAGAGAGATTTCAAGAGGTAGAAGGATGGGAGAGAGATAAATAGGAGGAGAGAGAGGTACCAAGGGGTAGATTAAGAGATAGGGATCCATATGTCCAGATAGATAGAGATAGGGATCCCTATTCTCACCTCTACCTAAACCATAAACCTAAACCTCTAAACCATAAACCCTAAACCCTTGATAATGCCCCTAACCCTAAACCCTAAAATCCAACAACCCTAAACCCCTAAACTTCTAAGGTCCATAAACCATAAAACCTGGAAGCAAAGGTAGGTATAGTTAGAGAGAGGGATAGAGGAGACAGAGATATCTCTCCTAGGCTCAGTCTCCTCTATATCTCCCTATGCACCTCTCTACCTAAACCATAAACCTAAACCTCTAAACCTTAACCCCTTAACCCTAAACCCTAACCCCTTAACCCTAAACCCTAAATAATGTCCCTAAACACTAACCCATAACCCCTAAGCCCTAAAAATGAGCAACCCTAAACTCCAAAACCCCTAAGGTCCCTAAACCATAAAAATTGGAAGCAACCCTAAACCTCTATCTCCCTATCTGTCCCAATCTCTATTGGTCCCCTCACTCTATCTCTCTCTAAACCCTAAACCCTAACACCTAAACTCAAGCAACCCTAAACCCCTCACTTGTAAACCCTAAACCCTAACCCCTAGACCCTAAACCCTAAACTCAAGCATCCCTAAACCTCTAAAGCCTAAATAATTCCCCTAAACCCTTACCCTAAAACCTAAACCATATTTACTTGAGAAACCCTAAACCCATGTAAACCTCAAACAATGAGGGAGAGAGAGATAGAAAGGTAGAGTTAGAGAGAGGGGATTGAAAGAGATCTAGCAAGATACAGATACAGGGAGAGAGAGAGAGAGGTAGGTATAGTTAGAGAGAGGGATGGAAGAGACACAGATATCTCTCCCAGGCTCGACCTCCTCTATATCTCCCTATTTGCCTCTCTACCTAAACCTCTAAACCTTAACCCCTAACCCCTAAACCATAAACCCTAAACCATAAATAATTCTCCTAAACCCTAACCCCTAACCCCTAAACCCCTAACCCCTAAACCATAAACCCTAAACCATAAATAATTCTCCTAAACCCTAACCCCTAACCCCTAAACCCCTAACCCCTAAACCATAAAACCTAGAAGCAACACTAAACCTCTATCTCCCTATCTCTTCCAATATCTATAATGTGAAAACATGAAAACATGAAAACATGAAAACATTAAGCTTTCATTCTAACCAAATTTATTCCTAATCAATCCCAAATCATCCCTAATCCATTCAATTTCATCTCTAATCATCCCTAAACCACTTATAATCAGCCCTAAACCACTTCACACCATCCCAAATCACATCCAAATCAATTTAAATTCATCCCTAATCATTTTCCAATCAACCTGGATTTAATCTCAAATACCATCCCTAAACTATTCCTAAATCATTGTAATCATTCTCTAATCAGCACTAAACCACTTCAAACCATCCCTAAAACCATTCTAATTATTCCTAATATAGTCCTTTTCACCTCTCATCATCCCTAAACCAATCCATTTCATCCCAACTACATCCCAAATCAATCTAAGCTCCATCTCAAATGATCCCAAAAATAATCAAAATCAAACAAATACCTCACCAATAGCCATTAGAAGATCATAGTGCCAATCTGTTAGTCATTTGCACCATTTTGTATATCGTATGTGCCAATATGCTCCTTAGTAGCACCTAACTATCAATCACAAACATCATTGTACACCTAGCCAGTCACAGGTGTCATTCTACCCTCTGCCAGCCATAGGAGCCATCAGAACATCATAAGCGCCAAT
Organism: Cunninghamia lanceolata; assembly: GCA_027924645.1. Taxonomy (NCBI): domain Eukaryota; kingdom Viridiplantae; phylum Streptophyta; class Pinopsida; order Cupressales; family Cupressaceae; genus Cunninghamia; species Cunninghamia lanceolata. The sequence continues at coordinate 205,843 of BSBN01000383.1, read as the reverse complement.
GTGTTAGTCATTTACACCATTCTATACATCATATATACCAACCATAAACCCTAAACCTGAGCAACCCTAAACCTTTATCTCCTTGTCTCTATCATCCCTCTACCTCTCAATCTCTTTGCCTATGTCTTTGGCCATGTCCATCACCCTCTTTCTCCATATCTCTCCCTCTCTAAACTCCTAACCCCTAAACTCTAAACCCGATCAACCCTAAACCCCTTTCTCCTTGTCTCTATCATCTCTCTACCTCTCAATCTCTCTGGCTATGTCTCTAGAAATGTCCCTCACCCTCTATCTCCATATCTCTCCCTCTCTAAACTCCTAACCCCTAAACCTGATCAACCCTAAATCTGATTAACCCTAAACCCTATCTCCTTGTCTCTATCATCCATCTACCTCTCAATCTCTCTGCCTATATATCTAGCCATGTCCCTCACCCTCTATCTCCCTATGTCTCCCCTCAGTCTCCTTTATATCTCCCTATAGGTCCTCTCTCTAAACCATAACCTAAACCTCTAAACCTTAACCCCTAACCCCTAAAACATAAACCTTAAGTTACCCTAAATAATGCCCCTAAACCCTAACCCCTAACCCCTAAACCCTAAAACTGAGCAACCCTAAACCCCAAACCTCTAAACCACAAACCCTAGAAGCCACTCTAAACCTCTATCTCCCTAGATCTCTCCCAATATCTATCGATCCCCTCACTCTCTCTCTCTCTCCAAACCCTAACCCCTATTTACCCTAGACCTAAGCAACCATAAATCCCTAACACCTAAACCCTAAACCATAAACCTAAGCAATCGTAAACCCCTAAACCCTATTTATAATTGCCCTAAACCATAACCCAAAACCCTAAATCCTAAACCCTAAACTCATAAACCGTAAATAATGCCCCTAAAGGTCTAAGCAACCCTAAGCTCATAAACCCTAAATAATGACCCTAAACCTAAGTAACTCCAAACACCTCTCTCTCTCTCCCAAAACCCCTAAACCATAAATAATGCCCCTAAATCCTAACCCTTAAACCAAAAACCATAAACCTAAGCAGCCCTAAAACCCTAAACCATAAATGATTCCCCTAAACCCTAAATTTAAGCAATCCTAAACTCATAAACCTGACCCATCCTCTCTCTCTCTCTCTCTCCAAAACAAGAAAACTAGGACTCTCTATAGACTCTCTCTCTCTCACTATCACTAGGTTTCTCTCCCCTCCATCTCCATCTCTCCCTTTTCCTCCCTTTCACTCTCCCTTGTCGACAAAGAACATGGAAATGTAAGAAAAATAGGACATGTAAAGATGGATGATGATATAAATTGGGATTCAATGAAATAGAAACAAGATAATTTATGAAATTTCTTTGGATGGGAATGAGGAGGAGAGGTAGAGAGGGGAGGGAAGTAGAGTGTGAGAGAGAGGATAGGAGGTAGAGATAGGATGGAATTAGAGAGTGGGAGAGGACCGTAGGAGGTAGACAGGACAAGGAAGAAGAGAGAGAGGGTAGGAGGTAAATAGGGGAGGGAAGCATAGACTAAGAGAGAGTGTAGGAGGTAGATAGGGGAGGGAAGTAGAAAGTGAGAGAGAGGGTAAGAGGTAGAGAGGGAGGGGGAGAAGAGAGTGAGAGAAAAGGTAGGAGGTAGAGAGGCAAGGGAAGCAAAGACTTAGAAAGAGGGTAGAAGGTAGATAGGAGAGGGAAGTGGAGAGTGAGAGAGACAGTAGAATGTAGATAGGGGAGGGAAGAAGAGAGAGAGAGAATGTGGGAGGTAGAGAGAGGAGGGAAGCAGAGACTTGGAGAAAGGGTAGGATGTAGAGAGGGGAGAGAAAGAGAGTGAGAGAGACGATAGGAAGTGCAGCTACCCTTGTAGACATGTTTGTAAAGTGTGGAACATAGACAAGGCATGTCAATTGTATGACGTAACACCTCAAAGAGATGTTCTATAATGGAATGCAATGATTGCAAGATATGTAGAAAATGGATTTGTTGAAAAGGCTTTAGAAACTTTCAAGCAAATGCATTTGGCATGTGTATTGCCAATTATGCTCATCATAACACAAGTGCATTATAATGTGCTTGCATAATTGATTTCACATAATGTGAGCACTTATAGCATGTTCGCGTTATGATGTGCTTTGTTTGACGTGTTTCTATTAGTTTTTAGAAAAATATGGAGATAATCTGGAGCATGCTCCCCATCAGGATGGCACTTTTTTCAATGAAAACTAAAAAAAATACCACCATAATCTTAAGCTCTCTGTTAACTATCTAACCATATAATTTTTTTCACATTTTGAGTACGTTTAGTGTTTCATCTTGAATTTCTTTTGTAAGTGTGTCGAGTTTTTGTTAAAAACTAGTGTCTAGTATTTTTAACTTGTTTTTTAACTGTTCATCAAAAATTGAAATAAGTTATATCTTTAGAAACTAGACTCCATTCTACACGAATTCAAAAAGAAAATTTTAATTTTTGATTAGATTTCAAATATTTTAGGGTGGAGCACACTCAAATTTCTATTTTTTAGGATGTGTCCACTTCAAAAATTACTAAAAAATTAATTATTCATTAAAAAATTATCAGAAAAATTAGGGATAAACTACAAGGTATTACCTAATTTCTCACTAGAGCGATTATTGAAATACTAAAAAAAAGTTAACATTCAGGGGGAGCACATCGGACGCTATGTTATGTTTTTTTAAGAAAAATAGAACCAATTTGTGTGCTCCCTCTTTTTGAACCCCTTAATCTCAACCATTTTTGAAAAAAAATAGTAGATTAGAAACTAGATTTAGAGCACTACAACTCTTGTTTTCATTCCATCTATCTTCAATTACTCATCCAACATCAATCTTTCCTGATTTCAGAAAAAAGGTGGCAACTTAAGACCCCATTTTGGTCCCTCATCTTTGTGTATTTACCCTTATACTAGCCAAAATCACCCCTCTGTGAGTGTTGATGGATGTCAATTCTATTCCATTTGTGTTTGCTTTTACATTTGCCGATCACCCTGCCTGAAATATTTCTAAAACCTTTTCTACAAATCCATTTTGTACATATGCTGCAATTGTTACATTCCATTGGTTGACATCTCTTTGAGACACTCTATCAAATAGTTCTTGTACTTTGTCTTGCTACTTGTTGGGAGATCTCATGGTTGGAATTTGATCTGGTAGAACATATTTGACATGGGCATGACAAGCTTATTGGTGGCATTGGTTGATTTTAGGTGTTGGTGTGTGGCAATAGATATGAATGATTTCTTTGATGTTGTCATTTCCTCATGATGTTACAACCCTCATCTGGTGCAAAACAACCACAAATTTAATCATTTGACAAAGTCTTGAAGCATGAATTTTTTGATAAGTGCATGGTTTCTATGGAGGGAAGTGGTTGTGCTGTGAAGTAGATGTTCCCTTTGATTTTCATTGTTAGGCCATGCATCCTTTCAAATGGCATATTAATGACAAAGTTTAAGAAGATTAGCCTTGTACACATACTGACCACTATAGGTGAAATGCAATAAGGATTTCAGATGTGATCAAAGTATGTATAGCTCTTAGCCACTAAACCTGTATGGCCGCGTGCTTGTTGGATGAACACTGGCAAATTTAGCAGAGTCTGGTTTTAACAACCAATCACTTTTGCTTAAAAGATTTTTTTTAAAAAGTCTTTAAACAAGATCATTTTTGTACACATCCGCAATCATTTAACCAACCTGATGTAAAAGTGTCAAAGTTGCTATCACCATAGCTTTATAATTGATATTTGTTTCTAGCTACCAATATATATTGGGCATCGATGGTTATAGTGTAGTAGCAATGCTTATAGTTGAAGTATTATAAGCTGATTAATAATTTTATTTGAGAACTTATCAAACTTCCTTCCTTATAATTTGTTGTTTGATGAACAATGACATGTATAACAACCTTCCACTAAAAGTCACTCAAACATAAACCAATTCACACAGCAACCATACCTTATTATAATATCATTTAGATTAATATGACTAATAAATTCAACTAATAATGCATTGAATTTTGACTTCTCATCAAGTGGTTATTTTTTTAACTATTATATGGTTTCAATAAATGCCATGTTTCAAAGGTGGTGGCTTCCCAGCATTCAAACAAGTTCCCTGGTTTAAAATTTAGAATGATCTATATTTGATGAATTTATTTCGGGGATACTTCATTACTTAGTGGGAAGCGATAATTTTGGGAAGAAGTAGGCCAATACAATTTTTCCTCTCTAAACACAATCTTATCAATGGAGGGACTTATTGCAATTTGACCATTGATTATACTATGGCATGCATGGCTAAAGTCGATATTAAAGAGGGTTTTGCTTAAACTAGGAAGATTTTTAAGTCTTATTAACAAATCCATTAAACGTAGATCAAGATTTCTCTACCTGAGAGCTTTCGAATAGCTCTTAAATAACAAACACTTATGTCTTGGCAAAAAGATTGTGAAGGAGAGACTGAAACTACTGCAGTGGAGGTAAATTAACATTTATTGGGATTCAGTTGGAAGCTTTTAGGAATAGTATAATATAATCAAGATTCAATTTGGGTATAGAATGATGAGGAATTGGTGTTTGATGTTGGCAACAATATTAAGGATTCTAATATCTATTGCATTGCAAACATCCAAGACAGTAAGGACTCTAGAGGAACAGATTGAAGGTGTAATGATATTATAATCAACACCCCAGTGGTCAAGTGACCCCATCATGTTCAAGTGGATGCAGAAACTACAGATCTTCAAAAAGTAGCACCAGATGCTCATGGTAGCTGGTCCACGCATCAGCGTATCCCAACTTGCGCACAGTGTCATTTGGTATTGCGCAGTCTTCTTCTATACATCAATTTTCCAAAATAGCAATGAATCCAAATGGATAAGGCAAGAACATCTTGGCCTTTTAAGAAAGATTTGAGGATTTTAATTAAATTCGTTTCAATAGAAAATATATCATGACCGTTTTGACTTTAGTCACACCAAGAATTGAAGATCTCTCTGGTAAATCTTTAGTCAATTCAAAACTTCATGTATTCAAATAGCTTGAACAAGTGGATGTGATGGATAGGACTTATTGGGCTATTTCTGACTTTCAAATGAATCGCTTCATATAAACTGTTCAAAAATTAGATTTGCCAGGTAATAAAATTATTAAAATCTTACTACACAAAGTTATTACTTTTGATACAAAATTCATGTAGTAATAGTAAATCCTTAGTGGATGAAAAATATTTGCTATCCAATGATCCATGGTATTTATTATTATTATTATTATTATTATTATTATTTTTAAATAATATTATTATTATTATTTCAAACGTAATAGTTGTCGTTCCAAGCTGTCGGGAATGTATGGGTAGAAGTCTAACCGAAAATTGCATAAATTATATGATTGTTAGTTTTACAAGTGCAATTATATAAATATTGTATTGGATTACTAAATCAAATATAGATTTAATATTCTAGTTAAGTTATCAGAGTTATAATATTGAATTATGTATATATTAAAAGATATGATTAAGAAATGTATTGATATAGATAGTATTATGTTGATGCAATAGTTTAATTTGATTAAATGAAAAATCGATATGACTATATAATAATGTTGATGAAATTTAATTTGATTTGACATCGATTTTACTATGAATTATTTATAATGGTTTTGATTAGTCAAAATTGATTAATAGGTAGGACTAAGGTTTGTAAGTAATGTAATTGAGATTTAAGTTATAAGTATTTATTTTAGATAATTGGTTTATTGTGAGTCTATTGCATAATGTAATTGGAATTTGTGTAAGTGGTATCAGTGGTCATAATAGAGTCATGTTGTCAAGTTTAGTTTTCCATAGGCATAGGGTGTTATGTCTTGATTTTATGTCCTATGTTGTATATGTATCGTGATGTGGAATGAAGTCCTTCATGGATGATGTGGTTCATTATTGTATTGAACATGTAATAAACATTGTGTTGGATTTTGTGAATGGGGAGACATCAGAAAATGTAAAAAGATTATGTTATTGCTTCACTAGGAAGCTATGGACAATGTATTGTGAATTTGTCCTTGTGATTAAGTTGGTTTGCAAGATGGTTAATGTCTTACATTGTTATGTATATTTGCTTCTATGATGATAATTGTTATGCTTGATGGATAGGGTTTCTAGATGTAGGTAGGGGAGTGGCTTTCAATGTGGGGCCAGTGCCCAAAATGGCTAGCCAGGGTAACCCATTGGAAGTTGGTAAACAAGTGATAACCTAAAATGAATTATGGGGAAAGGGTAGATTTCACACTAAACAAGATAATCAGATTCCTCACTCATGCCTATAGTGCTAGTTCATACTAAGGATGAGATGAGAAGGACTGGTTGGCAAAATCAACTTCCTTGTCTTCATGAAAGGAATGTTGATTCCACATGTGTCACCCTATGGGGCCAGTGTCTAGAGAGAGACTACCAAGGTAACTGTAGATGGGAGCCAGTGTCTAGAGAGAGACTGCCAGGGTAACCCATGTCAAGACCATGCGATGACACTCTCCCTACTACAATCTAGCATTCCCTAGTTGTGCTCTCCCCATTCATTATGCGATGGCCTCTGGAAGTATTGTTGAGTTGCTTGTGTTATTGATTTGTGTTGTTGGAGTCATGTGTAGTCCTTGTTCCTTATAGTCTACTATCTACCTGATTGTTTATTGTAGTGGGACCTTATGTTATCTCCTAGCATGGGGGATGGACCTCAGGCTTCCACATGGTCAGGTGGATGTGCTTATCTCCATTAATTTTTTCCTTGTCATTGTCCGCGTGCGAGGAGGATGTATCTTGTGTAGCAGATATCAAATCTTGTACCATTTGGTGAATATAGTTATTTATGCTCATGTACTAGTCTTATGTATTAGTTAAGGCATAATGTATGTATTCCGATGTAATCAAGAGATGATAGTATGTAAAATGAAATGATGTACTCATATGTATAGGAATTTATATATGCACATGTAAATTTGAACATGTCGATTATTTATCTGATGTCATGATACAGAGATGTAAATGTTTATTGATTTAATGCATTAGATTTAGAATGATCTACTGATGTTAGTTAATGATGTATGTTTGATTATGTTAATCAATTGTCAGTAATGCAACCATGGAACCTTAGAGGACAAGTGGCTAGATTAATGATGTGCATAGATATGTTAAACATTACTTTGTTATTTTATTTATTTAAAAAAAATTCCTATTTGTTTAGTGAAATTGTGTTGTTCTCTAAAGTTCCCTGGCGGGGTGTTACAAAACTTGATAAACGTGTGAAGAATATTTTAGTACTCTTAAGTCTCTAGTCATTTGCAACAACTATAACAAACTTCCAAGTATTTTACATATTCATGTCTCTATGAAGGATATTTTTATGTTTGAAGGTTGTTTGTACAATGCCTTGATAATAATTTGGCTCCTTATTTAGTAAAGAGTTAAACACTAAGAAGAAAGGAAAGAAATAGAGATAGGCTTGCATACTTCTGTATCACTAGATTGCAACATGTATTTTGAAAGGAAGTATGTATGTTGATTAGGAAACTCATTTGGAAGATCTTGGGTAAGCTTAGATAGGGTTATGCATTGTAAAAGCTTAAGATCCTATTGTAAATGAAAATTGAGTTTCAAAAGTGTAACTGCAAAGTTAATGTGAGAAGTCTCTAAAGGATTAGAGAGATTATGCTACTAATCTATGTCCTAGTATGGCCTCAAATGTAACATGCATAATATACAGCCCCATGTGTGCCATCAAAGAGGTTTGACCAGTGAAAGGCATAAAGCCATAAATTTTTTCAATATCTTTGGTTTTCCAAATCATATACCACCTGAAATTAGAAACAAAATACCAAAGTTCAGTGGTGAGAAGTTTGAATCATCAGGCAAGCATCTGTAAAATTTCATCGATGTAATATATGATTATGAGGTGGATTTTGAAGATGTTGTCATGAGATTATTTGTTCGATCTATGAAAGGAGATGCAAGAGACTGGTTCTCTTATTTACCAACATGCTCTATCTATTCTTGGAATGAGTTCAAAGTAGTTTTCATGGAGTAATTTGGTGAAAGAATCAATGCAAGTTCAGTGATCAACAAATTTATGAGCATTGAGAAAGATGAGGATGAGCTTGTTCTAGCTTTCAACTTGAGATTTACAAAAACATTAAGGGATATTCTTGAAGCTATGAGACAAATGATTTATTGAGTCTAGTTTTTTACTTGGGAGTTTTTGATAGGAAGATGAGTTACCAGTTGAGAAGCAAGTATCCTACAGCCTTGCATTAGGCTTATGAGATAGCCATGGACATTGAAAACAACTGGAAGTATGGAATGCACAAGGGTTATTTGTCTACAAGTGTTTTCTACCCTAAGGTACCTAATGTTGATGAAAGGTGTAATTTAGGTATTAAAAATGAATTTTAGAACACTTACACCCCTGTTGTCCCAGCCTATACATCGGTCCATAATGTTGATCACATAGAGCCCCAAGTAAATTGTCAAGAAGCTGCATGTATTAGTGATCTTGTGGTTCTTGTTTAGGTTCTCTTTGACATAAGGAGACATGAGGGAGAATTAGGATATGCTTTATTTTCTAAAATCTTGGACACCTATATGGATATCCATGTTTGTTTCAAGCCTCAAGATTCTATATGCATTGATTTATTTTGTGGGACATATGGGGAAGATTTGAGTTTATTGCCTCAGAAGTTGAATCCAAGTAATTTTGCTCAGGTTTTTGACTGGATAGACATGGTAGAAAATATTGTGGTTCATGATGACAGGAATGGTAGACTTCATAGTGCTGATCACACTAGCCCTGTTATGGGCTATGATTCAAACAATGATGCAATGTATGTGAATGAAGAGGGCATGTTCCAAACTGAGATTATCTCTCATGTTAGTGGAGAAAATATTTGTGAGCATCCAAATAATATGGTGTGTGCATCTGAGGATTGCATTCATGAAAATTTAAATGCACTACACACTGAGATAATGCAAATGCATCAAGGGGTATCATGTCATGACACAAATGGTGAAGAGATGGAAGCATTTTCAGATATTTGGCATTCTACACCATGTAATGGAACTACTAGCTACTCTAGTGATGAGATCACAGAGGAGGTTTTGTCACAGTCTTGTGATTCATCTGATTCAGATGATATGTTCAATGGTATGAGTGATAATGAGACAATGTATTCATCATTGAGTATGCAAGAATTGGATGTAGTCCTGATTACAATATTGCCAGGCTTGAGAGCTTTTCTAATAATGATCATGATATCATTAGGCCTTCTCATGTGTATTCAACTCATGGAGTTGATCATTCTAATTTTTATTCTACTGGTTGAATGGTGGCTTGTATCAGGTAGAGTTGGAAAGCTTTACATCAGATGAAGATACCATTAGCATGCAAGATGTTGGTGACATGAGTTCACTCTCAAATGATCAGGTTATGCATTATGATGAATATGCTAATGATAGAATATCACATTGTTGGTTGATAGTATTATGGAACTTGAAGATCCTGTTGACTGTGTTGTCTTCGATTATGTTGATATGGCAAAAATTTTAGACATGTGTATGGAACAATCAGAGGATGAAGTGAAAGGTGATATTGATTATCATTGCTTCTAGGTTGATTGTGATTGTGTTCCTCTAATGGACAATGATGAATATGAAAATGCTAATGCTGATGAAAAATCAGAGCTTCATACTGATATTCAGGGTGGGATATTTTCAAACTTGTCTGAGCCTTCTTATGAAGCTGTGTACATGGATGTGAGTGATGATTTTAAAGTTGAATCAAATTATGTCACTAAACCATAAATGAGTGCATTTGTGCAATTATAGGATGATGATGATGATGATGTAAATAAGTTGCAAGACACTGGAGCAAGTGGTGATATGGCTAAGTCAATATGCTTAAGTGAATGTCCCTACCAATATAATGTATTGCAGTTGCATGAGACACTTATGTATGAATGCTCCTTTTTTAATACACCTAAAATTTGTTTGCATAGTTTGTAGTAGTATCCCTATCATAAATTTATGCTTGATGTGCAACCGAAAGATGAGGCTAATGTTTATGATGCCAGTTGTTTGGTAGGGTATGAACACTTTTTGTTTCTAATTCTATTGGGAATTATTGTGGTGGAGCATGAAAATAACATGAAGAGTGAGGAATGTTACTTTTAATATGATTATGTTTCATGTGATGATAAAAAATTCTAGTTTATGCCTGGTTATACAATGCAGAATGACAGAGGTTACATTAACATTGGTATGCTTAGAGGAATTATTGAGAGTGGTATAAATAGTTTGGGTTTAGGGTTGTCATATGAGAGCAAGGTATTTGACAGAGGAAGGTTTTGGTTCTTTTTTGGAGGCTCGGGGCCACCAAATAATGTTTGAAAACTATGAGTTAGAGCTTTACAAGTTGGAGCAGTTTTTAGAATGGAGTAGGCACCTAGTCTACGTCCTAGAGAAGTTTGGATTCTCACCATGCTCGCAAGGGGCATGCATCCCCAAACATGGGCCATTGTTGGCACCTTCAAATTTGGCAAATTTGAAGTGCCTATTTGCCTTCAAATTGGTTGTGGGGCTTAAGTTTGTTACCTGTCGCATCTACCTGATGCCCTGACTTTGACGATTAAAATTTTGCATCTTGGTCATCATCATACAAATCCGTTTGGGAGAAAGTTTTTTGGGACATATGTTAGTAAGGTTGTCCAATTTTGTGGTCCTCAAGCATGTTTTGACATGTTTTTAATGCGTTTCTGATTGCTAGTGGGCTAGAATGGCATCCCAGAAAAGTGTGGAATTTCATGGTTCTCACAACAAACCCATGTTTTAAATAATTGATTATGGCCTCCTATAAATTTTTGTGGTCTTTGAACAACCCATGTTCCTGTAGTGACATTACTACATTTTAGTTGGTGGGGAAATTAATTTTTTCCCAATATTAATGTTTTGACATTTGCCAATTTTAAAACATTTTAATGTTTTAATTTTTGGCATGAAATTACAAAAGGGAAATATAAAACTTTGATATAAAGTTTTATTAAAATGTTTCAATATTAAAAATAAAAATTTTGGCTCTCTAAAGTGAAAAAAGCTGGTGAAAACATTCTAAAATATTTTATTTTTTACCAAGGTCAAAGGTCAGTACAAAAAACATATTAAAAGATTTATTTTAATGCTTTTTGCATTTTGGGAGTCTAGTGAAGATGAAAAATGGGCTTGGAAAAATAGTGTGGCTCTGACAAAATGCATATTTTAATGTTTTTTGCAATGTCATGTGTCAGAGAAAAGGCTCAGGTGAAAGTTTTATTTTATACTTCTTGCTATCCAGTTGAAGATAAACATTAGCCTCGTTGAAGGAAAGAGCTCCAGCAGAGTAACATTTTTTAAATGTTTTATTCACCAAAACTAATGTCTGAAGGAAGCTTTGTTTGAAGCTTTATTTTGTGCTTTTCACTTGTTCACTGGAGGTAGAAATTGGTCTCAACAAAGGAAATAGGCTTTAGTGAAAGTGCATTTTAAATGATTTTTGATCCTTGTCATTGCCAAATGTCAAAGGGAAAATGTGTTAAAGAGAATTATTTTATTCTTATGTTTCCATTGTCTACTGAAGGTAAATATTGGTTCCAGTGAAGGCAAAACCCCTGGCGAAAAATATTTTAAATATTTTATTCATTTGGTTGTATCAAATGAAGGTTTTATTAACTGCTTTTGCTTGGGTAAAAGCATAATTTTAATGGTTTTATTTTCATTTCACTCTCCCGCCATGGCATCAAATTAGTTCTAGAAAAAGAAAAACCTCTGACAATGGTTGCAAACACTAGTTGCAATGTGGGGCATTATGTATCACATTTTTGGGGTTTATGGTATGTATTTGGGGTTTTTACAGGATGAAAATCAATTTTTTCATTCCCAGACCAATGTCCAGAACATATTTGGCACCCAGAAGACATTTTCAACAAGGTTTGAAGCATTTTAAATGGCCCACCATTGATAAAAATTGCCTAGGCAACATAAAATGCCCTTGAAATTATTATGGATTCCTAGATTGATTGTAGGTAAATTGTATAAAAAATGATTGCAGACAATGTGTTGATAAAATGCCATAGGTAATTACAAGATGAATCACAAATTCTAAAGGGGTAAAATGCTTGGTAAAAGCATTTTTTCACAGGCTAGTGAAGTGGGTAACTACTTGGTGATTAAATTTTTCACCTGTAGGGTGAAGTACGACTGGTAAATTAGTTTTATTGGGTGGGTAAGATTATGGACGTGAATACAAAATTTGGGGAAAAGTGCATACTCAATTACTAGATGAGGACAAAATGAACAGGAAGTTAGAAGATGTTGTGGCATATTCCTCATGCCAATTAGTTGTAGAATCAAGGGACCTAACTACACTAGGTGTCAAGCCTTAGTCTATTTTAGGTCTTCTTCTTCTCTCATAAAATGTAACTTCTGAGTCATTTTGTAAAGGGGGGTTCTAAATCTTAGTTTTAGGCAGTACTATACTCTACGTTTGATTCAATGAAATAGAGAAGAATCATAGCTCAACTTGTGTTCAAATATGTAGAGCAATATTATATTCAAATTTTAATACAATGTTTATACTGGTTATAGAATCCTTTATGTGTTGCATATGATGGAGTTAATTTGAATTTTAAATATCAAGGATATTTTAGTTCTTTGTAATTTTCTGCACTGTGTATGTTTTTCTTGTTTTCTCTCAAGGAGAGGAATAAATGCTTGGAAAGCATTCAAATAACTGTTGTTTGCATTATGGTTTAAAAGGATAATTCTATATTTCTAATTGAAGAAAGTGTTAATACGAGGTGTTAATGCCATTAGTCTATTAGTAATGAAGTAATTATTGGTTGAATGATACACTTGTTTTGCATAACTTTGACATTGTTACCCATTGGATTAGGCATCGATCTCTTACTCGGCTAATATGTTGATTTAGATCCAACGCAAACAACCAAAGTCATTTCTATATGTTGTTAGTATTTCAAGAATAGATTTGGATAAATATTTGTTCTCAATCATGGTTTGAACTATATTGCCAAAGGATTAAGCCAATCTAGATGGAGTTAGTCATTTACCTAGTAAAATGTTATTGAGAACCTTCTATTTTAATACAGCATCATCAATCTCATTCTGAGATATATTTAGGTGTTGTAAAGGGTACACCTATCTTGGTCTTGCAGAACCAAAAGTGTAGAGGATTTTCAACTCATTTGTTGTAATCCTGTTCATTGGCCATTGACCTAAAATCCCCAAGTTTAGGTGTTGTAAAGGGTACACCTATCTTGGTCTTGCAGAACCAAAAGTGTAGAGGATTTTCAACTCATTTGTTGTAATCCTGTTCATTGGCCAGTGACCTAAAATCCCCAAGTATAAGAAATTGGCTAATCTTTAGGGGATTTTAGACAATCAGTTGGAAGAACCAACATGCATAAAGATCAATAATGTGCATACAAAAGATCCAATCCTTATAAGTGTTTATCATTTGAAACATGATCCTCATCTTCTAAAGAAGAACTATCTTCTAAGGAAACTAGTCTCCTTTTGAATTTGCTATTTCTGTTACTTTTCCTGGTTTCTTTAAGAGGACATTTAGAAGCAAACTGACCAACTTTTCCATAATTGAAACATTTGAAGGGTAACTTACCTTTGTATTTTCTAGAGCCTTTCTTCAGAGTTCTTACAAAGTTTACTTCAGCATCATCAGGACTTTCATCTTCATCAGTAGTCTCATCATTTGTCTTTTTACTAACTTTGAAAGAAGCTTCTTTTTTTGGAACATCACTATCAAACTCTCTCATTTCAGAAGTAGTGAGGGTCCCAAACATTTGGTCTCATTTCAAAAGTAGTAAGATACTTTGGAATTGTAAGATTTGGGAAGAGATCTCAGAACCCTTTTCCCATCTTTTATTCCTCCACCAAGACCTTCGATACCATTGACTACTTCATTTACTTGGAGCATGTAACCATCAATATTTTTATCTTCTAACAGTTTAGGGATTCAAATATGTTCTTGAGTATTTGCATCTTGGCTTGCTTTAATTTCTTATCTCCTTCATAAATAGTTTGAAGTTTATTCCAAATTTCTTGAGCTGAGCTACAACCTATCACCTCTGAAAGTTCTAAATCATTTAATCCACTCATGATAGAACCTTGGCCTTGGCATTATTATCATACTTCTTGATTTCATCTACATCTATTGGAATAGAAGCAAGGAAAATATAGCCATTCTTGACAAAATCCCAAACTCCATAGCCTAGTGAATTGATGTAGACTTCCATCCTTACCTTCCAAAAAGCATAATTTGTTTCGTCAAAACTGGGAATCTTGTTGGATCCTCCTGATGCCATCCTGGACCATCCTCGAGAGGAACTTGGCTCTGATACCAATTGTTAAACACACAAGTATACTAAGAGGGGGGTGAATCAGTATACGATAAAATTTTACTTTCAACAAATTCAACTTATCTGGAGTAGATTAAGCCTTAAGAATTATAGCATTAACATAAACATGAAATATTAACTCAATGCACATCTACACATACCACTAGATATATGCATGGAAAACCCTAGAAGGGAAAAACTACAGCGAGGATCAACCCACAATATATAAAGCTCAAATAATACTTTGTTTTAGGGGATTTAACCCAAGGAAGCTACTACTCCCTAAGTAACTTTGGTTTAGGGTTACACCCAAGGAAGCTTCTACTCCCTGATGACTATGTTTTAGGGTCACTCCCAAGGATGCATCAACTCCCTGAAATTAGAATACAAAAGATTACAGTACAACAATCTTTTCTTACTGTTTGAAAACTATCATTGAAGCTCACACTTTTGATTCTTGCACTTCTACCTCCTCACACTTTCTTTTGAAGCTCTGATCCATTAGGCACACTCTATACTTGATCACTGTCTCAAATATGTCTTCAAGATGAATCTAGACATCATCAACAACTTCTACTTTTTCTCCTTTAGTTGCTCACTAATAATGCATTTAATCTGTTGTTATCTTCTTGCGAGTCTTTTCAATCCAATTGTAATCACACATTCCACACTCAATTTGATCTAATATTTATACATGATATTACATTGATTACATAGATTGTTAGCTAGATACAACATAAAAATATATTTACAAGTCGGCCATATAATACACACTATGAAACATGTAGAAGATAGGTCCTAATTGAAACATGTTACACGAACAGAAGACTCAAGCCTTGCACATCCCAACACTTGCCTAACCAGGTCCAAAATATCCTTCATAGCTTCAAACTATTGGCAAGAGTCACTGTGTGGCTTCATAAGTGTTTTCATTAATGGCAATAAAGTCTATCCCACACATCCGCAATACATAGTATGTCTATATCGGAAGTCAGATTCAAGATTATTTTGTTCTGGTGAACAAGAATAGAGTATGTAACAAGGTCTAACAATCAGGTTCGAATCTCTTAGATGGTGTAACTCAGCAAGCTGCAGACTTGGATAAGTCAAGAGGGATATCATGACTACTATATTCAAGATATTTCATCTCCGGTGATAAAGCATGAAAAAGATATGAGCATCTGAGTGTTGGGTTCTAGTCAGGCAGAGTAGGTAGAGAAAGAACTGACTGCCAGAGCATTAGACTTCAATCCGGATGAGTAAAAGGTGTTGATCAAGAAACTTGTGGGATTATGCATCATTGGCCAACATGATTAATGACTTCT
Organism: Cunninghamia lanceolata; assembly: GCA_027924645.1. Lineage (NCBI taxonomy): Eukaryota > Viridiplantae > Streptophyta > Pinopsida > Cupressales > Cupressaceae > Cunninghamia > Cunninghamia lanceolata. The sequence continues at coordinate 190,061 of BSBN01000383.1, read as the reverse complement.
ATGTCTATTTTTTGGTACACATCACAAATCAAGCATGGATTCAACCAATATATCAGTAACTTGCAAATATCTTAATTATTTTGGCTGCTGACTAGAAAGTTGATAAAAGTCCTTGATGCATATATATATATAACAGAGAGATTTTAATATGTAAGTGTGTGTGGTGATTATGTGACAAAAAGGTGTGAAGAAAAACTAAAATTCAAGTCTGGATGTGATAGAGAAACAACATTAAAATAGGAGAAGAATGAAGTGCATTAGATCAGTGTATTGTGCCTAACCAAAATTGGACTCTTGCATTTGTAGATGCTTCCCATCAGTTTAGACACTTAATTATCTTCTGTAAGTTCTATAGATAGTGAGTCTCTTGTAGGAAGTGTGCCTCTTATGAGCAGTGTGCGCAGGCAGTGAGCCCTAATTGGCAAGTGCCATTTTGTACACCTTTATTCTTTTAACAGAGAATACAATTTTGGGTTAGTCACCCCATGGTTTTTCCCTTAATAGGGTTTCCACATAAAAATCCTTGTGTTATGTGTGTTGATTTATTTCTGCTCTTATAATTACATATGCTTTCATGTTTTGATACAATACTAACTATTAAGATAGCAAAAAGAAAAGAAAGATAAAGAAATTTTTAGATAACTAATTCACCCCCCCTCTTAGTTATTATATCCAACAATTGGTGTTAGAGAAAAGTTCCTCTGAAAAGTCTAACATCTTGAGGAAGATTTGGGAATCTCAATGGATGAATATGGTATGAAAGAACAACTATAGTCTACCCTAGATGATCTTGAGTAATCTCACTCTGAGGTCAATAACTTGAGAGAGCAACTCAGGGAATTTGATGAGTTTATCAATGAGCTAAAATAAAAACTTAGTATTTCTACAAAAAAGAGAAAGGAATTACTTCAGAAACTAGCAAATCAGAACGATGCCAGTAATACTGATGAGGATCTAAATGAAAAAACCAAGCTATGTGAAAAACTCTCAAAAGAAGTCATTATGATGAGACATGAAATGGAATTAGGAGTTATGAAGTTCACCCAAGAGATTGAAGAAAAAAGAAAGATTGAAGATAATCTAAAACAATCTCTCAAGGAGAAATAAGAGGACTACCACAAAATGAATAGAATAATCAGACATCTTAAATCTGAGCTTGTTGAAGCTAGAGACAATGAAGAACAACTTGAGAATCAGATAGACACTCTTAAACAAGATCTTCAAACTGCAAATGACTACAAAGAAAAAATCAAGATAAGCTCAGCCCAACTTGAAGTTCTTCTTGAAATCCAAAAGGGGGTAGATGATAAGCATGGCTTGGGATATGAGAAAGGTGAAATCTCTGGATCTGGTCAGAAGAACTTTGGATCAATAAATCAAAGAAATAGGCCTAGAAGACCTCTGGTAAGGCAACCAAATGCTCAAAGATATCCATCCTTCAATGGATACTGCTTCAACTACAACAATTTTGGCCATAAAGCAACTCAGTGCAGGAGGAGAATGAATCTGAATAATCCATCCTTCTCTGAAAAATGTTTCAACTGTAAAGGGTATGGTCACAGATCTTATGAATGTAGACATATGCAAATAAACAATTCATTCAATGGTAGATGCTTTACATGCAATAGAATGGGACATATGGCTAATCAATGTAGATCAAGAGGATATAAATCAAATACGCAAAGAAATGTTGTCTGTTACAATTGCAATAGATCTGGTCATATTGACAAATTCTATAGAAGCAGAAATCAAGACAAAAAGGGTCCAGTGCAACATAATCAGAAACAAGATAAGGGCAAAGGTAAAGTGAATGCGGATGAAGTTAAAAAGGAGATGACAAAGATTTGGGTAAAGAAGAGTACAAAAAATATTGGAGATGGATCCACACTGAAGTCTGGTGCTGATATTCCTTCTGAAAACTAAAAAGTGAGCTCTAGCTTAGGGGGAGTCATAGAGAAAAATAATTTCCCCCAGCCAGTCAGCTAGTGCCTAAATTCGGCACATTGAGTAAACATATGTTGCTACGGATTAAAAGGGTTCTCAGAAAAACATCTAGACAACCTTTAGTCAAATTGTGAAAGATCCGCATGAAGTTTTGAAAGATTTTTAACCACTCAACTTAATCCTTTTCCAATAGCTATCCGGTAAAGTAGGAATTTCACAGACAGATCTGGTAGAATTCAAAATTGAAATGCTTTGATCTACGGACCCATGACATGATTGAAGAAAATAAGATACATTGTCAATCCTCACTAAAAATGATTCTAAGTTCAGTGTAGTGATTCAAGAAGATCTCTCTCAAAATAGGGCAACCAGATAACTTAAGTTGTGCATTTTTTACAAAAGGAAATTAGGGTTTGCGCAAGAATAAAAGGGTTCATTCACTCACTATTTGCACACTTGCACTCATGAAGAAGAAAAGAAGTGCTCTGCAACAAAATTTCTACAACTCACTCAAGATCAACTGGAAAATCAAATTCAATCAGTGATTTGTTCCATCTCTTATTTCAATCCCTAAAGCATGAAAAGGTACTTCTATTCTAAAATATCTCTCTGAATCTCTTGAAAAATGGCTACTCCAATGGTTGTCAAGATCACTGATAGGCCACATCCTAAATTCAATAAACACCCTTATAAATCTCTAGAAGTTGATCCCTTAGGTGCATTTTCTAGTATTCCACACAGAGTATTGCATGTAGAAGATGTTAGGGTTTATATCCATGCAAACATCAAAGATTTTGGAGATTCAAAATTGATTGACATCTATCAAAACTAGTTAATGGATGAAAATTTTGAACTCAGACCTGAATTCAAGACCCTAAGAGACAAACATTTCAAACATTGCATACATTTTCTATCTTTTACAGAGGATGAATGGGTCTGGTATGTTCTAAGAAGAATGCATGATAATTTCATGTGGCTAATGAGGCCCTTCAAGATAAATAAAGATGCCATCAGGGCAGTGACCAGACTGCACTCATCCAGTGGGTTACTTGCACTTAAGTCAATGAAGAACCAGACAGTAACCGAAGCCACCAGATCTAAATTTGACAAAAGAGCAATGACCATAGATGACATCATAGATCCAGATGTCAAGTTTGCCTCAATGATAATTAGCTACAAGATCTATCATTCGAGCAGGGAAAATTTTGTGTCTGGCACAACAATTTATACAACATAACAAATGTTAAGGGAAGATGCAGACTGTGATCTATGTGAGCTTCTTCTAAACAAACTGTTGGAAAACTTGTAGAAGATCAAAAAGGATAAGAAGAATTCCTTTAAATATGGTAGCCTAATACTGTACCTATTCTTCTATTATATGAATGAGCTACCTGGATCACATGGTTGGGTTTGGAAAAATGATAAACTAGTTGCTATCCAAATTATAGATTATATGTATGGACTTGGTGATGCTCAAGCCCAAAACACAGCCCTCTGGGGTTACTTTAAAAAATTCCAAAGCATGATGCAATCCAAAGAAAGAATACCTCAATCCATAGTTGAGAAATACAAGGACATAGTGTGCTTCATGGTTGACACTGATCAATGCCTAATGGAGGTAGTTGAACCAAGGACTGTATGGATAATGCCTATGGGATATGAGGTTGATAGAAAAAACTTGGAGCTACATATTCAACACCTGCTGAGCTAGCCTAAGGACACTGAAGCAGAAAGGTTTGGTACCTTTGAAGAACTAAGTATAAAAATACATGTTGAGTTAAGACAACCGGAGATGAAGAAGAAAGTAAGAAGGGAAGTTGAGGAAATTGCCAAGAGATTTGGCCTATCAAAGGAGGCTATGGATGCAAATAGAGAAAAATTGGAGAAGGCTGAAAGAGAGAAACAAGAAGCAAAGAAAGTAAATGTTCCAGTGCAAGCCTCCTCCTGGACTAGATCATCCAAGAGCTCTACACCTGCCACTCCTAAAAGTTCAAAGGCTTCCAAACCGGAAGCCAAGACATATAGAAAAGGAGAAAAGATGACAAAGACCAAAGCCATAAGGTCATATACAAGCCTTAAAGATGATGAAGAAATAGAATCCGATGAGGAAATCAAGAAAATGAAGAAGAAGAAATCTGGAAAGTTCTTTGGCAACAGAGATGAGGAAGAGAAGATAGAGGAATTTGTTGAAAAGCCCACTCTTTCCATTAACAATGTTATCAAGACAGTCACTGTGGATGGGAACTTGCAACTAATAACAAAGTTCTATGATGAATACAATGATGCTGACAAAAGAATTCTGGAGGAAGCCATTGTAAGGTACTTGAATATCTATGACAATGCATTCATTGAAATAATCTCTTTAATTCCAAAAAGCCTAGAAGAAGTATTGGAACAAAGAAAGGTGAATGCAAAAGCAAAAGACTTAGAGATTTGGGAACAAATAGAAATTTAGTTTTATCCTTCTATCACTCCAAAACAAATGGACATGATTTTCAAGGAATGTAAGGATGAGTTCCAGAGTAAAGCAAGAATGAATAAACTTATGCTTGGAGAAACTGACCAAGTAGAAAGAGAAACAAAAGATATCCTCTGGAATACTTTTAAAAGATTCAATCTTCCTATTATAGAGGAAACATATGAACCTCCTACCATGGATGTTGAAGGATTAAAAGTAATTGATGAGAAATTTTCTGACAAGGATGTCGAAGGATTAAAGAAAATAGATGAAGAAAAGTCTGAGCACCTAGACTCCTTGGTTCTAGAAGAGGAAGTTCATAAAGCAGTAAACACAGGTGACATCTCTCCTCCAGATCCCACTGCAGACATTCCTGATTCTGAAGTTGAAGGAGAAGGTAGAAAAGAAGAAAAAGTGAGTCAAGAAGAGGAGGTTAATGGAAAAGAAGAAGAACAAGAAGAAAAGACTAATGATGACTATTCTAATATCCCAAAAGAAAAGAAGACTCAACCACTGGCAAGAGACACTATAGAGGCAGTAAAAAACTTCCTAAATAGAGAAATGATGGAGATAGATGAACCTAAGCTATTTCAAGGGCCACTAAATTTTGACTCTCTCTCTCCGATTCAAACAATGAAAATAGCATCTTTAGCTCAAGCCAAAGCAAAAGAAAAACTTCTGAAATCTCACATGGAAGACTGTGAACTGTTGGAGACTACATACAAGATACTAGAAAAGATCATGCCATCATTCCAAAAGGATCCTTCAGCCTCACCATTCAGTAACTTGAAATCTTTGGTAAATTCTGTTAGCACTCATTTTGAAACTCTAGAGAAATCAGCAGAAGCAAAGGTCCGGAAGGAGTTTCTAGGAAAGAGATTCACTGAAGTACAAGGACTCATTGCTAATGATAGGAGGACCCTTAACATTGGGATAAAAATCCTTGAAAATGCTCTTAAAGATGGTGGCGATATATACAAATTTTGTTTATCTTGGCCTAAAGTAATAGAGGACATTGAGAAGAAAGTAAAAGAGCAAGAAGGTAAATTGTCAAGTTTATCTCAGATTGTTGATCCCCTTACTACCACTCTAATGAATCAAGAATGCCAAAGATTGTTATCTTAAATGAAATAAAGAGGCTGATCAAAGAAAAGGACATAATAAATAGAATGGGTGAACTCAAAGGGATAATTATCCCTATGCTAGAGGTAATGCATGAGGCCTTGACAGATGCTCAAACCACAGCCCAGACCAAAGATTCGGCAGATTTAAGAAGGGCACAAGCATATCCATTTTTGTTGAATGGTCACATCTCCATTTTAGATAGGATGAAGCAGAGCTGGGCCACAGAGTTCATCTAGCTGCAGACTACTTATGCGGATATACTTAACTATATGTAAGTATAACATATGATTCATATATACTCATGTGGACATGTATAGAATAATTTTTGCACATTTTTGGTATGTGGATTCTGCCCTTTGCCATTGATGTCAAAGGGGGAGTGAAGAGTAGTGAAAAATGTGGAATCCAGCTAAGGGGGAGTTCTGGTATAATAGTGCAAAAGACAGAGCATCAGCAAAGGGGGAGTTCACTACGACACTTAGTCATTTTTCACTAAGTGTTGCCATCAATGCCAAAGGGGGAGATTGTTGGCAAGAGACACTATGTGGCTTCATAAGTGTTGTCACTAATGGCAACAAAGTCTATCCCACACATTCGTAGTACATAGTATGCCTATACTGAAAGTCAGATTGAAGATTGTTTTGTTCCGATGAACAAGAACAGAGTATGTAACAAGGTCTGACAATTAGGTCCAGATCTCTCAGATGGTGTAACTCAGCAAGCTATGGACTTGGACAAGTCAAGAGGGATATCGTGACTACTATATTCTAGATACTTAGCCTCCAGTGATAAAGCATGAAACAGATATGAGCATCTGAGTGTTGGGTTCTAGTCAAGCAGAGCAGGCAGAGAAAGAACTGACCGACAGAGTATCAGACTTCAATTTGGATGAGTAAAAGGTGTTGATCAAGCAACTTGTGGGATTATGCATTATTGGCTGACATGAGTAATGGCTTCTATGTCTATGTTTTGGTACGCATCACAAATTAAGCATGGATTCAGCCAACAGATCAGTAACTTGAAAATATCTTGAGTGTTTTAGCTGTCGACTAGAAAGTTGATAAAAGTCCTTAATGTGGATATATATAACAGAGAGATTTCAGTATGTAAGTGTGTGTGGTGATTATGTGACAAAAAGATGCAAATAAAAACTGAAATTTAAGTCCGGATGTGATAGAGCAACAACATTAAAATAGGAGAAGAATGAAGTGCATTAGATCAGTGTGGACATGTGCAAGATCATGATAGGCCAAACTATACGTCTAAGTGGCAATGGAAATACAAAAAATCAAACTTTATCAAGTTCATGTGAAAATTTGAATGGATTATCTACAGAATTTGAAAAAGATGTAAAAACAAAATTTGTAGAGAATTGAATCTAGTTTGTAGGCTACCTTTTTTTTTTTAAACTAAATTTACTTAGTGAAAATTGAATATTTCAATGAACAACTATTAAATTTTTCAGATAAAAATAAAAAGTGGGTGTCTGTCCAGCCAACCTAACTATGAGTAAAATTATATATATTTTTTTGAAAATTTCAAAATAAGTAGAGGACTCATGTCCGGATGTGACGCATATTTATTTGAATTTTTTTTCCCATAAAATAATTAGTTATGATTTTTTTACTGTGACTTTTTAAAAAAATAAAAATTAATTTTCCAGCAAACCTAACTCAATAATAAAATCAAAATTCAAATTTTTTTTTAACCTATAGCCAGAAAAGCATAGAGTGTGACGCAGGTTTCGAATCTCAAAAAGGTGAAATGGTTTGAAAGTTATGGATGTTTTTCAATCAGTGTGTCCATCAGGACTTCAGAGACACGGTATATAGAAAATTATTAATAATTATTTAATAAAATGATAACCAAACAAATCTTATATTTTTAGAAAGCTAACAATTTTTTCTGTAAACCCTTTTCATTTTATCAATTTTGCATAAAAAAAGTCGTCAACACGAAAGGTGAAGTTCGAAGAAGAGACTGAAATATGAAAACATGTTAGAATCCATGAAAAGTCAACAACCAAAATGGATATCCATCTTGCTTTGTACCAAAGCAAGACAGATATTCATTTTGCTTCAGTAAAAGCAACTCAAAATGGATATCCGTTTCCTTGATCTATGAAAAATTTTGTACCATTGGTTTTGGATGAAGAGAAGCAACATATTTGAAACATCGAGGCAATAATACAAGAAGTTAAAGCTAGTTGGTCATCTATAGCTGGATCTATTGTTTCATATCACATTACACATAGAATTCTAATTAACAATCTAGTTTCCTCATTTGGGGGAACATTTTTTTATCCGTTTCTAATGGAAATATTTAGTTAAAAATTGGTGGTTCCTTGTGAAAAGTATGGGCTCTTATCAAGCACGCATAACCAAGAAGGTTGATATCCATTTTTCTTACATGTTTGTTGATCACATCTTATGAAACGGATGTTGCTTGGTGATAGTTCTAGGTTTAGTGAACAATATTCTCAAGCTTATTGTAATTTTTACACTTGTGACCAAATTTGATACCAAACCCTTTCACCTTTTCAATTAATCGTGATAGTGTCATCTCACTCCATGCAAATCAAACCAACATTAAGACCATGTGAATGAGATTAAGGATATCCTTGAAATATGAATCTTTGTACTGTTGACTATCCTTTTAGCATGACAATCCTTTAGGATCATTGTACCCAGGTGCAACATTCCTTCAATCTTCTTTTATTTATGGGTATGTGCAGGATCATCGTGGGCCAAATAGTGGCAATAGGAAAAAAATTCACGTATTTACTTAGCCAAATTCACAACTTGGCAAAGTTTGACTTTGAAATGGATATCTGTTTTGGAAAAAAATTTGGGAAAAAACCTTTTTACTGGTAGTCATCAATTTTCCACAGTCCATGATGTTGAGTTTGAAATGCTTCTGGATTTGACTGTGTATTACTATTTTCCTCAACATTTCAAATCACACACAGTGATCCATCATTAGGAGAAAGATAGCAAGCAAGAGAAGAGAGAACATGAATGACAGTATGCAGACTTAAGACCACTTAAAAGGAGAGAGATAGATGTGAGGCGGAAACCAAGATCAATTAAGGGAGAAGGATAGTTGCCTATCAAACCTAGTGAAGTGAGGGACAAAGAGGAGTGGGGGACATCTAGGCACACTAAGACAAAACAAACAAAGAAAGACTAACTAGGATGAGAGGAAGACCCAAGTAAAGAAAATTAAAAAAGCAAACAAAGGAGCAAGGCCACAAATTAGAAGGGAGCAAAAAGAGGAATAACTGTAATACAATCAACCATAAAGAACAAACCGAGGATGAAAGAGATAAGATAATTAAATAATTTAATAAATAATAAAAAAGGGGGGGACAACCAAAAAGGTTAAAATGTGAGGGATAGATTGGGAAAAGATACATATAAAGAACAAGAGAGGGCTCCAAGTTAAAAGAGAGAGAGGGGTGAACTACGAAGGCAAAGGAGGGGGGGTGCTAACAAAAAAGGAAGGTAAGCCAATAACTATCCAAAGGAGGAAAGAAACTAATTGGGAGAAAGCATAAGAGAGAAGAGTAAATCATAAAAGGGAAGACAAGCTACAACGACCAAATAATATATATAAATATATATTCACAACAAACTCCAAGCCACAAACAGAGCACCAGGGGGCAACAAGAAACGAAGGATATGGTCAAAAACCTAGAAATTAAAGAGGGAGAAGGGGAAAATGAGATCCAGAGGTTGGAGACGGGAGGTTAAGCTAGGGGACAAGAGTATGAGAAATAAAAAGGTGAGAACGGGCCAAGGAGGGTAAAGAGGAGGGAGGACAAGGAGCAAAGGGAAAGGGGGGAGAGGAGCCTAGGGGGGAGAGGAAAAGGGGATAAGATGAGGGCAAAAGAGGAGGGGCAAAGACTCAATCCCATAGAGGGGGACAAGGAAGGGATAGAGGGGGGGTGGGGGCAAGAACCGGTAAAGAGGGGAAAAAAGGACAAAGATAGGAGAAGGGAGAGGGGAGCTAACAAGATCAGGTCAAGAAAGAGAGGGGAGGGGTAAGAGGGGATGATGGGGAAGAGAAATTGACTAAGAGTGAAGGAAATCATGATGGGGTAAGAGGGGAGGCTTTTTACTCTTTTTGAAAATACACCTCTTAAATCTTGGATCTCCCATCAATATATGAACCTCCTTAAAGACCTTTTCTAGTGAAGGAGGAGGGCAAATTAACATTGGTAGCTTCTTTACACATTGATCCATAAGGATTTGTTAAACACTAAGAATCATCACTAATCAATTACTCAAATAATCAATAATAAAATATTCAATTTTGTTCATTAGGTGAAATAATCACTTTTCTAGACTATGTTCCAATATTTCAGGGATAGGAATGGTGGGGCAGCAGGGGTTGTGTTTTGGGACATTTTGGATTTCATGCCCTAAATTGCTTTACGCAATCCTTCATATGATTTGATTCATGATACATGGTTTGAGAAGGATACACATGATATACCCTTATCCTCTAGTGATAAAATTATGAATGATACTTTATGTGGTGAAGCTACACCTTCGTTAATCCTTCATGACATTGTTATTCCTTGTGATGATGATGTCCTTCATGTGATATGTTAAGACATAATGCAAAGTTAACATGGCATGAACTCTCTTGGAAGGGTAAGCATGGACTATAAGAACATTGAACTAGTTGGATCTGTTAAGCTCACCATTTATGAAAGAACCTTTTAAAAGGTTAACCTTAATTAGGTAAGGTTATGTTTCAATGTGGTTGTTTGTGCAACAATGTGTAAATTAATGTTACTGAAGGATAAATCTAAATATAATATACTAACATTTTAATAACCATGAGAGCTGGGACTAACAATTAGACTAAAAACTTGACAAACAATACAACTTGGACACATGTAGGACTTGGAAAATGGAAAAGAATATAATTAAATGTGGAAAATAATGAAAAAGTGGTATTAGTTGCACCTATATAGAGAAGTGGTTTAGAGGTTGGTTAGGGGAATTATTTAGGGTTTAGAGGTTTAGGGTTGCTCGGGTTTAGGGGTTTAGGGTTTATAGTTTAAAGAGAGATAGAGAGAGGGGACTGATAGAGTTTGGGAGAGATAGAGGAGACAAAGGGGAGAGATAGGAGATAGAGAGTGAGAGACATGTCCAAATACATAGAGAGAGAGAGAGATTGAGAGGTAGAGGGATGATAGAGACAAGGAGATAGAGGTTTAGGGTTGCTTGGGTTTAGGGGCATTATTTAGGGTTTAGGGTTTATGGTTTTGGGGTTAGGGGTTAAGGTTTAGAGGTTTAAGGTTTAGGGTTTAGAGAGAGATAAAGGACCAATAGGGAGATATAGAGGAGTCTGAGGGAAGAGATAGGGATATAAAGAGTGAGGGACATGGCAAGAGACATAGGGAGAGAGATTGAGAGGTAGAGGGACAAAGGTGATAGGAACATAGGGGAGAGATAGGGAGATAGTGGTTTATGGTTACTTGGGTTTAGGGTTTAGGGGTTTGGGGTTTAGGGTTTCTCAGGTTTAGAGGTTAGGGGTTAGGGTTTAGGGGCATTATAATTTAGGGTTTAGGATTTATTGTTTAGGGGTTAGGGGTTAGGTTTAGAGGTTTAGTGTTTTGGATTTAGGGTTTATAGAGAGAGAGGAATGATAGGGAGATATAGAGGAGTCTGAGGGGAGGGATAGGGAGATATAGAGTGAGGGACATGGCTAGAGACATAGGGAGAGAGATTGAGAGGTAGAGGGACATAGGTGGTAGGGAGATAGGGAGATAGTGGTTTAGGGTTACTTGGGTTTAGGGTTTAGGGGTTTGGGGTTTAAGGTTTAGGGGTTTAGGGTTTCTCAGGGTTAGGGGTTAGGGGTTAGAGTTTAGGGGCATTATTTAGGGTTTAGGATTTAAATTGTTTAGGGGTTAGGGGTTAGGTTTAGAGGTTTAGGGTTTTGGATTTAGGGTTTATAGAGAGAGGAATTATAGGGAGATAGAGAGAGATGGAGGAGAGAGATAAGGAGATAGAGAGTGAGGCACATGGCCAGGGACATAGGGAGAGAGATCAAGAGAGGTAGAGGGATGATAGAGATAGGGAGATAGGGGAGAGATAGGGAGATATAGGTTTAGAGTTGATTGGATTTAGGGTGTACCTAGGTTTAGGGTTTCTCAGTTTTGGAGCTAGCTAGATAGAAAGAGAAAGGAGACATATAGGGAGAGATAAAGGTGACAAAGGGGAGAGATAGGGAGATAGAGAGTGAGCGATATGTCTAGAGAAATAGGGAGAAGGATTGAGAGGTAGAAGGACAATAGAGATAGGGAGATAAAGGAGAGATAGGAGATAGAGTTTAGGGGTTAAGGTTTAGAGGTTTAGGGTTTAGTGTTTAGAGAGAGAGGACCAATAGGGAGATATAGAGTGAGGGACATGACTAAAGCATAGGGAGAGAGATTGAGAGGTAGAGGAATGATAGTGATGGGGAGATAGTGAGATAGGGAGATAGAGCTCGATAGAGGTTTAGGGTTTCTTGGGTTTAGTGTTTAGGATTTAGGGGTTTATGGTTTCTCAAGTTTAGGGTTTAGGGGTTAGGGGTTAGGGGTTAGGTTTAATCATGCATCCCAGTCATTCCCCTATCATTCCTATATATCCTATCTCTCCCCTCTATCTTTCCCTCTCCCTTATCGACGAAGCAAATGGAAACAAGAAAACTAGGACTCCCTTTCTCAGGTTTAGGGTTTAGGGCTTAGGGGAATTATTTAGGGTTTATGGTTTAGGGGTTAGGGTTTAGTATTTGGAAGAATTATTTAGGGTTACTTGGGTTTAGGGTTTAGGGGCATTATTTAGGGTTTACGGTTGCATGTCAAAAGTAGTCTCTCTCTCTCTCTCTAAATCCGTAAACCCTAAATAATGGCCCTAATCCCTAACCCCTAACCCGCATCTACCTCTCTCCTATATCTACCTCTCTCCTATATCTATTCAAAAGTGCTTTTAAAATACTATGAGATACCTTAGTATAAGTAAATCATATAAAAATCAAATATATATATATCATCATAATCCTATATAAATTTGATAGTATTTTATAGCTAAAATGCCTAAATATCATCATAATCCTTTATAAATTTGCTTGTATTTTATAGCTAAAATGCCTAAATATCATCATAATCCTTTATAAATTTGCTTGTATTTTATAGCTAAAATGCTTAAATATCATCATAATCCTTTATAAATTTGCTTGTATTTTATAGCTAAAATGCCTAAATACTTAAAATGTATGCAATGCTAAAATAATAAAATAAAAAACAATGAATACAATAGGGAAAAAGAAAACAAATATCTGTTTTGGAGATCATAAAAAGCAAAAAAAGACTGCATTTTTGCAAACCTGCGGCTTGCAAAAACACAGTCTCATCTTCAAAAAATGGATATCAGAGCTGAGGAATGGATATCCGATCCAAAGAGGTAAGATTTCATGCATTTTTTTTGTTTGTTTTGTATTTTCAATCAATTTTTTTGGTTTTTATGCTAAGTGGGTATGTTTTATAATTTAATTAGGTAAAATGGATGCACAAAATGAGAACTCAAACCCTCCACCACCAAACCCTCCCCCTCCAACAATAGAAGAGAATATTCAAAGAAATATTGATCATATAAGCAGGATCATAGAAATGTATCGCCGCCACCCTCAATTCTCTATAATGACATCAAATTTAGAGGGAATCATTAATCATATTCAAACCTTGTCAACCGAACACGAATCATTTCAGCAATGGTGAGAATCCAAGAAGGCCGAATATGCTGATGGTTTGTCATATGAGGAAGTCAAAGATTTAGAGATTACAAAAACTATGTTAGCCCAACACTTTGTCAATCCTAAAACCGGATTGCATGTTGATGTCCGTAAGCCCAAATTTTCAATCAAATGGTGTATTCATGACGGCATTAGTCAAAACTTTTGGGATCGTTGGTGGATGGTTTTTGATAAACCATCCAACAACAATTTAGATGTGCCTTTGTATTTCCTCCGTAAACTCTATGCAGAGTTTGTCATGGCTCAACATGTTAATTATTTTGATATTAGAGAGTTTCAAGGAGTGGGCAGAGGAATGCCTCAAGATAGACCTAGGGCAATTAGACAAGTACAAGGTCCCTATATTCCCCCTCCTGCTATCGCTTCTCCACCCCCAATGCAGCACCCAGAAGTTGTTGCAAATGCAACACAATAAGGCCTTAGTGCCATACACTCTTTGACTGAGCATTTGATTGTACAGACATCTCAGTTTGCACAAGCACATGATGAAGGTGATGATATTGGATCACCTGGTACTACTAGACTGTCATCGTCCAGACATATATGTGTGCCCCATCATTGCATTTCTTGTAATCATTTATGCTTGGGTCCTATTATGGAGAGTAGTGAGCCATCATTGAACACATCAGAGTATGATCTCCATTCACGAGATGAGGCAATGGGGTCCAAAACTCAAGCTGAGGGGTCAGGGACAAGAGTAGAAGCTACCGGATCAGTAAACATTAGAGAAGGAGAAATGCATGAGCAATCTTTTATGCAGGTAAAATTTAAAGTTAAATTTTATGGTCTATTCCATTTGAATATATAAACAACTTTATTAGTACTAATGTATCTAAGTGGGATAACAATTTATGACAGAGGAGGAGTTGACAGAAGTTCATCATGGAACTTTGTCTACCATCCAATTTGGCTTGGACTTGCCAGTATAATTTGTTGTACACATTAACTTTTTTTTTATGTATTTATTTCTTTGTGAGTAATTATATATTAATTTATATCTTGATGTTAATTTTATTTTATAGTCAATCAAAAATGTGAATGATGTGGCATCTTTGGCAATAGTCTTTTCTCAGACTCCTGATCGACCCAAGGGACTATCATTTGCAGAACGGCTTTCTCAACGCCAACAAAGGGTGGAGGTAATTTGATTGAATTGTACTTTAATTGATAATTTAGAAAACTTAAATATTTGATTATAGTCATTTAGAGTCTTACATTCTTGTCCTTCTTAATTGATGCAGGAGGCCTCGATGGTGGTATGTGCTTGTTTTCTAGTAGATAAGTTTTTGTGTAGTGCATTTCCTATTTTAAATGTATGCATTTCCTATTTTGTTTAATAATTATATGTTAATTTATTTCAATGTTACTTTGCTTTTATGTAGTCTGTTGAGAATGTGAGTGATGTGCCACCTTTGCCATCATGCTTCACTAGGACACCTGATCATCTTAAGAGAAAATCATTTGCAGAACGATTGCCCGAACAACAACATAGAGTTGAGGTAATTGAATTGAATTTTTCTAAATAATTGATAGTTTATCTAGCGGTCTTATAGTTGATTGTAGTGATTTAGATGTATGTTAATAAATGAAAGGTCTTAATTGTAGTAGATAAGAATCTATTTACTAACTTTAACTTATTTTTATTTACCATTGAAGAGATTAATCAAATTTGTGTTTTGACTTGTTAATGCAGGAAACTTCACCTCCATCAATTACTAGACATTTTGGTACAAAGAGGACACTTTTTTAGGATCCATCACAAATTGAGGATCCATCATAGATTGAGGGTCAAGTGGACTTGTAGTATTTGATGTAGCTATTTGGCATGTAGATTGTATATAGATTTTGAGACATGGCATATGCCACATTTTGTAAAAAATATTTTGAGTTGGCATATTTGCCAAATTTTTGTATATGTCTACCATTATGGACTAGATTTTAATGTATATACACCTTGATATACAATATAATTTAAATTCCTTATGTGCAAGTCATGATACTTCCCATGATGCCATACATTATGATGATAGTTATTTAGTCCATTGATTATATGTTTAGCATTGAGAATGGTTTTAGATCAAGAGAATGGTTTTAGATCAATAGAATCAATATGAAAAAATTCCTTATATATGCCCTAATCAAATAAGGTCATAATAAACCATTTCATCATGTATTTAGTCTTCATCTTGTCAAATTTTGTAAATATGTCAAAGTTGTCATATGAAAAATGTAAAAAAAATGCAAAAGTATGGAAGATGAATAGTCAAGTACTCAAGAGTTAGTTGGAGACTATTGGTTTCCCTCAAAGCATATATAAATATGCATAAACCTTCGTGGAAAAGGCATTGGAGATGTATTGAAAACATTTTGAAGATGAATTGAAGACATGTTTGAATGAAATTAATGTCAAGAAACTCTATGTCAAGGACACTGGGGGCACATTATAAACATAAAAAACTTACATCTTGGGTGGAGGTACCAATAAGGCCAATAAGGATACTATTTCAGTTGGGTGTGTGTGTGTATGCAAATCCCATTTATGGCCGAGAAGCTCTCTATTTACTATTATTTACACATCAGAGTATGACTATCCTAAAACAACATCGTGTATATGCTCATAAAAGCCATCAAACTCTGAGAATAAACTCGTCATTAGAGAAGGAGTGGAAAGCTAAAGTCACATTCCCAAAAACCTCTTAAAATCACATGTCTCCTCTTATGAAAACTAGGGTCTTTGCCGATACATTGTTCCATAAGAGCAAAGTCACTTAAGATCCTAAGAGCAAAAACCTTGCCAGGTGCCATATTTTTTGTTCTACTCATCATGGGGTCGAACGGACTGCACCAACACATTGGGGTGGGTGGGTAAATGCTATTGGAGGTCTCATTTTGTGTGCCAAGCGTCCCAGTCATTCTGGGCAAGAGGCTACCGGCAAAGTCCCTTAAGATCCCTAAGACCAAAAAACTACCAAACTTTGACGGGGTAGTTCTCAGAATTTGTGATAGTTGGGAATGTTCTGTTTGGACCTATAGGTGCACGTGGCATCCTTCCACAATAACCTCTCTCTTTTTTGGTCAACTCCATTCCATTTGACCGTGCTGAAATTAAATGCATTGTTGCAAAATGCTTCAATTTGATGCAATGGAAAGGTGCTAGGTGCGACATTTTTCATTCCATAGCTCGTGGGGTCGAACGGACTGCCCCAACACGTCAGGGTGGGTGGATAAATACTAGTGGAGGTCTCGTTTCATGCGCCAAGTGTCCCAGTCATTTCGAGCAAGAGGCTACTGGCAAAGTCCCTTAAGATCCCTGAGACCAAAAAACTACAAAACTTTGATGGGGCAGTTCTCAGAATTCGTGATACTTGGGAATGTTCTGTTTGGACCTACAGGTGCACATGGCATCCTTCCACAATAACCTCTCTCATTTTTGGTCAACTCCATTCCGTTTGACCGTGCCGAAATCAAACACATTGTTGCAAAATGCTTCAATTTGATGCAGTAGAAAGGTGCTAGTGCGACATTTTTCATTCCATAGCTCATGGGGTCGAACGGACTGTGCCAACGCGTCGGGGTGGGCGGGTAAATGCTAGTGGAGGTCTTGTTTCATGCACCAAGCGTCCCATTCGTTCTGAGCTATAAGCTACCGACAAAGTTAAAAGTTGCTAGGATTGAAATTTTGCATTCCACAGGTCCTGGGGCCGAACGGTTTTCTACAACACGTCGGGGTGGGTGAGTAAATGCTAGGGGAGGTCTCCTTTTATGTGCAAAGAATTCCAGTCCTTCTGAGCTTGGGATGCTTTGCACACAAAACAAGACCTCCCCTAGCATTTACTCGCCCACCCTGATGTGTTGGCGCAAACCGTTCGGCCCCAGGACCTGTGGAATGCAAAATTTCAATCCTAACAACTTTTGACTTTGCTGGTAGCTTACAACTCGGAATGACTGGGATGCTTTGCACACAAAACAAGACCTCCCCTAGCATTTACTCGCCCACCCCAATGTGTTGGAGCAAACCGTTCAACCCCAAGACCTATGGAATGCAAAATTTCAATCCTAGCAACTTTTGACTTTGTCGATAGCTTACAGCTCAGAAGGACTGGGATGCTTTGCACACAAAACAAGACCTCCCCTAGCATTTACTCACCTACCCCAACATGTTGGAGCAAACCATTCGGCCCCAAGACCTGTGGAATGCAAAATTTCAATCCTAGCAACTTTTGACTTTATCGGTAGCTTACAGCTCGGAATGACTGGGACACTTGGCACATGAAATGAGACCTCCACTAGCATTTACCTGCCCACCCCGATGCGTTGGCGTAGTCCGTTCGACCCCACGAGCTATGGAATGAAAAATGTTGCACCTAGCACCTTTCCATTGCATTAAATTGAAGCATTTTGCGCCAATGCGTTTGATTTCGGCACGGTCAAACGGAATGGAGTTGACCAAAAATGAGAGAGGTTATTGTGGAAGGATGCCATGTGCACCTGTAGGTCCAAATAGAGCATTCCCAACTATCACAAATTCTGAGAACTGCCCGGTCAAAGTTTGGCAATTTTTTGGTCTCAGGGATCTTAAGGGACTTTGTCGGTAGCCTCTTGCCCGGAATGACTGGGTCACTTGGCGCATGAAACGAGACCTCCACTAGCATTTACCTGCCCATCCCGACGTTTTGGCACAGTCCGTTAGACCCCACTAGCTATGGAATGAAAAATGTCGCACCTAGCACCTTTCCACTACATCAAATTGAAGCATTTTGCAATAATGCGTTTGATTTCGGCACGGTCAAACGGAATGGAGTTGACCAAAAATGAGAGAGGTTATTGTGGAAGGATGCCACATGCACCTATAGGTCCAAACAGAACATTCCCAACTATCACGAATTCTGAGAACTACCCCATCAAAGTTTGGCAGTTTTTTGGTCTCAGGGATCTTAAGGGACTTTACCGGTAGCCTCTTGCCCGGAATGACTGGGATGCTTGGCGCATGAAAAAAGACCTCCACTAGCATTTACCCGCCCACCGCGACGCGTTGGCACAGTCCGTTCGACCCCACGAGCTATGGAATGAAAAATGTCACACCTAGCACCTTTCCACTGCATCAAATTGAAGCATTTTGCAATAATGCGTTTGATTTCGGCATGGTCAAACGGAATGGAGTTGATCAAAAATGAGAGAGGTTATTGTGGAAGGATGCCACGTGCACCTGTAGGTCCAAACAGAACATTCCCAACTATCACGAATTCTGAGAATTGCCCCATCAAATTTTGGCAATTTTTTGGTCTCAGGGATCTTAAGGGACTTTGCCAGTAGCCTCTTGTCGGGAATGACTGGGATGCTTGGCGCACGAAATGAGACCTCCACTAGCATTTATCCACCCACCCCAATGCGTTGGCATAGTCCGTTCGACCCCACGAGCTACAGAATGAAAAATGTTGCACCTAGCACCTTTCCACTACATCAAATTAAAGCATTTTGCAACAATGCGTTTGATTTCGGCACGGTCAAACAAAATGGAGTTGACAAAAAATGAGAGAGGTTATTGTGGAAGGATGCCACGTGCACCTGTAGGTCCAAATAGAACATTTCCAACTATCACGAATTCTGAGAACTGCCCCATCAAAGTTTGGCAGTTTTTTGGTCTCAGGGATCTTAAGGGACTTTGCCGGTAGCCTCTTGCCCGGAATGACTGGGACGCTTGGCGCATGAAACGAGACCTCCACTAGCATTTACCTGCCCACCCCGACGCGTTGGCGCAGTCCGTTCGACCCCACGATGAGAAGAACAAAAAATATTGTTCCAGTTGACACATTCTCAATCATTGACATGGATGATATCTCAGTACTATTCCTTTAGGCACAATATGAGCTTACAATGGAAGGTGCAATTGTGAGGTTAGAGATGATGAAAAGTGTACCTCATTCATAGTCATGTTTTACTTGTCTTCAATGATGATTCCTTGATTCAACTTAATCCTTCGATAATACATTTTAACCTCCTTGTGAAAGCGCACTTTCAAGGTTGCTTGAGCAAGAGCTAGCACCTCAACATCGAGGTGCACTTTTGGTGTTCTAGAAGCATGAACTAGCACCTCAAATAGTAAGGCACTCATTCTAGGTTGTTTATTCAATAATTGGCATCTTCTTATTTAATCAAGTGTTGTAAATATGCATCTTCTTATTTAATCATGATTGAATTGTTGCATGACTAACAAAGAAAACAGCAATGTCATGCATCTAACTTCTTCTTCCATCTTCACATTGATACAATGTAATTGGCTCACAATGGTGTTAAATACATTTAGGTTCATAAAATCTGAGTCTCCATCTCCCATTGTCAAAATACACAACTTCTTCCACTAAAAAAGCTTAATCACCAAGGACTTAGCCTATTATAGGTTTCCCAACTTTTTCTAGAGAGATTCCAAGGTGGGTTCTATTGCAACATTTAGGAGCATTGAATCAACCAAATAAAAATGAGACTTCTAGATTTTCAATCTAACACTAACTAGACATCCACTAACATAGACACAAGTTTATTCCCAAAGACTACTAACCATAAATCTTGATCTATGAACAAATCCTCAATTTTAATCTTTCACGGCTTAAAATTTGTGCCACTAAATTTGTGCCATTAAATGGATCCCACCCAAACTAGGATTATTCCAAAAAATCTTTTTCCTACTACCTAGAAAATAGAGTTGACTAGGCTTTGATACCAAATAAAAAGAAGTTCATAGTAGAAACACTTCCTACACTAATCAATGAGGAGATAATGCATAGAAAATATGATCAAATAGTTTCAAAAAAATATACACAATAAAAAATTCACATGTCACATAAATTACCCTAGGAGAATCCTTTTAGAGAAACCCAACCTCCAAATCTTGAACCAGTGCATTCACAATAACCTGTGTAAGCATTCTCCCTACTTGTGCCAAATTAGGATCTTATATATACACATATGCACATAATGTCATGAAAATAATGTATAGTGTATATATCAAGCCATATAGGCATGTACAAATAAAACCATATGGATATATACAATGATATACATCGATAACATACAAAAGTATGTTTACAAAGCCAAATACACATATGTAACAAAATGTCCCAAAATCAAATCTCCTATGGATTGCTATCAAATAATCTATGGCTCTTGCTAGGCCATGAAGATGGTGAACCAGTCAATGACTTATCTTCTATCGCTCATCAACTAGACCTCCTCGATAGAGATTTTTGAATTTCCACCTATTAATACAATCAAACAACGTGCACATTAATATAGAATTTAATATTCAAAATATATAACATGACATAAGTAATCAATCACTTACCGCCAATTGGTGATCCCTTCTGATCATTTGTTGTCTCTCTTCTTATATAGAGCTGGATGGGTAGGGGAGGTGACGTCCTGTGAGAAGCATGAACATGTAGATTTAAAAGTAAACATGAATATCATAAATATGTACATTAAATGCTGCACTTATTATAGGACTGTTCTAGTACTATTTTAGGACTGTTGTAGGACTGTTGTAGTTAAAATTATCCTAGTAGACATATATAGGACTGTTATAGGACTGTCATCTCATGGAATACAATGATGGCAAGATTACTATCAAGTTTAGTATGAAGATTAATTATGACTATTATAAGACATTTATAAGAATGCAAAGTAAGGAAGCATAGGCAAGGCACATGAATTGTTTGGTGGAATACCTCAAAGAAATGAGAATTTTGTCAGATGTTGTAGTTGCAATTGCCATGTGACACATGTATGTAATATGTGAAAGCATAGACAAGGCACATGAACTATTTGGCAAAAGACATCAAATATATGTCATCTCATGGAATGCCTTACATAGAAAAAGGTACAAATGTGCAATATTAAGAAATACAAATGAGAACTAAAAATCATACCTCGAGTATAGTCAAAATAACCTACGATGCCATACAAAATAATTTACGATGCCATGCAAAATAATCTACGATGCCATGTAAAATAACTTTATTCGCAGTCATGTATAGTCAAAAGCATGCATTATAGTTATTAAAGTAACAAGATTTCTAATAAAACAATTCTAAAAAATAGAAAAAACAAGAACAAGTTAAGATAAAAAATGTCATACCTATCCATCTGGAAGTTTAAATGCTAGTCAAGCGTACCTGAGGGGTCATCTCTTACCTTCAAAGTATCCAATATTGCTTCATGATCAGCATTACTAATTGTCCATAGTTCTTTTGATTTTGGTTTTCCACGATGCTTTAGTAACTTGACATTTGTTGCTACAACTAGGTGAGAATACATCAATATGGTTTTATGCTTCTCAAAGTCTTCAAAGGCCGAGATGCCATTCTTTTTAACCATATATGTTCATAACCAAGTCCCAGCAATAACAACTGATCCTGTAGGATATGTGAACCCATCATCATCTGTCATAGGTTGTGTTAGCTTTTGTTTTCCCTGTACACATCGTGCCAACCAATAGTTTGACCTCTCTTCATTTCCATGTGGTGCAACAACTGCATAAACATGACCTGGCTGTACAAGGTCTGAAAGATGTTCATAGTCAAATGAGCTCTCCATGTCATTGATGGAAGATGATTGATCTTCATATAAAGGGATTAAATATTGTGGAATCCATGCATCTACCCACTCACTTGACTCACAATTGTTCCAATCACATTTAATACAACTCTGACAAAAACAAGCTAATTTTCATGTCCAAATAGTCCATGTACTTGCATTTGAGCTTTGAAATGAATGCATCTTTGATGATTCACTGATTCTCTGACATTCCAATTTCTCTATCGCTATCCCATCATCAACCAACCAAAAGAACCTGTGCACTTCAGAATCAAGAGCCACTCCTTGTGACAATGCATAGTTACACCACTTAACAATGGAATCTGCATCACTAAATGTAGCACCACCTCTAATCTTTAGTTGTTCTTTAAAAAGAGCTCTCTTCACGCATGCACCTGCTCCATCATGTTCACCTTTTCCATGCCTGGCTTCAAAAAAATTTCAAATATGAGGTATACCCTTCTCTACATGCATTTTACTCAACCAATAGAAATTATGAGCATTCTTGAATTGACCAGTGCAATTATCTAACCAAATGAGATGTTGATCTATTCTAATATCTTTTTCTTGCAAGAACCCATAAAATTATTGAAAACAATATTGCACAAACTCTGCTGAATGAGATCGATCATCACTCATGTAAAAATGGTATTCTCTGTCAATCTTCCTGTTCTCTTCTGTACTCTCGGGGGCATGTCTGTATGTGATGTGAAAAAAAATAGCAATCTAAATAGAATTGTAGTACTAGAATTGAACTTCATTTTGGGGTTGCAATGTATAGTTTTCTACAAAATCAACTACAGAGACAATAGTTCCAATCGGGAAAGAGTCTTTACACATCCTGAACTGTTGATCTAACCATTCAGACCTATGACTATGTCTGACATACTTGTAGAAAAGATTTTTCTTAAAATCATCAATAAAATCAGCAATACTTACCTCTCTTACAATCAACTCACATCTAGAACCTTCACCTCCACTTTTCAAAATGTATTTCACTGTCTCATATCTCTTTTTCTCAACCATTCTCTTTCCAAAATCATGCTCGTTGCCCTCATGAAAACATGATACAAACTTTGATAACCCACCACATTATAAACACTTTTCATTTAAACAATCATTCTTGTAGAACATGCAACCATCATCTCTAATACATAGAAATAAATCCAATAAGTCCCTAGATGACTTTGGTAGTTGAATTGCACCACACTCTTGTAATATTTCATTAGTGTACAAAGTAGAACGAATATTGCATAATAATTCATGGTACATAGAAAATTCTACATGGTATTTGCAACAACATGTATTACGAACTTTAAGAGGAACACAATAAAATGGCTTAAGATATTCAAATGCTCTTTGTGAGATTGTCATACCTAGGTGAGTTTCACAATATTGTTTGTACAATGTTGTTTGGCTACATTCCAAGTAATGTTTAGGATGTGGTGTGTGGTCTTTATCACCAATTCTTAACTTTACAACATCTTTTGCATTCGGTGATACCCTAGAGTTAGTGTGCCAAAATCATTCAATTTCTTCCTTTGTGCTATCAATTTGCTTCTTGTCAACTCGTGGAAGCCTACCACTGAAAGCCCAAGTATCATTGGCAACAGGACTATCTAGCCTTGATCTTAATGCTAGTGCTTTTGACAATGTTTTACGATTCAATCTTAAGTCAACACAAGCTTGCCTCATTAATCAAACATTTCTTAATTGTTTGCTTACTATTGAGGTTGTTATTACTCTACGGGTAGCTCTTTTATCTTTCTCCTTGCTAGTCTTTCCAATAGAATTGAGTGCATTGAAAAGGCTTCTTACAATAATTTTATTCTAATCGGACACTTTGTTTAACCGAATCTTTAATTTCTTTAGTAAAGGTCTCATTTTGTACATCTTTAATAATTGCACAAAAAGTTGGCATTGTTTGGTTAATGTTTTCTTCTCAAAGTATTCATTGAAGAGTTTTGTAGCCCACAACCGAACCGTTCGTGATGACCTCTTGCCTTCAAGTTTTTCCATTATGTTCTTATCAATTTCAAGTAACCATTTTGGGGTTTTTGGGTGTTTTCCAATTTCATCACGGTTATTCTCTTGTTGACAAATGTCCTCTCTTCTTATGAAATTTGGAGATACATTGATTGTTCTTATTTCATCTATGTTATCAACCTCATCAATTTTATCAACAAATGGATTATGGAGTGCAATTTCAACATCATGATGTTCATATCCACTTTCTTCAAGTGCACGTCTTCATTTTTCTTCTTCTTCTTTATCCATGGTATTGCTATTATGAATAGGTGTTTCATAACATTTTTCAATATTTTCATTTGCAATATCATGGTGAATTTCATTCTTATCTAACATTTCATTATAGTCAAAATTAACATCTTCAATTTGCATGTCATTAGATGGTAAAGAAGAAGATTCACCTTGATGAGCATCCGCCAAACCCACCCTTCCAATCCTCTTCCTTTCCCTATCTTTTTTCCTAATTGCTTCAATTTCCTCCAATGTAACTTTCCTCCTTTTTGCTTTATGACGACTATTGCTCCCCATTAGGGGAACAAAAATATCACCCTTATGATTGTAACAAGAAAATTGTGTCTCCAAAAGTGTATAAAAATATTCCTTTCACTGTCATAGCCAAAAATCATGAGTATTTCGACAGCAGAGGGTCTCTGGTTGCGAAAGTCGGGCCCAACAATATTCCTTTTGTCTTTTTTTGCTTTTACAAAACAGATATCCGTTTTGGAAACAAATATCTGTTTTCAAAACGGATATCCATTTTGGAAAACCCAATTCTTTGCAACAGACACTTGCAATGTCCATATGCCTACTACAAAACAGATATCCATTTTATTATGTACATTTGGATTCTAGACTAGGGATTCATTGTATTATTCAATAAACTTGTGAATTACCATCTAATTTCAATGTTTACACACTAATCCACCTAGGTATCAACTTAATAAAGCTCTAGATATAAACCATTATTTGATTTTAGGCTATCATCAAATGAGAAGCTTCTAAAGGCAAAAATGTTGTCCCAAAAGAAGGCTCAATGTTATTTGTAAAGACATTAGATTGTTAAAATACAAATTCAAGGTTAGATATTCCTTGGGCTATTTTAGTATAGAGAAGCAAAATTGCAATATATGACTATCCTAGGAATTAGAATGGTTGATCATAGGATATTCATGGCATTTTGATATAATGGATGGATTGATGGATGTTTAGGGAGTTTAAGTTTAAATGTAATGTATGAGAATTCTTATTTATGAAGGATCTAATATGTCTTATGTCTTATTTGCGGGCCATTCAAGAAAGAAATGAAAGATACCAAGGACTATCATAACACCTATTATAATTAGGTGCATCAAAGGATTGTCATCCAGGACCTTACCAATATGGGAAGTTATCAAAACCATGTCATGTTTAAAATTAAAGGCTTTATCACCTCTTTGTCCCTATAGGCCTATTAGAACAATAGGTCACATTTTATTCATATACCGGGGTTGAGAATAAACACTAAGCATTTGTAGTTATGGCAAGTGTAAATGGAAATAGATCACAACTTTAGACAATCTATCCTCTCCTAGATTGCACTGACTGAGTGGAAATTAAAAATTCCCTATTAATGTCCTTTATATACTGAAGGTATGGGTGAGAAAGGTAAACTTTGTATGTTGTAGACAAGTGATGTAGAGCAACATAGCAAAAGCTTACAAACAGGGTGTAAAATACCCATTAACCCACCAATTGCTCAAATAGCTTCTTAAATATCCTTCCCAAGGTCCAAATGAGACCAAAATACACTCTTTCTTTACTATCGGCAAGACATTTCTAATGTCTCATCAAACTATGCTTCACATGTTCTTCCTTTCTCTATTGTCGGCCAGACTTATCATTATCGGTAACCTTCAAATTTGTTAGCCTGATGTGGGACCTCTCGCCGATGTGTAGAATCCATCACTCAGGCTTATGCTGTCGGTGTGACTCCTCCGTTGTTCTCTGATATGTATAAGAGGACGGATCAAAGTAATTAGCATGTTCCCTTCAAAGTAAAGACATGAAAATAGAGCACTTGTGAGATGGTTATTATAAAGGGACAAATCAAGTAGAGACATGTAGTTTCCTAGAGAATTTGGAATGCTTCCACTCAGGTGATTGTAGGACAAACAAAGATGTTCTAACTTCCCCAGACCACCAAATTCTACAAGTATGCTCCCCTTCAAGTTGTTGTGTGAAATTCTTTTCCAGTGAAGTTGTGAGTAATTGGCAAGAGATTTGGGTATAGAACCCTCTAGTCCATTTCTTCTTAAGTCAAGTATCTTCAACGCTTTCAACTGGTCAAACCAAGGTGGAATCCTTCCCTTGAAAGAGCTAAAAGAGAGATTTAAAGTGCATAACAAGGAGAGACCTCCTTCAAATGGAAAAAGGGTACCTTTTAATTCCAATTGAGGGAGAATTATGGCCACCACTCTATTGGTATGTTTCTTGTACCAAACACTGGTCCAGAAGCACACATTTTCTGAATTGGTAGAAGTCTAGTTGGAGAAATGTGGTCTCCTCGACTACTATTATTGTAGGATATGCATAAACGGGTTTGTTGAAAAGGCTTTAGAAAATTTCAAGCAAATGCAATTGGCAAGTGTAAAGCTAGATTCTACAACCTTTGTCAGCATCCTCTCTACCTCTACCAAAATGGGAGCTTTGGAATAGGGTATGGACATTCATCAAAGCATAATGGAAGTGGGATTTTTGTAGATATTCTAGTTGGAAATGCTCTGGTAGACATGTATGAAAAGTGTGGAAGCATAGACAAGACACATGAACTATTTGAAAAAATGCCTCAAACAAATGTGGTCTCATGGAATAAGATGATTGCAGGATATATACACACTTACTCCGATGTGAGATTCACCACCCTTGTCTATTGGTAAGACCAATACCCTCGGTGAGACTTTTTACTTGCATTCTGATGTTATAACTCTCCCCGATGTGTTTACTGTCCATTAGTCATCAGTAAGACTTCTACATCAGTCAGACATTCTCTTCAATTTCTGATATCGTATCTCACACCAAAACAATAAACACCGAACTACACCATCGGCCAGACTGCCTCTATTGGTGACACTTTTCTTCTCGCCTCTGAGAGTCCATCTCTTTCTGATGTTCCTTCTGTCAATGTGACTCCCTCTCATCGGTGTAGTTCTCAACCATTCTTCCAATGTGCCGATAAATAACCCATCGGTGACACTTAATGATTGTCACCCCGATATGACTTGATCGGTGAGATCAATGTTGTCAGCTCAATGGCACTTTGTCTCTCTGATAACTATTGTCAGTCCAATGTCTTTGATTTAGCCTATACATAACATGACTTGTTATAACTGGTTGACTAACGTATCTTTTCCCAATTTTCCCGATATGGCTGGTCAACCTTTATATCCTTTGACATGTACATTCACCATTTACAACCACGATAAATGATAGCAGGATATACACGAAATGTCCACGCATACATAAATGATATACCCATGGATTGTATCTTTAGTAAAACAATACCAATGGTACAAAATATGTTGCTTGTCTTCATCCAAAACTAATGGCACAAAAATTTTCATGGATCACAAAACAGATATCCGTTTTCAGAATAGATATCCGTTTTCAGAACGGATATCCATTTTCAGAATGGATATCTATTTTGAGTTGCTTTTATCGAAGCAAAACTGATATCCATCTTTCTTTGGTACAAAGAAAGATGGATATCCGTTTTGATTGTTGACTTTTTATGGATTGTAACGTGTTTTAATGTTTCAGTCTCTTCTTCAAACTTCACCCTTCGTGCTGACGACTTTTTTTAATGCAAAATTGATAAAATGAAAAGGGTTTATAGAAAAAATTGTTAGCTTTCTAAAAATATAAGATTTATTTGGTTATCATTTTATTAAATAATTATTAATAATTTTCAATATACTGTGTCTCTAAAATCCTAATGGACACACTGATTGAAAAATATCCATAACTTTCAAACCATTTCACCTTTTTGAGATCCGAAACCTGCATCACACTCTATGCTTTTCTGGCTATAGGTTAAAAAAAAATTTGAATTTTGATTTTTTTATCGAGTTAGGTTGGTTGGAAAATTGCTTTTTATTTTTTAAAAAAAGTCACAGTAAAAAAATCATAACTAATTATTTTATTAGAAAAAAATTTCAAATAAATATGCATCACATCCGGACATGAGTCCTCTACTTATTTTGAAAGTTTCAAAAAAATATATATATTTTTACTCATAGTTAGGTTGGCTGGACAGACACCCACTTTTTATTTTTTTCTGAAAAATTTAATAGCTATTCATTGAAATATTCAATTTTCACTAAGTAAATTTAGTTTTTTTTTTTTTAAATTAGTAGCCTATAAACTAGATTCAATTCTCTACAAATTTCATTCTTACATCTTTTTCAAATTATATAGATAATCCATAAAAAATTTCACATGAACTTGATAAAGTCTAATTTTTTGTATTTTCATTGCCACTTAGAGGTATAGTTTGGCCCATCATGATCCTGCACATACCCTTATATTTCTTTCCTCTTCATACACAAGATTCTCGTGCCTTGTAGTCATGACAATCCACAAATCACCTAATTGTCCTTAGTGAGACTATATCTTATTTTGACAGTGATAGTCATCGTCCATTCACAACTCTCCTCTTTAACATAGATACCCTTTGCACATGTTTTGACTTCATGATTTTCCTTTGGTATGTTGTATTATGGTATGAAAATACTATGGCCCCTTCTTCATCCTCTTGTATAATGAAATTGAAGGTCGACACTTACGGTTACTCTTCTTTATTACTTGGTGATAATGAATCTCTAAGCTCATTTTAAATTGTCTTGAAGCCAAATTTACCACTGTTGAGATAGTCAGAGTTGATTCTTGATCATGAATATTGCAAATTACTTCAAATATCCATGGACAATTTCAATTGTGTTTCTTAAGACACCCATGCCTTGACTATCCCTTGATGTTGGTCATGATTGTTCTTGGATGGCACAATAGTTCATAGTTAGATTTTTGCCACTAAAGTTTTCCTTTGACAAAGTTGTATTTGTAGTCCACCTTTTGATGATGTTCAAACAATATAAATACTTATTCTTAACATAAGCAATACATTTCTCACAAATACCAATGCATTCTACTCATAAGGTTCATGGCACCATGCCTAAAGGTATGATAGTCAGCAGTGTACTATTATGGCAGCCTATGGTTGGTTTGACAATCTATAATGGTGATAGCATTCATGCCTAATAGTCCTTATCGTTATTGTCATAATATCTTTTACATTTGAGGCCTTGTCTACAACATACAAAGTTTACCTTTCTCACCCATACCTTCAGTATATAAAGGACATTGATAGGGAATTTTTAATTTCCACTCAGTCAGTGCAATCTAGGAGAGGATAGATTGTCTAAAGTTGTAATCTATTTCCATTTACACTTGCCATAACTACAAATGCTTAGTGTTTATTCTCAACCCCGGTATATGAATAAAATGTGACCTATTGTTCTAATAGGCCTATAGGGACAAAGAGGTGATAAAGCCTTTAATTTTAAACATGACATGGTTTTGATAACTTCCCATATTGGTAAGGTCCTAGATGACAATCCTTTGATGCACCTAATTGTAATAGGTGTTATGATAGTCCTTGGTATCTTTTCATTTCTTTCTTGAATGGCCTGCAAATAAGACATAAGACCTATTAGATCCTTCATAAATAAGAATTCTCATACATTACATTTAAACTTAAACTCCCTAAACATCCATCAATCCATCCATTAATATCAAAATGCCATGAATATCCTATGATCAACCATTCTAATTCCTAGGATAGTCATATATTGCAATTTTGCTTCTCTATACTAAAATAGCCCAAGGAATATCTACCCTTGAATTTGTATTTTAACAATCTAATGTCTTTACGAATAACATTGAGCCTTCTTTTGGGACAACATTTTTTCCTTTAGAAGCTCCTCATTTGATGATAGCCTAAAATAGAATAAGTGGATAGTCATAACATTTTAGCATAATGGGAAAACCCTAAAGTGTGATAAAGTCTATACATTATCTATTCCCATCCATGTCATGAAGCAACTATTCAAATGCTAGGCCAACATGATTTAAGCAATCATAAGGGCCAACAATCCACTCCAAATGCATGGGAAAAGGACAAATCTTGGATCCCATATTAATCATGTTCACATAGCTACTAGCATCTTCAAGTGAGTCAATACAAAAATTGAAAGCCTCAAACTCATACACTTCAGAAAAATATACCTAATTACAAATTTGATATGCATGAATAAGGAAGTCCTCATGCAATACAAACTAAAATGTGTCATATTTAGACATGTCATCAAGTTGAACTACATCATGTTGAGAGTCGTGTTTACTTAAGCATTACAAGTCACTTGCCTCTTTGCATGCTTCAAAGTTCCAAACAAAGGACTCAACTTTAGGTGTAGCAGAGTCCTCATCAATGACTGGTTTACATGGCCTTCAACAAACTAAAATTATATATCATCTTTATGCTTATATGGAGGCTATATCATCTTTACAATTGTATGTCCAGGCTCTTTAGGAGTCTTCACAAATGTGTCCAAAGTAAGATTACTCAAATCAAATAATGGCTTATATCCAGAGCTTTATTAAGTTGATACCTAGGTGGATTAGTGTGTAAACATTCAAATTAGATGGTAATTCACAAGTTTATAGAATAATAAAATGAATCCCTAGTCTAGAATCCAAATGTACATAATAAAACGGATATTTGTTTTGTAGTAGCGATATGGACATTGCAGAGTGTCTGTTGGCAAAGAATTGGGATTTACTTAAATTTGCTTGTTCATGCTTCTCATAGGATGTCACCTCCCCTACCCATCCAGCTCTACAGAAGAAGAGAGACAACAAATGATCAAGAGGGATCACCAATTGGCGGTAAGTGATTGATTACTTATGTCATGTTATATATTTTGAATAGTAAATTCTATATTAATGTGCATGTTGTTTGATTGTATTAATAGGTGGAAATTCAAAAATCTCTATCGAGGAGGTCTAGTCGATGAGCAATAGAGGATGAGTCATTGACTGGTTCACCATCTTCATGGTCTAGCAAGAGCCATAGATTATTTGATAGAAATCCATAGGAGATTTGATTTTGGGACATTTTGTTACATATGCCTATTTGGATTTGTAAACATACTTTTGTATGTTATCGATGTATATCGTTGTATATACGCATATGGTTTTATTTGTACATGCCTATATGGCTTGATATATACACTATACATTATTTTCATGACATTATGCATATATGTATATATAAGATCCTAATTTGGCACAAGTAGGGAGAATGCTTGCAAAGGTTATGGAATTTGGTTTCAAATGTTCCAATTGTATTTGCTTCAAATTTTCTAAAGCCTTTTCAAAAAATCCATTTTGTGCATATCTTGCAACCATTGCATTCCATGAGATAGCATCTCTTTGAGGTGTCATGCCAAACTGTTCACATGCCTTGTCTATGCTCCACACTTTGGATTTACACCCGCCAATTGCATTTTCTTAACATTTCCTTTCAATCCTTATCAAAAATTATGTTTTGTGCACATATTGCAATCATTGCATTCCTTCATTTACAACACATGATTAAATAAGAAGATGCATATTTACAACACTTAAGAATATGTAGTAGTGTTGCTCATGTCACCAATACTATGTTTACATCTTCACATACATGGCTTACAACATGTGACAATATGAAGTGATGAAGAAACTTGTTATTTTGATGTATTCCAACTCCAAACTTGCACCTAGAAGTGAAGGCGCTAATCCTTGATCAAACTAACCTAAAAGTGTGCCTTGGTACTTAGGGCACTAGATTATGATTGATCAACCTAAAATGTGCGCCTAAGGCTAGATATTGAATTGGAAGGATAAAATGCATCATCAAAGGAGTTTATAGTTATTGAAGGCATCAAATGATGACTTGGGCGCACATCTACCTCTCTACACCATCAAATGTGCACCTAGATTAGTGAGGCACCACTTCATATCTCTATGACTTTGGATATGCGCCTTGATAATGAATTGATCTTACAAGTTGAGGTTGTCTCCACAAGTTGAAAGAATGTCCAAAGAATACAAGATGTCAATTATTGAACAAACAACCTAGAATGAGTGCCTTACTATTTGAGGTGCTAGTTCATGCTTCTAGAACACCAAAAGTGCACCTAGATGTTGAGGTGCTAGCTCTTGCTCAAGCAACCTTGAAAGTGTGCTTTGACAAATGTATTATCAAAGGATTAAGTTGAATCAAGGAATCATCATTGAAGACAAGTAAAACATGATTGTGAATGAGGCACACTTTTCATCATCTCCAACCTCACAATTGTGCCTTCCCTTGGAAGCTCATATTGTGCCTAAACGAATGGTACTGAGATATCATCCATGTCAATGATTGAGAATGTGTCAACTAGAACAATATTTTTTGTTTTGCTCATCATGGGGTTGAACAGACTGTGCCAATGTGTCAGAGTGGGCAGGTAAATGCCAGTGGAGGTCTCATTTT
Organism: Cunninghamia lanceolata; assembly: GCA_027924645.1. Classification (NCBI taxonomy): domain Eukaryota; kingdom Viridiplantae; phylum Streptophyta; class Pinopsida; order Cupressales; family Cupressaceae; genus Cunninghamia; species Cunninghamia lanceolata. The sequence continues at coordinate 157,503 of BSBN01000383.1, read as the reverse complement.
TTGCGCCAAGTGTCCCAGTCGTTCCGTGCAAGAGGCTACCGACAAAGTCCCTTAAGATCCCTGAGACCAAAAATGTGCCAAACTTTGACAGAGTAGTTCTCAGAATTCATGATAGTTGGGAATGTTGTGTTTGGACCTACAGGTGCACATGTGGTCCATCGACAATAACCTCTCTCATTTTTGGTCAACTCCATTCCGTTTGGCCATGCCAAAATCAAACGCATTGTTGCAAAATGCTTCAATTTGATGCAGTGGAAAGGTGCTAGGTGTGACATTTTTCATTCCATAGCTTGTGGGGTCAAACGGACTACACCAACGTGTCAAGGTGGGTAGGTAAATGCCAGTGGAGGTCTCGTTTCGTGCGCCAAGCATCCCAGTCATTCTGGACAAGAGGCTACCGGCAAAGTCCCTTAAGATCCCTGAGACCAAAAATGTGCCAAACTTTGATGGAGCAGTTCTCAAAATTCATGACAACTGGGAATGTTGTGTTTGGACCTACAGGTGCATGTGGGGTCCATCGACAATAACCTCTCTCATTTTTTGTCAACTCCATTCTATTTGACCATGCCGAAATCAAACGCATTGTTGCAAAATGCTTCAATTTGATGTAGTGGAAAGGTGCTAGGTGTGAGATTTTTCATTCCATAGCTCGTGGGGTCGAACGGACTATGCCAATGCATCAGGGTGGGCGAGTAAATGCCAATGGAGGTCTCGTTTTGTGCACCAAGCGTCCCATTCGTTCCGGGCAAGAGGCTAACGACAAAGTCCCTTAAGATCCCTGAGACCAAAAATGTGCCAAACTTTGACGGAGCCGTTCTTAGAATTTGTGATAGTTGCGAATGTTGTTTTTGGACCTATATGTGCATGTGGGGTTCATCAATAATAACCTCTCTCATTTTTGGTCAACTCCATTTTGTTTGACCGTGCCAAAACCAAATGCATTGTTGTAAAATGCTTCAATTTGATGCAGTGGAAAGGTGCTAGGTGTGACATTTTTTATTCCATAGCTCATGGGGTTGAACGGACTACGCCAACATGTCGAGGTGGGCAGGTAAATGCTAGTGGAGGTCTCATTTTGTGCGCCAAGCATCCCAGTCATTCCGGGCAAGAGGCTACCGGCAAAGTCCCTTAAGATCCTTAAGACCAAAAATGCGCCAAACTTTGATCTCACTATGAATCAGATTTACAACTCCTTATTTATACAAGGCATCAACTTAGGAATTATCATCCAAGTCCGCATACATAACAGAGTAAGTATATAAATACAACATGACTTATTACAAAAGACTTCACGCAGAACAACACAGTGTTGGCCACACAGATCTAAGACTTCAATCTTCTTCTAGGAACACACCAATCTTCTCATAACATCTTCAAGATCATCCGCAGGATGTCTAACTCATCCGGTCAGCCAGAATTAGGAAGAATACCATCATCCAGAAGTAATTCTTCAATTGCAAGCTCAAACTCCAATGCGGACCACCAACATGAACTAGATACAATCCAAAGACCTCCACAAGCTTGCCTGAATCACCAAGAACATCCACACTACATCTGCTTACTAAAATCCTTATCTCCTTCATCTAGAACCTCAAGAACACAGTCTGTCATTACTGTCATATTGGAATAGATGCTTTCGGACCTCCAGATCATGAACCAATTGAGTTGACACTTCACATGGACTTCCTAAACACTCCACCAAATCTGTAGAATAGGATATTTTAGTTCTAGATCTTACCGAACCTATTTGTATCAATCTGTCACCTCTGAACACCTTCCAAAACTAGTTTTACTTGACTGACCATAATTTCTTCAGATCTTCATGCGGACCTTTGAAATCTTTACTAGATTACCTTAGGACACATATCTACAAACCCTTTGATGCACATCCTCTGATCTTCATCTTAGCTAGGATCTTTAGCTTACTGTCTTCACTCTTCTTCTCTATTCCTGATTGAGACTAATTTTCTCAATATCCTCAACACATAACTCATCCAATCCTTATCATCAATGACAACACCGGTTAGGCCCATACTTGCAACAGGTTTGGTGGAGTTCTTTCGAATCGGCAGAGGCTTTGCCACATCCAATGCACAAGCAGATTCAGCCAATAAATACAGGAGGTTACGTGAGCTACCTCCCCTTCACTTCTGGTTCTGCCGCACCAAGGGGGGTATCCCTAAAGCTAAAGATTTAACTTTGACTCACCCAATAGAAATATTTAGCTTTATAATAATAGGTAGAATACTCTCATGTTTGGACCAAGATCTTCATGATAGATCACAAGTTTGGCAATGTTCTTGGACATATCTAACTGGTTGTGAATGAGAGTATGCAGGGATCCTACTCTACTCCTACAAACTAACAGGTCTGAAGTATGAAATGATTTATTTTAATTTTTTGGATGCAAGACAAGGGGTTTTGGAACATAAGTACTTCACAAGGAGCAAACTAGTGCCTATCTCAGGGCAAGGAGTCAACTAGACATATAAAAGTGAATGATTTACAATGGCATTCAAGTTTCAAGGGGTTATGACTGGTATTTGCCTTACAAATACCACCCAAGACTAAGTATTTTAGATGCCTCTGCTTACAGACATCCTGGCTGACATACATACCTCTCCATACTTAACCTAAAATAGTTTAATCCACTCCTTGAATGGAAGTCAGAGATCAAGCATGTGATACAGCAAAACTATACCCTAGAATCTGAGAAACCCTTAGCAACCAGACTCAAAAGAAGGGATGCATACAACAAATGGAGACAGACAACTAAAACACATGCAAATAAGCATTTTTCATATAAGACAACATGAAACTGAACATGTGCAACATACATTCAAAGTGCAACTCATAAACTCCAACAGAGATAAAATAGCCAAGAAAATGCTCTCTTTTTTTGTTATTCCCCAAAAAATGCCCTAGTCTTCAACAACCTTAAACAATGAGTAACACGATCCTAATATACCCAGAACGTATACTCAGCATTAATTACAATGGTTTTTTCAAAAATTTGCCAGATGCAGCGCACCACAAAATGGCACTCAAATCATTGAATGCAACAGAGAGACAAAGAGGAGGGAGCAGGTGAAATCAGGAAGTGTTTAGCTAAATGGAGATTTTCTCTTAATCAGGTAGCTAGACTGTCCCTTCGAACCCATGCCTCTGCATATTCTGCCATTAATGGCCAACTACCCGCAGCCCATTGGTTCGTGTGCCCCTGAAGCTCCTTCCCATTCAAAACACAACTGCAGACATACAAAACACCCTGCGCCTGAAAGATTGAAACTGGGCCGTCGATGCATAACGTCTATCGCTAAGATCAGAATTTTGCCCTTCTTCAAAAAATAAGAGCTCCTTTGTATCAAACACACAATACTCAGGCACAAGCAACATCTCATAATCATAATCATATTCATTTTTAGAAACATTCAAGCATCCATCATCACTTCAACCCGACTTGCATCTTTCCATTGTATGTGTGCCGCTTGTATCTTGCACTTGTATATGTGAATTCGATATGCATATAAAGATGCATACAACTATTTTTTGTATTTTTTGAAGCCGATTGAACACTTGAACTGGCCCACCAATGCACATCAGTACTTGCAAACATACAAACCAAATATACATGCAACCCTTTACATGCAAGCACAGAATATTCTGGGACTCCGTGACATACAGCCACCTTTGTACCTGTCAACTTGTATGTTCTTTTTGTATCTTTCCTTTGTATGTCTGAATGTATATGCAAACATACAATTGCACACATACAATTCGCAGGTCCCACCACTTGCAACTTCTCCTTGCATGCATCATCATCGGCCCATTGTAGTGAGATTAAAACAAGCTGCCAACGACCCTTTGTCATGCCGAAGACTGTCCTCTTATAACCCATCGGCCATCGGGGGAACTTTTAACTTGACTGCTGATGCACAGTGTCATAACAACATGAAACCCTTGTATGTTCTTTGCCCCTTGTATATCGCATCGGCCAGTCAGTGAGACATATAACTTGGTCGCCGATATGCATTGTCTCAGTGATGACTTCCTTTTCACTGGTCACCCTACATGTATGTGGACCCGACCACCACTTCAACCTGACTTGCATCTTTCCATTGTATGTGCGCCACTTGTATCTTGCACTTGTATATGCGAATCTGATATGCATATAAAGATGCATACAACTATTTTTTCTATTTTTTTGAAGCCGATTGAACACTTAAACTAGCCTGCCAATGCACATCAGCACTTGCATGTACATATGAAGACATACAAAGCAACATACAAGTAATCAGGAGGCTGAGGGACTTAGGTTTTTTTGGAAAGTGCTTGCAAATTTAAATGCTTGAAATCTGAATGTCTATGCAGGCACCACCAAGGTCCATCCAAAATAACCTCTCTTGGTTTTGGTCAAATCCAAGACATTTGAATGTGCCAAAATCAAGTGCATTCTTATAAAATGCCCCAGTTTCATATTGTGGATAGGTGCTAGGAGTGAAATTTTGCATTCCATAGCTTGTGGGGCCAAACCAATTATGCCAACACATCAGGGTGGGTGGGTAAATGCTAGGGGAGGTCTCTTTTGTGTGCCAAGTGTCTCAGTCATTCAGGGCAGTAGGCTACCGATAAAGTGGAAAGGTGCTAGGAGTGAGATTTTGCATTCCATAGCTCATGGGGCTGAACCGACTATGCCAATGCATCAGGGTGGGATGGTAAATGCTAGGGGAGGTCTCGTTTCATGCACCAAGTATCTCAGGCATTCCTGGCTATAGGCTACTGGCAAAGTTGAAAGGTTGTAGGATGAAATTTTGCATTCCACAACTTGTGGAGCCAAACCAACTACACTAACACAGCGGGGTGGGTGGGTAAATGCTAGGAGAGGTCTCATTTCATGGGCCAAGTGTCCCAGTTGTTCTAGGCTACAGGCTACCAACAAAGTCACTTAAGATCCATAAGAGCAAAAAACTACCAAATTTTGATAGAGCAGTTCTCAAAATTCATTACAACTAGGAATGTTCCATTTGGACCTACAGGTGCATATAGGGTCCATCCACAATAACCTCTCTTAGTTTTGGTCAACTCCAATATGTTTGACCATGCCGAAATCAAATGCATTCTTACAAAATGCTTCAGTTTCATGTAGTGGAAAGGTGCTAGGAGTGAGATTTTGCATTCCATAGCTCGTGGGGCCAAACTGACTATGCCAACATGTCAGGGTGGGTGGGTAAATGCTAGGAGATGTCTCGTTTTATGCGCCAAGTGTCTCAGCCATTCGGGGTTGCAGGCTACCAACAAAGTCACTTAAGATCCCGAGAGCAAAAAACTGTCAAAATCAAATGCATTCTTGTAAAATGCTTCAGTTTCATGTAGTGGAAAGGTGATAGGAGTGAAATTTTGCATTTCACATCTAGTGGGGCTGAACCAACTATGCCAACGTGTCAAGGTTGGTGAGTAAATGCTAGGGGAGGTCTCGTTTCATGCACCAAGTGTCTTAGTCATTTCAAGATACAAGCTACCGACAAAGTTGAAAGGTGTTAGGAGTGAAATTTTGCATTCCACAGATCATGGGGCTGAACTGACTGCTCCAATACATTAGGGTGGGTAGTTAAATGCCAGGAGAGGTCTCGTTTCATGCGCCAAGTGTCTCAGTAGTTCCAAGATGCAAGATATCAACAAATTTGAAAGGTGCTAGGAGTGAAATTTTGCATTTCACAGGTTGTGGAGCTGAACTGACTATGCCAATGCATCGGAGTGGGTGGGTAATGTCTAGGGGAGGTCTTGTTTCATGCACCAAGTGTCTCAGTCATTTCGAGCTACAAGCTACAATAAAGTCGAAAGGTGTTAGGAGTGAAATTTTGCATTCCACAAGTCATAGGCTGAAGCGACTATGCCAATGCATCGAGGTAGGTGGGTAAATACTAAGGGAGGTCTTGTTTAATATTCCAAGTGCCCCAATTGTTCCAAGCTATAAGCTACTGACTAAGTGACTTTGTCGGTAGCTTATAGCCCGAAATGCCTGGGACACTTGGCACATGAAACGAGACCTCCCTTAGCATTTACCCACCCACCCCGATGCATTGGCATGGTCAGTTCCACCTCATGATGAGCATAATGAAAAATATGGCACCTGGTGAGGTTGTGCTACATGAAACTGAAGCATTTTGCAAGAATGCACTTGATTTTGGCACAGTCAAATAGATTGGAGTTGAACAAAACTGGGAGAGGTTACTGTGGATGGACCCCACATGCACTTATAGGTCCAAATGGAACATTCTTGACTGCAATGAATTATGAGAACTGCTCCGTCAAAGTTTGGCAGTTTTTTGCTCTTAGGGATCTTAAGTGACTTTGCCGATAGCCTGTTGCCCCGAATGCTTGGGACACTTGACACATGAAATGAGACCTCCCTTAGCATTTAACCACCCACACCAATGCATTGGAATAGTCAGTTTAGCCCCATAATGAGCAGAAGCAAAAATATGGCACTTGGCAAGGTTGTGTTGCATGAAACTGAAGGATTTTGCAAGAATGCATTTGATTTTGATACGGTCAAATGGATTGGAGTTGACCAAAATTGAGAGAGGTTATTGTGGATGGACCCCATGTGCTCTTGTGGGTCTAAACAAAATACTCCCAGCTTCTGTGAATTCCAAGAACTGCTCTGTCAAAATTTGGTATTTTTTGCTCTTAGGGATCTTAAGTGATTTTGTTGGTAGCCTACTATCCTGAATGACTAGGACACTTGGTGCACAAAATGAGACCTCCCCTAGCATTTAATGACCCACCCCAATGTGTTGGCATGGTCAGTTTAGCCCCACAATAAGTAGAACAAAAAATATGGCACCTGGCAAGGTTGTGCTACATGAAACTGAAGCATTTTACAAGAATGCATCTGATTAAAATACGGTCAAATGGATTATAGTTAACCAAAACTGAGAGAGTTTATTGTGGATGGACCCCACATGCACCTATAGGTTTGAATGAAAAATTCCCAACTACCACAAATTCTGAGAACTGCTCCATCAAAGTTTGGCATGTTTTTGCTTTTAGGATCTAAGTGACTTTATGAGTAACCTGCTGCCCTAAATGACTGCAACACTTGGCGCATGAAACAATACCTCCCATTACATTTACCCTCCCACCCCGATGCGTTGTCATAGTTGGTTCAGTCGCACGTGCTATGGAATGTAAAATCTCACTCCTAGCACCTTTCCACTGCATGAAACTGAAGCATTTTGCAAGAATGCATTTGATTTCGGCACAGTCAAACAAATTGGAGTTGACCAAAACTAGGAGAGGTTATTGTGTACAGACCCCATGTACACTTGTAGGTCTAAACAGAACATTCCTAGCTACCACATATTTTGAGAACTGCTCTATCAAAGTTTGGCAGTTTTTGCTCTTAGGGATCTTAAGTGACTTTGTCGGTAGCCTGCTACTCTAAATGACTGAGACACTTGGTGCATGAAATGATACCTCCCCTAGTATTTACCCACCTATCCCGATTCATTGGCACAATCAGTTCATCCCCACAAGATGTGGAATTCAAAATCTAAATTAGCACCTTTCCACTACATGAAACTGAAGCATTTTGCAAGAATGCATTTGATTTTAGCACGGTCAAATGGATTGGAGTTGACTAAAACTAAGAGAGATTATTGTGGATGGACCCCACATGCACCTATAGGTCTAAACGTAACAATCCTAGCTACCACAAATTTTGAGTAATGCTCCGTCAAAGTTTGATAGTTTTTCACTCTTAGGGATCTTAAGTGACTTTACCGGTAGCCTACTTCCCTGAATGACTGAGACACTTGGCGCACAAAACGAGACCTCCCTTAGCATTTACCTACCTACCCTGATGTGTTGGCACAGTTGGTTTGGCTCCACAAGCTTTGGAATGGGAAATCTCTCCTAGCACCTTTCCATTGCATGAAACTGAAGAATTTTGGAACAATGTGTTCCTTGCCACCATAGGCAAACAAAATTGATTTAAAAAAAATAGAGGTAGGTATTTGTATGTGGACCTAACATGATCCACCTACACATGCAAAGAATTTGTTTCTAGGTGTCATGGTTTGACGGAACATCTGGTCCAAAGTTTGACACCTTTTTTTGTCTTAGGGTTCTTGAGAGATTGTTTGCGTTCGATGTAGCTAATAATGACTAGGAGGCTTTACTGCTGAAAAGACACATCTCATAGCATTCATCCACCCACCCTAATGCATTAGCATTGTCAATTCAATCCCACGAGGTATGGAATGTGTTCTAATTACATCCATCAAACCATAAAGGATATGGGAATTTTGTCAGATGTTGTAGTTGCGATGCCCTAATAGACATGTATGCAAAGTGGTAGGTGTAAAGCAAATGTAGAAAGGTTAAATGAGGATATGCAAAGCATAGAAACTATATAGAAGGTGAAATTAAGATATGTGAATCATGCCAAATCTCTCTCTCTCTCTCTCACTATCTTCCTCATTTTGCAAGAGAAAGACAAATGCACAGTCAACGTAGGTAATGACAAATTTGCATAAGATCTATAAGAGAGTTGTTATCATGTATATTTACATAATTTCTATTCTAAATTGTAGCTAAATTCACTCACTAACTGGTGAGTGTGAGAAAACAAGTCTACTTGAAGGTAATGAAGGACAAGAAGGTAACATTTATGAGGCAATGTAACTTCAGCCCTCACATTTCTTTAAAATTGTACAAAGAACACATCCATTATCATTGATAGAAAGCATGTACACATCCATTATTCATTATAAGATGAAAACATAGTTTATCCATTTGCATGAGAAAGTAAGGGATATATAAACTTTCAAGCAAATGCAATTGGCACGTGTAAAACAAAATTCCATAACCTTTGCAAGAATCCTCCCTACCTATGCCAAATTAGGATCTTTGGGACAGGTTATGGATAGCCACGAAAGAATAAAGGATATTTAAGGAATTTTGATAGTTGTTTTAGTTGCAACGCCCTAGGAGTCATGTATGCAAAGTGTGGAAGCATAGACAAGGCACATGGACTATTTGACATGATGCCTCAAAGAAATGTTGACTCATGGAATGCAATGATTGCAAGATATATGCACAAAATGATTTTTTTCAAAAAGGCTTTAGAAACTTTCAAGCAAATGCAATTGGTAGGTGTAAAGCCAAATTCCACAATCTTAGCCAGTATCCTCCTTGTCTATGCCCATATGGGATCTTTGGAACAGGGTATGGACATCTATCAAAGCATAAAGGATATGGGAATTTTGACAAATGTTGTAGTTGCAGCTACCCTAGGAGACATGTATGCAAAGTGTGAAAGCATAGACAAGGCACATGAACTATTTGACATGATGCCTCAAAGAAATGTTGTCTCATGGAATGCAATGATTGCAAGAAATATGCACAAAATGGATTTTTTCAAAAGGCCTTTAGAAACTTTCAAGCAAATGCAATTGGCAGGGATAAAGCCAAATTCCACAACCTTAGCCAGCATCCTCGTTGTCTATGCCCATATGGGATATTTGGAATAGGGTATGGACATCCATCAAAGTATAAATGATATGGGAATTTCGTCAGATGTTGTAGTTACAACTACCCTATGAGACATGTATGCAAAGTGATGAAGCATAGACAAGGCAAGTGAATTATTTGACATGATGCCTCAAAGAAATGTTGTCTCATGGAATGCAATGATTGCAAGATATATGCACAAAATGGATTTTTTTAAAAAGGTTTTAGAAACTTTCAAGAAAATACAATTGGCAGGTGTAAAGCCAAATTCCACAACCTTATCCAGCATCCTCCTTGTCTATGCCTATATGGGATCTTTGGAATAGGGTATGGACATCCATCAAAGCATAAAGGATATGGGAATTTTGATAGATGTTGTAGTTCTAGCTGCCCTAGGATACATGTATGCAAAGTGTGGAAGCATGGACAAGGCACATAAACTATTTGACATGATGCCTCAAAGAAATGTTGTCTCATGGAATGCAATGATTGCAAGATATGCACAAAATTGATTTTTAAAAATGCTTTAGAAACTTTCAAGCAAATGCACAAAACAAACTTTCAAGAAAATGCAATTGGTGGATGTAAATCCAAATTCCACAACCTTATCCACCATCCTCCTTGCCTATGCCAAAATGGGATCTTTAGAACATGATATAGACAACCATCAAAGCATAAAGGATATAAAATTTTTGTCAAATGTTGTATTTGTAGCTGCCCTTGTAGACATGTATGCAAAGTGTGGAAGCATAGACAAGACATGTGAATAGTTTGGCATGACACCTCAAAGAGATGCCATCTCATGGAATGCAATGATTGCACGATATGCAACAAATGGATTTTTTGAAAAGGCTTTATAAACTTTCAAGCAAATGCAATTGGCACATGGAAAACTAAATTCCATAACCTTTGCAAGCATCCTCCCTACCTGTGCCAAATTAGGATATTTGGAATAGGGTATGGACCATAGAAGCATATATCTTTAAAATACCCAATATATCTCGATATTGTTATTGTGATTAGTGTTAATTGTTGTTGCCTTTGACAACAACAAACACATGTCATTATTTATAATTTATGGGCATAGTCATTACTAGACAAAACTATCAAATGATTATGCTATCCTTTGGCTTTTTATTATTATTGCATCACAAATGTTAGAGTTGTCATTTTTACTTATCAATGGATGTTGTCATTATTTCATTTGTAAAATAGTTGTATTATTGAGGCGTGATTGTTCGGAAATTTTCATAATTACACAACAGTTGTTAATAATGTTGTACCAGTTGAGATGGTTGTCGTCATCATTGTCTTTGGACATAACTATCCTTTTGTGATTAGTATTCTTCTTATGATCACTAATCAATAGCATTTTGTCATTATTGTGACCTGTACATTCTTGATCATTATGGGGTTTAGTAGCATCCTTATTAGTACTGTGGTTAATTAATATGGACATCAATATTGCAGTCAACATTATAGGAAATATTAATGATAAAAATGATTAATATGAAACATTATTGAGACAGGACATTGTTGTCCTAAAATTCTTGTTGCTGCTGTAAAATTAAGAGGTATTTCAAGAGGTTAGGGAGACTGTTGTTGTGAACTGTACTTACTATTTGCTTCTATAGTATGGACATCCATGGAAGAATAAAGGATAAAGGAATTTTGAGAAAAAGTTGTAGTTGCAACTACCCTAGGAGACATGTATGCAAAGTGTGGAAGCATGAACTATTTGACATGATGCCTCAAAGAAATGCTCTCATGGAATGCAATGATTGTAAGATATGCACAAAATGGATTTTTTCAAAAAGGCTTTAGAAACTTTCAAGCAAATGCAATTGGCGAGTGTAAAGCCAAATTCCAAAACCTTAGCCAACATCCTCCTTGTCTATGCCCATATGGGATCTTTAGAATAGGCTATGGACATCCATCAAAGCATAAAGGATATGGGAATTTTGTCAAATGTTGTAGTTGCAACTACCCTATGAGACATGTATGCAAAGTGATGAAGCATAGACAAGGTAGGTGACCTATTTGACATGATGCCTCAAATAAATGTTGTCTCATGGAATGCAATGATTGCAAGATATATAAAAAAATGGATTTTTTCAGAAAGCCTTTAGAAACTTTCAAGAATATGCAATTGTCGGGTGTAAAGCCAAATTCCACAACCTTAGCAAGCATACAACTATGCCAAAATAGGATCTTCAGAACATGGTATCAACATCCATCAAAGCATAAAGGATATGGGAATTTTGACATACATTGTAGTTGCAACTACCCTAGGATACATGTATACAAAGTGTGGAAGCATGGACAAGGCACATAAACTATTTGGCATGATGCCTCAAAAAATGTTGTATCATGGAATCCAATGGCTGCAAGATATGCATAAAATGGATTTTTTCAAAATGGATTTAGAAACTTTCAAGCAAATGCACTTGGCATGTCTAAAACCAAATTCTGCAACCTTATCCAAGATCCTCCTTGCCTATGCCAAAATGGGATATGTGGAACAGAGTGTGAACAACCATCAAAGCATACAAGATATAGGAATTTTGTCACATGTTGTATTTGTAGCTGCCCTTGTAGACATGTATGCAAAGTGTGGAAGCATAGACAAGGCGCATGAACTATTTGACATTATGCCTCAAAGAAATGCAAAGTCTCATGGAATGCAATGATTGCAAGATATGCACAAAATGGATTTTTTGAAAAGGATTTATAAAATTTCAAGCAAATGAAATTGGCACGTGTAAAACCAAATTTTTGTAATGATAATTGATCATCATATTAAATATTTAATGTAAACTATCATATACATAATGTCATGAACATAACATCTAGTCTATATATAAAACCATATAGGCATGTACAAACAAAGCCATATAGGCATATACAAAGATATACATCGGTAACATACAAAAGTATGTATACAAAGCCATCTAGGCATACAAAAAAATGTCCCAAAATCTAGTTTCCTATGAACTGCTATCAAATAATCAGTGACCCTTGCTTAGTCATGAAGATGGAGAGTCAATCAGTGACTCATCCTCTCTCTCCCATTGAATAGACCTGCTTGATAGAGATTTTTCTAGCTCCACCTATTAATACAATCAAACAATATGCACATTAATATAGAAGACATGAAATATATAACGTCGCATATGTAATCAATCACTTACTACTAGTTGATGATCCCTCTCAATAATTTTTTCTCTCTCTTCGTCCGTAGGTAGACGGGTTGGAGTTGTGACCTCCTGTGAGAAGTATCAAGAAGCAAAATTGACTAAACATAAATATCATTTATGTTCATCAAATGACATGAGATAAAAAAAAGAAATACAAATGACATTTACATTTTATTGGCTCATATCTTGGTCAAAGGATTTGTAGACAACATAGCTACAACAATGCCTACCTCTACTAATTGACGAAGATGAGGAGTCTCCATATTCAACATCTGAAAATAGAGTTCAAGGTTATTTGACCAAAATAGATACATAGCATTATTTAAATGCATAATGATTACAAATGGTTAAATTTACCTCTATGATTTAGTGGTTCTACGTCCAAGGGACCAAGGAAATTGTGGAGGTGTTGGTGAAACTCCTTGTTGATTATCAAATTTTCACTAAATAAGTTTATCATTGATATATACTGTATTTATGATCATGTGATAAATTACATACCTACTGACTCGACCTCCTCCAATAACCCACCACTGGACAACTAACAGATGCAAGATGAAGATTTTGACCTTGGAATTTTATAGTGTAGACAATTACATACATTAATTTGACTTATAATATAGATATTCATATAAAATTAATTACAAATTTCAAATACAAATATATTAAATCAAGATGAACCTTTTAAAAAATTACGTAGGAGTCAATACCAAACGTATGATGTAAGACATCATCTGTGAGAACAAAATCATCCAATACAGATGTGTCCATCATTGGCTACTGGCCCTGCATTGCAGCATCCTATTGAGAGTCATGTGTCCCATAATTACACAAGTTCCCACATGAACTGCAAAAATGTGGGGATAAATGATGCTTGTTGCTCTTACCCTCATTGGCCTGGGTGAGATCATCGACGTGCTATGCTAGAGACTGGGTGAGAGAACTCAATGAATGCAGTATCTCCACCTCAACACTCTCCTTCAAAGTCAAAGGGAGTGAGACATGTGCTAGCCTAATGAGAGGTCTAGGTATGCGGTTTTGGTCTCAATGTGCCCCCTCTCTATCTTGGGTAGAGCCACCACATCTGCCTCAGAACTCTTAAATGTCAAAGTAATTAGGAATCTCCATGAGGATGAACTTATAATAGAGTTTCCTCAAGAAATATTGTGGCACCTCATTGTTATTACATGGACGCTCATCAAAAACCATGTACCATCTATCCCAAAAGTTTTGGGATATATCTTTGTTCACACACCAATGAATAGGGAAGTGTTTGCAAGTCTCTTCTAGTGTTTGGCCAGTTTTAGGATTGATAAATTGTGAACATAATGCATATTTTGTAATTTTTTTGTCCTTCACTTGTTTGTAAGACAATTTGTCAGCATAGTATTGTTGACTCCCCTCCCTATAGTTATTCCATTCGATGATTTAATTTGTCACCGATTCAATGTGAGAAATAATCATCTCTAATGATTTGGTAAGGGCTCTCCTATGATCGGTGCTTGCACTTGGACTATTTAACATTTCAATTAGGGTTTCAAGATGTTTTTTTATTTTCTTCAATTTACCCTAAATAGTTTTCTTGTGTGTATCTTTCATGGTGAGGACATGAAGGTGGAGGGTTTTGAGGGTTTTGGGGATTGTTTTAAGCCTCCTCTGCTGGATTAGTGTTTTGTGCTACCTCATTGACTATAAATTCAACATAAAAAACCAATCAAACATTGCAAAAGTAAAAATTTCTTTTTAAATTAACAAAAATCAATCAAACCCTGCCTTGTTTGGTTGCTACACCCTCTACACTTTGTTCATGACATCCTTGGGAGTGGGATTGGTGAGGTGGCATGGTGAAAATGTCGATTCCACTTAAAAATTGCTTGATCCCTCTTCTTCTAATGTGCTCGCGCTCTAAAACCTACTTTTTGCTTGCCAAATGATGAAATGAGTCGCGACCTCTTCTAGTTTTGGTTTTTGTTTTGACTTTTGAGCGCGTTATAACCTGCTTGTGTTTTGCCTTGCATGGGACCAAAAATTCATGTGACGACTTTTTGGTCCCTCAACTCTTTGCACTTACCCTAAATGCAGGAAGCAAATTTATCCAATTCCATACCTCCTAGCTAAAAATTTAATTGTATTCTTGAACAAAATCACCTCCATAAAATTTTCCTACAAACCAACCCCCCTCCCCTTTTGCTCAATGGCTTCCCCTTCTCTTTTTTTTTCCTGAATAGAATCAGGAAGCAACCACAAGGCATGTGGATATGTTTGGAAGAGAGACTCAAAAAGGTGTCATCTCATTGAATGCAATGATTCTAGGAACATCCACAAAAATAGATTTGTTGTAAGATTATAAATATATATTTTAAATCTTTATGAACTAAAAGCCTAATATTAATATTTATACACCAAAATATAATTAAATTATATCCTTATTGCATTATTATTTGTCTTTTAACTATATCACTATATATTTTTAATGTATATAGAAATATATGGCATGTCAACATTGTATTCAATGAAGGGGCATCGACTAGGCCAACAACCCATGTACCTTAGCTTTCATACTCAATCCTTTGCAATAGCTAGAATTTTGATGCTTTGGTTTACTAAACTAGGCCAAGGAAGTATGTGAAATGGGTTCCCATGGATTACAAAGAATCCTCTAGAAAATGTTCATATTTTAACTAGGAAAAACAACGGGATGTGACAATAGGCATGATGCACCTTGAGTGCATTGAGGATACCCCTAGAAGTCCGTTCATCCTAGCATAAGACATTTTAACTGTTATTCCTTGTGTGCATCATTGTTGGGGGGGAGAAGATACTCATACATACTTTCATAGTGTTGAGATAGAATTTACCTTGGTGAAACCTTTGAAACTCCTTGGTAAGGGATTTCTCATGTACGTGACTATCCCTAGCTATCCATCACTAGATAGATAGTATATTTTGAGTCCACAAGATTTAACACTCCAACTTGACTAAATATAGGGTGTTTATGTGCTTGGTGTGTCTTCATCATCGAAGGGCCTATGCTCTTCCTTAATCCAAAATCCAAAAACCTTTGCATCTTGTGCATGATTGAGTGTGAAATTTATTGCTTTCAAGTTGCCTAAGGGAAAGCATCCATCAAGCCATCCCTAATCACGTCTTAATCACCCACCCTAATCCAAATCTAAATCATCCACCTCTTCCTAATCCAAGTTATTCTAATCCAATTTCCTCCTAATCCAAATCCTCATTTTTTTCTTCCTAATCATTCATCCAATTATCCTAATCATCCCAATCGACATACCCACACATCCCAATCCATCTTAATCCAAACCTAATCCATCATTTAGGACTATAATACCAATCAACAAGTCAACTCCAATCAAGGTCCTAAGCCAATCTCCTAATCCTCCTAATCACTTCCTCCTCATCATCATTATCCTAAACAAATCCCATAATTTGATCTTATTCAAATCCCTTCTTTGATATTAAACCTATCCATCATCATTCTAATCATTTCCTAATTCAATCCATAATCAACCATCCTCTATCCATTATCATCCCTAATCCATCTCCTAATCCACTATGCCTAATCCTAATCATATCCATCATTATTCTAATCCAAATACACTTTCTAATCACTGTCCATTTATCCCTAATCATTTCATCCATCAACCAATTGTAATCCTAATCCCATTATTGATCTTAACCCCTTCATCCATTATCCTTCATAATCCACATCATAATCCAAATCATAATTTACATCATAATCCATTTTCTATAATCCAATTACATCATTCAATCATAATCATTCCATCCCTGATCCTAATCTATGTCATCTCCATCACATAATCCTAATCACCTCATCCACTCATCCCTAATCCAAGTTCATTCATCCTTAATCTATCTAATCAACCCCTCTAATCAAACCTATCAACCACCTAGCACCCATCAAAACTAAAACATTATTTTATTTTTTAGCAAAATATGAAACATTAATTTTATTTCAAAGATATTAGCATTTCAATATTTAAATTAAATTAATAGAAATGAGTTTTTAGAAAATTTTAACATTGTTTAATTCTTTAAGACTCGATAAAGTCTTTTGTATATGAATAACAACATTAAAGGGCAAGTTTTTATTGAGGCAACTCTTGAACAAGATTCTTCTAGATGCATTATTACCTAAAACATGTATCCTAATATACTATAAATATTATTTTTGATATGGGTAAAAATTAGGTTTTTGAAAGGGGCTAGACCCTTTTACAACTAAACTACACAAGGCAAACAAAATAAGTTCCATGAGGAGTAAAATAACACAACTACAACCAAGCCGCTAAGAACATCACAACATTAAAAGAGCAAGCCTAAACAATGATATGGTTTATCCTAGTCATCCACACACCCTTAATCTAAGTGTGTGGATGAGATATAGTTTTGTGAAGACCTCTCTTCCACCTTTCGACAAGAGTCCAAGAAGAACAACTCTATAAATCCTTAGATTGAGGAGAGGAGGGAGGGGAATGTACCACAACAACCCCTATTGGGGGCACCATATGAGGAGAAAACCCTTGGACCACCAGGTGCTGAGGACAAGTAGTAGGAGTCAAAGCCAAAATATCCACACCAACCCCCTATGAGGGTGTGGGATCAGACAATTCAGCACCAAGGGATGGAATCAAATAAGAGACCCCATCAAGAATTGTCGGGGCCATATGATCCACACCCAACCTAGAAGGAATATCTGTTGGCAAGAGACACTATATGGATTCATGGTTGTTGTCATTGATGGCAACAAAGGTCATCCCACATATCCGCAAGTCATAATGTGTCTCTACCGGAAGTCAGAATAAAGACTGTTGTGGTCCGGTGAACAAGAACAGAGCATGTGGCAAGGTCCGACAGATTGATCTGGATCTCTCAGAGGAAGTGTCTTGGTGCAGTGTGGATTTGGGGAAGTCAAGAGGACTACCTTGAGTGGTATATTCCAAGGATTTAGCCTCCGGTGATGGACAAAGAAAAAGATATGAATAAGTTGAGTACCGGATTCCTGAGAGACAGTGAAAACAGAGGAAGAACTGACTGACAGAGTATCAGACTACTTTTCGGATGTGTTACTGTTGATGACAAAGGTTGTGAAGGCATGAATCATGTTTGGCCGACATGATTAATGATATCTACTAGTATATGCTTGATCCGCATTGCTTGGTGAGCAAGGATTCAGCCGACAGAACAAAGTTTGTAAAAAAACTAGACTGTTCCGGATGCCGACTAGAAAGATGATGAAATTACTTGTGCGGATATATATAGAGGATGGATTTAGTTGTGAAGTGTGGGAATCAAGCAATATATATGCGAATAAGTCCAGAACAGAGCAGAAATAGCAAGAAAGATCCGGTATGTGAAAGGATAGCAGAATAAAGAACAGAGGAAAGATGAAGTGCAGCAGATCAGTGTACTGAGCCTAACCGGAACTGAACTTCAGCATATGCAGATGCTTCCAATCAGTTCAAGACTGTGATTCTTATCACTTTGTAGACAGTGTGTCTTCTTGTAGGCAGTGGGCCTCTTGTGAGCAGTGTGCTCGGGCAGTGAGCCCTAATTGGCAAGTGCCATTTTGTAATTTCCATTCTTCTAACAGAGAATAATTTTGGGTTAATCACCCCGTGGTTTTCTCCCTTAACAGGGTTTCCACGTCAAAAATACTGTGTCATGTGTTTCTTATTTCATGGTAATGTTTTTGTTTAATTCAATGCTGCATTAATTAATAAGAAAGTTCAAAAGGGGAAATAATTAGGATAACTGATTCACCCCCCCCTCTCAGTTATCAACAATTGGTATCAGAGCTAAGTTCCTCCTAATAGAGCCTAACAGCTTGAGGAAGATCTGGGAACTCAAATGGATGCATATGGTTTAAGGGAGCAACTCAAGACTGCCCTTGAGGATCTTGAACAGTCAAATTCTGAAGTCAATGAATTAAAAGAAAGACTCAAACAGGCTAATGAATTCATGAGAGAATTAAAAGACAAATTAAGTCTCTCTATGAAAAAGAGAAAGGAGCTGCTCCAACAGTTGGCAAGACAAAGTGAAGAAAGCAATACAAATGAAGAATTGACTGAGCAAACCAAGTTATGTGAAAAATTATCAAAAGAAGTCATTATGTTAAGACATGAAATGGAATCAGGAACTATAAAGTTTACTCAAGAGATTGAAGAAAAAAGAAAGGCTGAAGACAATCTAAGACAATCTCTTAAAGAAAAATCAGAAGAATGCCACCAGATGGACAGGATTATCAGACATCTTGAATCTGATCTTGAAGATGCCAAAGATAATGAAGAAAAACTTGAGGATCAAATTGCCTCTCTCAAAAGAGACCTTCAAACAGCAAATGAATATAAAGAGAAATTCAAGATAAGTTCTGCTCAACTTGAAGTTCTTCTTGGAAGTCAAAAGAGGACAGATGACAAGTATGGTTTGGGATATGAGAAAGGAGAAAGCTCCGGATCCGGTCAGAGGAATCTTGGATCAGAAAATCCAAGGAGCAGGCCTAGAAGACCTCCGGTAAGACAGCCAAATGCTCAAAGATATCCATCCTTCAATGGATACTGCCACAGCTGCAACCACTTTGGTCACAAAGCTAATCAGTGCAGAATGAGAATGAATCAAATTAATTCATCCTTCTCCGGACAGTGCTTCAACTACAAAAGGTATGGACACAAATCCCATGAATGCAGAATTATGCAAGAAAACAAATCATTCAAAGGTAGATGCTTTACATGCAATAGAGTAGGTCATATGGCTAATCAATGCAGATCAAGAGGATATCAGTCAAATATGCAAAGAAATGTTATTTGCCAAATCTGCAATAGGTCCGGTCATAATGCTAAAGTCTGCAGAAACAAGAATCAGGACAAAAGAGGTCCGGTGTATAATCAGAATCAAGACAAGGGTAAACAAAAGATGAATGCGGATGAAATTAGGAATCAGATGAGCAAGATTTGGGTGAAGAAAAGTTCAGAGAATGTAGAGGTTGGATCCGCACCAGACTCTGGTGCTGATATTTCTTCCGGAAATTAAAAAGTGAGCTCAGGCTCAGGGGGAGACTCAAAGAAAATCCTGTTCCCCCAGCCAAACAAGTGGTGCCGGATGTGGCACAAGATGCGGATTAAAGGGTTTGCAGATATGAGTCTTGAGATGCTTCAGTCAAGTTTTCAGAGGTCCGCATGGAGTTATGAAGAAGCTGTGATCGATCAAGTAAGACCTGTTCAGGGAGATGCTCCGGTATGATAAAGGATTACAAAAAGGTCCGGAGAGATCCAGAAGTGCACTATCTTGTTCTGCGGATTGGACAGAGTGTTTGGGATGTTCTTGTAATATGTTACCTCGATTTATTCATGACTGAAAGATCCGGATGATATCCACAGATCAGGACTAATCCGGGATACTCCAAGCTATCCAGACAAGGCAAACCGGAATGATGTAGGTGAAGCATTTATTGCAGACAGATATTAGGGTTCGCAGAGCAATTTAAGGGATTTCTCAAAAGTCATTTGCTCATTCTGCACTCAAGAAGAAGCGAAAAGTGGAGCTCTGCAACAAAATTCATCAAGCACACCAAGGATCTCCTGCCGAAGTCATTGCATAAAGAAATCAATCCAACCACTCCGTGCAAACCGAAGGCGCATAAGGTATTCTCCGTTTTTCATTATCTCACTGCAAATCTTTGAAGAATGGCTACTCCAAATATAGTTAAGATCTCTGATAGACCTCGCCCCACATTCAAGAAACATCCTTACAAATCATTGGAGGCAGATCCACTAGGAGCCTTCTCTAGTGTTCCTCACGGAGTTTTACATATTGAAGACATTAGGGTTTACATACATGCAAGCATTGAGGAATTTGGGGAATTCAAATTAAGAGACCTCTATCACAAGCAACTGATAGACAATGCTTTTGAGCTTAAACCAGAGTATAAGGGTATCCAGAAGAAACAATTTGGGCAATTTATTCATTTCCCCTGCTTTGAAGAAGATGAATGGGTCCGGTATGTACTGAGCAGGATGCATGACAACTTTCTATGGCTGGATAGACCCTGCAAGATCACAAAAGAGGCAATTAGAGCAGTAACTGGTCTATACTCTTCCGGAGGGATACCTATCCTCAAATCTGTCAAGAACAACATTGTAACTGAGGCCACCGGATCAAAATTTGATAAGAGGGCAATGACCATTGAAGATATTTCGGATCCGGATATCAAGTATGCATCCATGATAATAGGATACAAGATCTATCACTCCAGCAGGGAGAATTCTGTATCCGAAACTGCAGTATACACTGCCTATGAAATGCTAAGAAAGAATGCAGAATATGATCTCTGCGAACTACTGCTAAGCCAATTAATGGAAAATATACAGAAAATCAAGAAGGACAAGAAGAATTCCTTTAAGTATGGTACTCTCATTGTATGTCTATTCTTCTACTTCATGAATGAGCTACCCGGATCAAGTGGATGGGTATGGCAAAATGACAAACCTGTTGCAGTCCAGATAAGAGACTATTTGCATGAACTTGGGGATGCAAAAGCAAGAAATACAGCTCTATGGGGATACTTCAAAAACTTTCAGAGCATGATGCAAGCAAGAGAGAGAATTCCCCAGTCTCTTGTTGAAAAATACAAAGACTCAGTGTGCTTTATGGTTGACACTGATCAGTGCCTAATGGAGGCAGTGGAGCCAAGGACTGTCTGGATCATGCCCATGGGGTATGAAGTGGATGAACAGATAGTGGAGCTGCATGTTCAACACATGCTAAGTCAGCCCAAAGATCCTAAGGCAGAAAGGTTTGGAACCTTTGAGGAGCTGAGTGTAAAAATACATGTAGAACTCAGGGAACCTGAGATTAAGAGAAAGGTGAGAAAAGAAGTAGAGCACATTGCTCAAGGCCTAGGCATCTCAAAAGAGGCACTTGATGCCAGCCGGGAAAAGAGGAGGAAGGCTGAGGAAGAAGAGAAAAGTAAAGAAAGTGCTCCGGTTGAAACTCCCACCCGGACCAGATCATCAAAGAGATCTGCACCTCCCACAACCAAAAGTTCAAAATCGGAAGTCCAGGCATCCGGTAAGAGATCCAAGACAAAAGCCACAAGGGCTTATGAAAGCCAACAGGATGAAGAGGAAACAGAGTCAGATGAGGGAGTAAGAGAAATAAAGAAGCAGAAGAAGAAAGGATCCGGTAAACCCTCCACAGGCCAAGACAAAGATGAAATGGTAGAGGTATCTATTGAAAAGCCCACTCTGTCTCTAGAGAGTGTAATCAAGTCAGTCACGGTAGATGGAAACCTTCAACCTTTGACTGAATTTTATGATGACTACATTGAGGCTGACCAAAAGATTCTGTAGGAAGCCACAGTCAAATATCTGAACATATACAATAAGGCTTTCATTGAGATCATATCTCTTATTCCTAAAAGCCTAGAAAAGGAATTAGAAATAAGAAAGAATAATGCTCATGCTAAAGATCTTGAGATCCGGGAGCAGATAGCTATTCAGCTATATCCTCAAATTGATCCCAAGACAATGAACATTATCTTCAAGGACTGCAAAGATGAGTTCAGAAGTAAAGCCAGGATGAATCAACTCATGCTTGGTGAGACTGACAGAGTGGCCCAAGAGACAGAAGAGATCCTCCGGAAGGCCTTCAAAAGGTTCAATCTTCCTGTTGTAGAGGACTTAGGTGCAGAAACAGCTGCTGATTTGGAATCATCTGTTCCGGAAGAAGTGGGCCCTGAACAGACAAACATCTCTCCTCCGGTTTCCCCTACAGTCTTCGGATCCAAAGAAGAAGAGGAATTACAAGAGAAGGAAGCAGGGGTAAAAGATAAAGAGGTTGACAGTTCCAAGACTGCAGAAGAAAAGAAACATCTGTCTCCGGCAAGAGACACTGCACAAACTGTTCAACAATTTTTGAGCAAAGCCACTGTAGAAATTGATGAACCGGACCTACTCAAAGGACCATTAGATTTTGACTCTTTGTCACCGGTGCAAACAATGAAAATAGCCTCATTTGCAAATCAGAAAGTCAAAGAGAAGCTGCTGAAATCTCACATGGAAGACTGTGAGCTTATGGAGGAAGCATCTGGAGTGCTAGAAAAGATCATGCCATCCTTTCAAAAGGATCCCACAGCCTCCTCTTCCGGTAATCTCAAAACCTTAGTCAGCAGCGTTAGTACTCATTTTGAATCTCTAGAAAAATCTGCTGAAGAAAAGGTCCGGAAGGAATTTTTGGATAAGATATTTTCAGAAGTATTAGAATTAATCTCTAAAGATAGAAAGATTGTGAGTATTGGAATAAAGAGCTTAGAGAATGCTCTTAAGGATGGCGGTGACATTTACAAATTTTGTATATCCTGGCCAAAGGCAACAGCAGCAATTGATAAGAAAATAAAAGAAGAACAGGACAAGCTACAAAGCTTATCTCAAAATTTTGATCCTCTCTCTTCCTCCATAATAAATCAAGAATGTCAGACTATTGCAGTCTTGAACGAAATAAAGAATCTTGAGAAGGAAAGGAAGAATATCACCAACCGGATGGGAGAACTTAGAAGGATTATAATCCCTAAGTTGGAAACTATGCATGAGGCCATCAGTGATGCTCAGACCACCGCCCAAACAAAAGATCCGACAGATCTCAAGCGGGCAGAAGCTTTTGCATTTTTGTTGAGTGGTCACATTTCAATTTTGGATAGAATGAAGCAAAGTTGGGCTACTGAAATGATCCAATTGCAGACATCCTTTGCAGATATTCTTCAGTATATGTGAGTATGTAAATATGCGGCTATGTATAGAAAATTTTTGAAAATTTTGGTGTGCGGACCCTACCCTTTGCCATTGATGTCAAAGGGGGAGTAAGGAGCAGTGAAAAATGAGGAATCCAACAAAGGGGGAGTTCCGGAAATTGTATATAAAGACAGAGCATCAGCAAAGGGGGAGCATAGTGTAAACACTTAGTCATTTTTCACTAAGTGTTGCCATCAATGCCAAAGGGGGAGATTGTTGGCAAGAGACACTATATGGATTCATGGTTGTTGTCATTGATGGCAACAAAGGTCATCCCACATATCTGCAAGTCATAATGTGTCTCTACCGGAAGTCAGAATAAAGACTGTTGTGGTCCGGTGAACAAGAACAGAGCATGTGGCAAGGTCCGACAGATTGATCCGGATCTCTCAGAGGAAGTGTCTTGGTGCAGTGCGGATTTGGGGAAGTCAAGAGGACTGCCTTGAGTGGTATATTCCAAGGATTTAGCCTCCGGTGATGGACAAAGAAAAAGATATGAATAAGTTGAGTACCGGATTCCTGAGAGACAGTGAAAACAGAGGAAGAACTGACTGACAGAGTATCAGACTACTTTCCGGATGTGTTACTGTTGATGACAAAGGTTGTGAAGGCATGAATCATGTTTGGCCGACATGATTAATGATATCTACTAGTATATGCTTGATCCGCATTGCTTGGTGAGCAAGGATTCAGCCGACAGAACAAAGTTTGTAAAAAAACTAGACTGTTCCGGATGCTGACTAGAAAGATGATGAAATTACTTGTGCGGATATATATAGAGGATGGATTTAGTTGTGAAGTGTGGGAATCAAGCAATATATATGCGAATAAGTCCAGAACAGAGCAGAAATAGCAAGAAAGATCCGGTATGTGAAAGGATAGCAGAATAAAGAACAGAGGAAAGATGAAGTGCAGCAGATCAGTGTACTGAGCCTAACCGGAACTGAACTTCAGCATATGCAGATGCTTCCAATCAGTTCAAGACTGTGATTCTTATCACTTTGTAGATAGTGTGTCTTCTTGTAGGCAGTGGGCCTCTTGTGAGCAGTGTGCTCGGGCAGTGAGCCCTAATTGGCAAGTGCCATTTTGTAATTTCCATTCTTCTAACAGAGAATAATTTTGGGTTAATCACCCCGTGGTTTTCTCCCTTAACAGGGTTTCCACGTCAAAAATACTGTGTCATGTGTTTCTTATTTCATGGTAATGTTTTTGTTTAATTCAATGCTGCATTAATTAATAAGAAAGTTCAAAAGGGGAAATAATTAGGATAACTGATTCACCCCCCCCCTCTCAGTTATCAACAATATCTACAAAAGTAAGGATCAACGATTAGGGCCCAGAAGGAGGTAGCTCCTCCAAGTTAGAGTTAGAGTTCTTAGGATGCACTATAAGATGGTGGTGGAGGGCATCCTACCACCAAGTAGCTGAGCTTGGCTTGCGAATGGAGCGAGAACAATCCAAAGCCAAATGTCTAGTGGTAAAGCAATGCCTACAGCGGAAGGGGAGATCCTTGTAGTTGATAGATTAAGAACAAGGCCAATCCACCCCTTGCAAGATAACCTCCCTAGGGAGAGCCTTTGAAATGTCGATGTCCACTAGGATGTGGGAATAAGAGGTATGGGAGAAGTTTGAAGTAGCTAAGTTGACCTTCAGAAAGTAGCCAAGAGCATTGCCAATGGCTTCAAAACTCGAGTTACATTAGAATTGGAGCAGTAGATTTGGTAATCTAATCCAAACTGATATTCTATTAGTTTATTCAATTAAAGGATTGAAAGAAGGGAACCAAGGTTTAAGCGAAAGAGAGTGTTGATCCCACACCCACACTCTACCATACATCACAATGTCCTTGTCCTTGATGATTCAAAGGTCATAACAAAGAACACCCTATCATAGGAGTACATCTTGACTACCCTCCAAAAGAGGCTGCCAATGCTAAAAAATCTATTGGTGCAAATCTGGGAGGGAAGGCCAAGACGGCTAAATTTACAAATCAAACCCTAAATAGAAAAAAATGCATCATTGTCCACCACAACTTGATCAAGGACCACCACAGGGGCGGATAAAGCACACGGGAGGTAACAATTTGACTCGAGGAGGAGGGTGAGGGGTTTGAATGGTGGTAGAACTACCAACTGCCACCGCATAAGAATCTGGAGCAAACCGAACCTCTAAAGTAGCATCTGTCACAAACAAAACCACTGCATCCCCACCATGGCGAACACCAACATCAAATTTGTGTGAAACAGGAGTGGTGGAAATCCTGTTTCGTTGTTGTTCCAGAAAATTTTGACTTCTAAAGAGAATTTTAACATATTCTTACTAAAAGATTGATAAATTAAAATTTTAATTTTGTATAAAATTTAACATTTTTTATATTAAATATTTTTAAAACTAAATATTAATTTCTCACAAATATTAACATAATTACATATATTAAAAAAAAACATTCAAAATATAAATAATACAATATTAAAAAACATAAGTTACTTGTTATGTAATTTTGGATATTTAATATATTTTTCTACCATAAATATATTTAAACATGTCTTTTAATTAATTAATTAATTTTAATATATTTAGAACATTTTAAATGTATTTAATTATTAAAATATAAAATCTTATTAAAACTATACTTATATTTTCATCAAATAAATAAATATTTTTTTATACTAAAGAATTTAAAATTTAAAGATTTATCTCAAATCTCAACCATAAAATTTAAAATTTATTCTAAAATTTTGAACATTCTTTATCACCAAATTTCTTAAATTTATTCGACATTCAAATAATATTTCCTATAAACCAAAAATTGAAACATTAGACTATTTTCTTTGTTTATATTCCTGGTTTTCAGATCCAAAAACCTTCAAATTTGAGCCAAGCCCAGAGTCCAAACAAGAACTGTAAAAACTGAATTTATATGTATCAGACCACCCTACCTACCCATTAATTGTCCAGGCCTAAGCCATCAAACCATACATAACACCTAAACATATATTATCTACCCGCCCCACCCTAACTTTTCTCATTACTATCATGGCATACCGTA
This sequence comes from Cunninghamia lanceolata, assembly GCA_027924645.1. NCBI lineage: Eukaryota > Viridiplantae > Streptophyta > Pinopsida > Cupressales > Cupressaceae > Cunninghamia > Cunninghamia lanceolata. Next base: position 130,918 of record BSBN01000383.1, on the reverse strand, counting down.
TTAGTTCCATCCGCTCATCCCTCTTCCATAGTGCTAACGCCCTTATCTGAGAACACAGGAAATGCCTCCCTGCAGACACATCAAAAACCCCAAAATCTTTCCACCGCGGAGATGGATAACACCAACATTACAAGTTTCTTCTGCCACTGCGAACTATTATCATAGGAAGCCACTTCATACCATGAATGCTCACACACTAGTGATGCACGGATTCACATATTCCTCCCTCTAACATTAATGATCATAATTACTTGCAGATCATTCCCCTACTTCGTCCCTTTATCGGGGAAACATTAGCTTATTTCAAAATACCAATATTTTAATATTTAAATTAAATTAACAAAAATAAAATTTTAAAAAATTTCAACAATCTTTGATACAAAATATTTAAATATTTTTACATTAATATAAAATTTCAACTTATTCTCAACTCTTAAATAAAATTTTAAATATTTTTACTTATCAAAATTTTTAAAAATATTTCAACTATCAAACATTTAAATTTCTATATAAAAAATATAAAATACAAAATTTTCAGAAAAATAAATAAATTAGAATTTAGCCCTACATTCTTTAAACAAATCCTTATTTAGTCCTATATTCTTTAAAAAAATCCTATAAACTTTATCATCATTTAAAAAAAAATTTAAAATGTTTTAAGACACTTTTAAATGGAGCACAAAGAATTGACCATGGGGAGGCCAGATAATCTCTTAACTTTGAACATCTAGGTAATCAATAGTAGTTATGTAAAGATAGTTCATAGATGCCATTTTTATGATAGAGATAAAGTAATAGACATCAGATTTCCACAGTCTATAGTATTGTAATTCAGATGTTTCTGGATTAAACTATGTGACGGTATTTTTTCCCCCTCAAAATACAGTTTAATCCAAAAGTACAGAGACAAAGTAGTTAATCATGGATGTTCCTACAATCTTGTGACAGCTGAGAGAGGTGAGGCTACTGCAACTAGTCATCTCTGATCATTTCTATCTAGACGCATTTCACGTCACACTGTAGTCATGTTATCACTGCTACTCATCATAATTGAAGTAAGTTCTTTGACCACACTGTCCATGAAAGGTCTTGCGGCCTTGTCAGGGTGAACACATCGGAGGGCTATGTTTGCAACAGAGGAAGCATTTGTGAGTGTAACACTGTCCCATCCTTCATGTTTAAGCCTTGGGTCTACAGCTTCTTCAAACTGATCATTGCTTATCATATAATTTACATAGTCTAGAATATGGAACTGGCTTGAGCCCCGAGCATTATCCACATGCTTCTCTCCTGTTATCATCTCCAAAACAACAATTCCAAAGCTAAAAACATCATGTTTAAAAGAAAGTTTGTGATTGAAGCAATATTCTGGAGCCCAATAGCCTCTGGTACCTATTATTTTATCAGTTGACAGTGTGTACCTTCCCAATCTGCTTTCCTTGAAAACCCAAAGTCAACAAGCTTTACTTCATTATCATTAGCGTCCACCATAATATTCTGAGGCTTGATATCAACATGAATGATTTTGTTCTTGTGCAAGAATTCAATTCCCTCTGCTATACCAATTATCATTTTGAAACACAGCATCCAACTGTAAGTAAATCCTATACAGTTTCCTCTCAAGTAGTCATTTAAACTACATCCACATATATACATATACACTAGGTAAGATATGCTTGCTTCTAGATACCAGGCATATAGCATGTTAATATTTTTGTGTTCAATTCCTCTTAAAAGCTCAACTTCATTCTCCATCCATTTCTTGGTGTCATTCGATCTGTGTTCTATTTTTTTTTATAGCAAAATCTTTACCTTGGAAGATCCCCCTATAAACTTGTGCAAAACTTCCTTTCCCAATTAGATGAGACTCACGACAAATGCTTTTGATATAAATTATCTGGTCAGGTGAAAGGTTTGTATGGATTTGCATGCCTTCTAAAATAGATGTGGCTTCTTCAGCCAAAGTGGTCTTGCCAGACCCTCCAATATCATATACTCCTTCAATTTGTTCTTTCATTGCAACTGCAATTATACAAACATGTGAAATGTTACAATATGTCAATGTAGCAACTATTGTACTTAACAAAAGAGTAGCTCAATAACAACTGGCTGGTGATGTTTTTACCTGCAGCATTGTTGAGGGTGGCTGGACTGACTACCAGGTTGCTTGTTAAAGCAGAGGTAGTTAATTGTAAAAGAAGCTTCTTGAACATGTCATCTATATGTCTGGTAATTTGTTGAAGCTCTCGTCCATCTGTTGAGGCTTTGAACAACCTTTACATGATCGAATAAAAAATTATTTAACTAAATCAAATGAAATTTCTGATGTAAAGAAAAAAGGTTGGAAACAAAGACAAATATAGGATGTGCTTGACTTAATAATCTAAAATTAAAATAGAGACGGGCTTAAAAGTTAATTTTCATATATTAAAACTCAAAATTGTTAGATTTATGATTCAAAGTATTAGTTTGTAATTAATAATATTTGTGTTGATTTAACAAGAGACGCATTGCGTAGTTTCCTACAGTGATGCTATGGATGTTGTTGTAATTAGTTATTTTAAATTTTGTTAGGTGTTGTAGAAACAGGGACTAGAACTTGCAAATTGGGAAAAACACCTACAAGCAATTCATCATTGTTCTTGATCATATTTGTTGAATCTAGATCCATGTATGATATAGTTGGCACCTTCTTTGTAGATTGAACCAAAATTGTGTCTATTTTGGAGCTAGATCTTCCCAATGTCGAGAAGGAGAACATATTAATTTGAATAGAAGTTGTATAGATTTAAATTTTTGTAGAAGAAATTCATTATTGCATTGATGCTTGTCATAGAATAATTAATGTTATTAATATATACATAATTACATGTTTAGTATATATTATAGTAATTATTATATAATATATATTACTAACTATTAATATTATAGTAATAAGTGTTACTAAATAATACGCTATATATTAATTACTATATTATATTATATTATTATATTTATTAATTATAATATTATAATAATAATATTCACTACATATATATTAATTAATATATTATATATATTATAGTTATTAATATATTATAATATTGTATTATTAGCAATATTACTCTTATATGAGAGTATCCTCAAAATAATTTAAATATATAAAAATACTCTTAGATATATCTATTATACATTGTTTATATTTATATAATATATAGATATGTAAATAATATTATTCTTATATATTAACCTAATAATAGGTAGACCTAGTGGCGAAGGAGGTTAGATGAATTTATGGAAAGAATAAATGGGGGAGGGGTAGTTATGAGAAGTGTAGGATCTCTCATTCATTTGCAAAGGTGGTGGCGAGAGTTAAGAGATGATGATATGGGGAGATTAGTTGGAAGGTATGTGGTGTTTAATGAAAGCAATTTAGTGACATATGGCATCCGTGGCAGATACTTGGTTTGGAAAAGAAAGAAAAGTTAAGAAGAGTAGAAGGAAAGATCATGTTTTAGAGAATAATGTGAAGCAACGAAAGAGGCATGTCTCTGACAAGGAAATGATAGTTGATTTTATGGTGTTTGTAGATAAAGAAATTAAAAACCCAGAGCTTCATCTTTGGGTGGTGAGGATCTTGGATCTTGCCAAGGACATGGATGGGGCATCATGTATTGGGATTTGTTTAACTAGAGAGAATCTTTTTCTCAAGCTTGGGCACATGCAAAGGTGGAGGAGTGTTTTTGATGCAGCTCAAACTTTATCTTGTGCTTCATTGTTGTTAAATGCAACTGATTCATACTTGATACATGATGATATCTAAGAAGTAGTTCATCAATCAATGGTAGACTTTAATTTCCTTCTTAATAACTTACATGCTACTAAAAAGAGGCAACAACATTTGCACGATGATATGGAGGACATAAAAAAAGGTTTGAAGGTGTTTCTACATGTGAATGCAATCTTGACTTTCTCAGAGTGCTAGAATTTAGTGAATATTTAGATAGTGTGGCAGTGGTGACTCCACCTAGTAAGATGATCTCATATGATAAATGTAATGTTGTTATGTCGGGGTGCGAGAGGCCTATATAATCTTCCTTGGCCTCTAATAATATTATATTATTAGTAATATATATACTTATTAATATATAATTAATTATAATATATAACATTAATATTAATTACAATAGTATAATTAATTATATTATTATATAATTATTAATATTATATATTATTATAATGATTATATTACTATATTACTAATATATATATTTAATAATTATAACTATATTTATAATTATTATAATACTAATAATATAATAATTAAATAAGGTATATATTTGTTTAATATAATAATTAATTTAATTATAATACCATAATATAATTATTATAATATATATAATTATATATATTTACATATTATACTATATTTATATTTATGTTGTAAATTAATTACTATAATTACATATTATATTTACTAAATATAATATTAATTTAGTAAATTATAATATATTATATAATAATAATACAGTATTTGTTTAGTATTATAACTAATTAATATATAATATATATTAATTATATTAGTAATTAATTATATAGGTATATATATTATAATATTATATTAATTACTATTATATAATTAAATAAGAACCTTTAATAGTATTGATTAATATATTATTAATTATATAATTATCAATAATAAATGCATTAATAGTATATACTGTTATATATTAAGGTATATATATTTTAATTATAATAATATTATGGTAACACTATATATATAATTATATTAATTATATTATATATTATAATTAATTATTATTTATAATTATAATATATTAATTATTATATATATTGTATATTAATAATATATATATAATATTATAATATTAATTATACATAATATTAATATAATATATATTAATTATATTATATTATATTGTAATATAAAATCTGGTGAAAAGCTCTTATTCATGAGCAAAAATCTGAATGGTAGCCACGATCGAGACGTGGAATAAATAAATCACTTACCGTGGTGACTACAGAGGGAAAAAAAAAAATTGTTAATGATGTGGCAGAGCATTGTGAGGAATATCGTACTGCCTTTAAATTCAAACTCGGGATCTCAGGTACGTTTTTTGATTTTGTGGCTCCAAATTTGAAGTAGTTGTGGCCCCCGTTGTACTTCATTGCATGTCGTGTCCACTTGTATTGAATGTTTAAAATTCAATAAAATTTAAACAATAATTATATTTTTCATTCTTGCTGTTCATAGGATTAGTCGATATGAAAGTAGATAAATGACATTTATCAAATTATCAAATAAAAAAATTAATTATCAACTATAAGATGTTTGTGAAATAAATTTAATATTCAATGCTGATTGGTCAAATGGGTAGTGAAAATTACATCACATGTATGCATAAGTAATCCTAGGACAGGAACTAATAACTAATAATTTGTGTTGAATAGTTGATAATTAGTTCCTATCAAAAATGTTCGTGTAAATTAAAAGAAAATATTTTTACCAAAATCACTTAATAATATAATCTATATAAAATACACACACATAATATAAAATATGATTTTTGGATGATCTATATCATTATATTACTATATGACTCAATGAATGAGATGTAAAATTGCTATTGAATGTTTGACCATTAAAATGGATCCATTTAAAATACATAGATCCATAAATCCATAGTCAATACATATATCCATACATTATGTTTGACAGAAAGTTTGAGCCACTACAAGGCATTTTCAAATGCATACAGTACAGACTCATTCGAGGGAAGTAAAAAAAAATCTAAGGCGGAAATAAAGTAGTTATTTGGACACTGCTGCTGTCTTTCAAGTTTTAGATTCAGTTTTAATTTATTCAACTACTTGAAATCACAACCATCTCTTTTGGAATGAAGATACAAAGGTATTTTCTTTAATCTCTGCTTTTGACAAGTGGCAGATCTATATAGAAAAGCTTCATCCCACATTGACAGGTCTTATAATACAAAAGTGGTTAAATATTAGAAGCCTTAATAATGCAATATAATGGAAAGTAAGAGGCATTTTTTAAGAGTTTGAGTTTCTTATTGTTTAAATTTTTGGGTTGTATGTGAGTTAGTGGTATGCGTGGTGTTTGTTTTATAATAAGGTGATGGCGTTTATTTTATTACTAATTATAATTGTAATATTACTATTAAAAGAAAAATATTGAAATTCATGAGTTCATAGAGAAGGTGTAATTATGGACGGAGGATTATTCAACCATGTAATCTAATGAACAATCACACAATATTATTTAATGAAACATCAATTTGATCTTTATTGATTCACAGTCATAAATGAGGGCTTACAACATGGGGTTGTAGCCTTCAAAGTAACATAGGCACAACTTGAAAGGAAGCTAGGTCTGCAGAAATCGCTTCCTACACTAATTTAATGAGGAGAGGGCTATGCAAATTCAAATCATTCCTTACAACTACAGCAATATGAAACACATAAACGAGATATTGCAGCAATACACATGAACCAGAAAGAAGATAGAAAAAGAGAGACAAAGATTTATGGTGGGGAAAACCCTTATTGGGTGAAAAACCCCACACTCAGAAACTTGCACAATGTATTAACAAATTTGAAAGAATGTTTACAATACACTTGCAATGCAAGCTTCAATGGTCTTCAACACTTGTATCTGGAGTCAATCCGGCAGCATAACAGTACCTGTAAACCTGTGATACAAGCTCCCTCTCCAAGCACCTGTTTATATAGAAAATACAAGGCAATATTAGACCTATCTTGGGATGGGCGTCCTACTTGGCCTCATGGCCCAAAACCCACACCTAAGGACACTTGGTCAACATTGTAGAATGTTCCTGACACTTGTCCACAGCTCCCATCTTAAAGAGGTCGCCTATTTCCAAAATAGGCTATGATAGATGCTCTTACGACTCTTACGACCGTCATAGAATCTGTCATAGCTGTCATAACTTACAGCTGTAAGAGAATCTGTTATACAGAGGCTATAAATAGCATATTCTCTTACAACATGTCATAGTCCACCTTGGGGCACCCAAATATGCCTTTTTCAAAGATGCTTCATGACACATGTCTTCATATGTCTTACAAGCTTCTATTTCTAACTCTTACATGTCATAACTTCGTCATAGGAATCCGTCATAACCGTTTCAGTCAAACATTCTCTTACACAACATGAAAGATGCCGACACATGGCAAAATGCTCCTACCACTAAGTGGGATGCCTATCTCCTCATGTGAGGACAAAATTACAAGTTGTCATCTTCCATGTAGGATGACACATCACCGTGCCACATCCCACAACATGACAATATAAAATTTACAATTTATTTACAACATAGGTATTTAATTAATATATACAAACATAAATAATGTGAGGAATTACCAAGGTTGAGACAACTTAATTCCCAACATTCTCCCACTTGTTGAACACCTTGTAAGAGCCAATAGAAAAATAAGATTTAACCGCTATAGGCCGAGAGGCCCATAAACTTCAAACACCATATGAACTTCTTTGTGCATACTAGTTTCATCAATGCATCTGCAACATTCTTCAAAGTATCTACCTTCTCCAAATTTACCTTTCCATCCTCAACCATGTCTCGTATGAAGTGAAACTGAACATCAATGTGTTTTGTTCTAGCATGGAAAGTTGGATTCTTTGCAAGGCAAATTGCACTCTGACTGTCACAACTAATTGTGATCTGACCTGCATCAACACCAATATCTGAACACAATCTCTTAAGCTAAATGGCTTCCTTACAAGCATGAGTTGCTGCCATATACTCAGCTTCTATCATGGACAAAGCAACAATAGGTTGTCGCTTACTCATCCAACTAATAGCACCACCAAACAGTGTAAACACATAAGCACTGGTGGATCTCTTGCTGTCAATGTCACCTACCCAATCTGAATCCACAAATCCATGAATATCAACATAATGCAAAGGTCTTGAAACATTACCATGATAGCATATGGAATACTCAGAAGTACCCCTCAAATATCTAAACACTCGCTTTACTGCATCCCAATGAATCCGTCCAGGATTAGCCATAAATCGACTAAGAACTCCCACTGCTTGGGTAATGCTTGGTCTTGTGCAGGCCATAGCATACATCAAACTGCCAACAACACTAGAATAAGGTACTCTACTCATGTCCTCCACCTCACTAGGAGATTTGGACAATCCTCAACAGATAACTTTATCCCCAAAGAAACAGGAACACACAACGGTCTACAATTTGCCATGCTGAATCTGTCCAACACGGTCTTCACATACTTACTCTGGCTTAACCAAAGTTTTCTACTGGTTCTGTCTCTTCTGATTTCCATTCCTAGAATGTACCTGGCTTCCCCTAAATATTTCATTTCAAACTGTGCTAACAATTGAGATTTAAAATCAGAAATCATATTCTTACGCTTCCCAATGAGCAACATATCATCAACATATAGTGCAACAATGAAAATATGATCACCATCAAACTTATAATACACACAGTGATCCGATTTCAATCTCACAAATCTAATAGACAACACAAAGGCATCAAACTTCAAGTACCACCTCCTAGGAGACTGCTTCAAACCATACAAAGACTTCTTAAGTTTGCAAACTAATTTTTCTTTACCTTTCACCATGTAATGCTCTAGCTGTAACATGTAGATTTCTTCCTCCAAGTCACCATGAAGGAAAGTTGTCTTCACATCCATCTATTCTACCTCTAAGTCATAAACTATTGTGAGACAACAAGAATCGAATGGATGTTAGCTTTTTAATGGGGGAGAAGATCTCACCATAATCTATACCCTCCACTTATGAATACCCCTTTGCAACCAGTCTGGCCTTATACTTCTCAACACTGCCATCTGCACCAACTTTCCTCTTGAACACCCATTTGCATCCAACAAGTTTCCATCCAGGAGGCAAAGGCACCAAGTCCCAAGTTTGATTCTTTTCCAAATAAGTCATTTCATCCTCCATGGTCTCCTTCTAGGAACCTGCATCTTTCATTTCCAAAGCCTCTGATATAGTTCTAGGTTCATCAATGGTAACCAAAGCATAAGCACAACTAGAATCAAGCAATGTAAAACCAAACCTTTCAGGTTGCTTCCTTATCCGTGTAGACCTCCTCAATGGCTGAGGTTGAGGTTCAGCTTCTTCATCTGAGCTTTCAGAGCTACCAGAGCTCTCCTCATGATCAGGTCCAACATTGTCTTTCTGTTCAGTCTTCTCAGGGGTCGCAGGAAACTAAACAACATCCTCTTTCTTTTCTTTTTCTTCTGGTTGTAAAATAGTGGAAGAAGGTGTAAGCTCTCTGAAGATGACACTTCTTCTATACAACACTTTTTCAGCCACAAGGTCCCAAAGTTTGTATCATTTCACACCAACACCATAGTTAATGAAGATACACTTAACAACCTTGTTCTCCAACTTTGACCGCTTCTCCCTAGGCACATGTGCATATGCCTCACAACCAAAAACACGAAGATGCCTTATTGAAGGCTTTCTACTAGACCACACCTTCATTTGTGTCTTTCCAACAAGAGCTAATGTAGGAGATCTCTTAACAAGATAGCAAGCAGTGGCAATAGCTTCAGACCAAAACTTTTGTTCTAGGCCAGCTCCACTAAGCATACTCCTAGGCTTCTCCAACAGTTGTCTTATGTCTTTCAATCCCAAGTTCCTTGCAATATTTATTGAATTCTGTAGAACATAACTCACCACCATTGTCAGTTCTCAAACACTTAATCTTCTTACCAGTCTGATTTTTAGCAAAGGCCTTAAACTCCTTAAACTTACTATAGACTTCAGATTTGCTTCTGAGAAAATATATCCATGTCTTTCTACTATAATCATCTATAAAAGATACAAAATATATAGATTTTGATGACGAAGAAACATTAACAGGACCAAATACATCAGAATGAACAAGGTCCAACACACCAGAAGACTTGTGAGAACTCGAATAAAACTGAACACGGTTTTGCTTTCCATAAATGCAATGTTCGCAAAAGTTAAACTCAAGATTACAATCATCTAACCCCTCAATGAGGTTTTTATTTTTCAGGGTACGCAGACCCTTCTCACCAATGTGGCCAAATCTCTTATGCCATAACATTACCTTTTCAGCAGGAAGTTTAACTTCCAAGGCATGATTACAAACATCAGAACTAGAAACAATAGATCTCTTGACTGCTTGTTCAGATGGTGGGGATGAAGTGACTGCTTCCCTCTTCTTTGAATCAGAAGAACTATTGCATTGTAAAATGCATGCCTCCAACTGAAACAGAGTACCTCTCCTAGTACCCTTAGCAAGCACCACATCTCCTCTAGTCATCTTGCATCCTTCTTTCGAAAAGATAACTTGCACACCTGTATCATTCAAACTACTTACAGAAAGCAGGTTCTGTGCTAAGCCTGGGATATGCATAACCCCAGAGATCCCCTTCACTCAGCCATTAGGGAATCGGATAGAGACTTTTCCATGACCAACAATCTTCAGATGAGAGTCGTCACCCAAGTACACCTTTCCACCATCGAACTCCTCATACTTAGTGAACTAGTCTCGATGCAAGGTCATGTGGAATGATGCACTAGAGTCGATCAGCCACACATCATCAAATGCATGGGTTGCCAGGGCTACGATGAAGGCATCACCATCATCTTGTGATTTGTTGGAATCTGAATTAGGAGCTTTCTTCTTCTTCTTCTTCTTCTCCTTCTCCTCTTTGCATTCCTTTTGGAAATGCCCAGATTTACCACACTTCCAACAAATAGCCTTGGACTTTCCAGGAGATTTGGATCTACCCTTCTTAGCTTTCTTGTCCTTCTTTTTCCCTTTCTCCTTGGGTCTTCCACAAACCGCAAGATCCTCTTTGGCTGCATTAGAAGACTTTCCCCGCATCTCTTCAGATAACAATGCAGATACCACATCTTCCATCTTGAATGTGGATGTGGTGCTTCCAATAGCCATGACAAGGTGATCCCATGAGTCCAGCAAAGAACAAAGCAAGGTCATACACCGATCCTCCTCCTCCATCTTTACACCAATAGATATCAACTGTGCAACCAGCATGTTAAAAGCATTCATATGTTCGGCAATGGATCCTCCATCCCCCATTTGAAGAGAATACAACTTCTTTCTTAGAAAAAGTTTATTAACCAGGGATTTGGCTTGATAAACATCTCCCAACTTTTTCCAAAGCAAGGTTGCAGTCTTCTCCTCATGGACATTTAACAACACAGAATCAGCAAGACTAAGTCTTATGAGACCCTTAGCCTTCCGATCCTTGAGATCCCAATCATGTTGTTGCATTGTAACTAGTTTAGTTCCTGTAACAGTTTCCCAAAGGTCTCGGTCAACAAGTATGTCTTCCATCTTGAGCTTCCACAGCTCAGAATTAGTGTCATTGAATTTCTCCACTTCAAAATTTCTATATGTGCTTGCCATCTCCTTACTGCAATAGAATTTAGAATACTCTACACAAACTCCCACTCAACTTAAGATCAACTCAAAAAATCCCTACCCAACAACTAGGACAAAAGGTGATCAAGCTCTGATACCAACTGAAAGGAAACTAGGTGTGCGAAAATCACTTCCTACACTAATCTAATAAGGAGAAGGCTATGCAAATTCAAATTATTCCTTACAATTATAGCAATATGAAACACATAAATGAGATATTGCAGCAATACACATGAACCAAAAAGAAGACATAAAAAGAGAGACAAAGATTTACAGTGGGGAAAACCCTTATCGGGTGAAAAACCCCACACTCAAAAACCTGCACAATGTATTAACAAATATGAAAGAATGTTTACAATACACTTGCAATGCAAGTTTCAATGGTCTTCAACACTTGTATCTGGAGTCAATCTGGCAGCATAACAGTACCTATAAACATGTGATACAAACTCCCTCTCCAAGCACCTGCTTATATAGAAAATACAAGGCAATATTGGACGTATCTTGGGATGGGCGTCCTAATTGGCCTCATGGCCCAAAAACCACGCCTAAGGACACTTGGTCAACATTGTAGAATGTTCTTGACACTTGTCCACAGCTCCCATCCCAAAGAGGTCACCTATTTCTAAAATGGGCTATGACAGATGCTCTTACGACTGTCATAGAATCTGTCATAGCTGTCATAACTTACAACTATAAGAGAATCTGTCATACACAGGCTATAAATAGTATATTCTCTTACAACATGTCATAGTCCACCTTGGGGCACCCAAACATGCCTTTTTCAAAGATGCTTCATGACACATGTCTTCACATGTCTTACAAGCTTCTATTTCTGACTCTTACATGTCATAACTTTATCATAGGAATCTGTCATAACTGTTTCGGTCAAACATTCCCTTACACAACATGGAAGATGCCGACACATGGCAAAATTCTCCTACCACTAAATGGGATGCCTATCTCCTCGTGTGAGGACAAAATTATAAGTTGTCATCTTCCATGTAGGATGACACATCACCGTGCCACATCCCACAACATGACAATATGGAATTTACAATTTATTTACAACATAGGTATTTAATTAATATATACAAACATAAATAATGCAAGGGAGACACCTTAATACCCAACACAACTATGTGAAAATTATAGAATTTGAACGATATTACAATACAATGTTCAAACTTGACTCCAAACTAGAATTTCCTTCAAATGATTATTAGTGATTCTTATATAGTGAACCTTACCCTTAGGACTGATCTTAGTCTGCCACAAGGAGGTGCAAAGCTCAATGCCAATGTAAGGTGCAATCAGCTAAACATGTAAAAGAAATCTTCTGGCATGAATGTGGTGATGATGGATCAAGAAATATCGATGCAATTTATACCATAAGTTTTCTTAGTTCCAGTAAATCTAGAAACATGTTCCTTTGTCACCGCACACTTTGAAAATATGTTGCAAGCTTCAAACAATGGAATTGTATGTCTTCTTATTATGTCCAATGGTATGTCTAGAATTGAAATATGTTTTTGTGGTGATCAAAATTTTATAAAAATTGGATAAGACATTGTTAGCTCTTAGTAGATCATGTTTTTTGAACCACGAGATGAAATGTGCAACTACGATAGAATGCTTAGGAATTATGGTGCTTGGATGATGACTGAAATGTTATTAAAATTTTGCAATCAAAACAAATAAAGTGACCAAATATTTTGAGTGATGTAAAATTGCTATTACATCCTGGGATGCTCTTGTAGATCAAACACCTGAGGTAATTTGAAAATTGTGTCTCTCACTTTTTAGTGGCTAGAGGGAAACCAAGACGGTCTACCTCAGCCTCAGAAAGATCCAATATGAGTGTTCTTTTGGCCTTCCTTTCCATTTCACCAAATATTCCTCAAATTGTCTATTTTTGGTGCTTTTACCAATCCTACTATCCAAAATCTCCTTAATATCCTCTCTTTGTTGTTGTGGTTTTTGATTCTTCTATTGTGATTTTACATTACCATCCCTTAACTTCCCTTCATGATACTAATGTAGACCACACCATTGAATACTTGTGATATGCCTAAATTCTCTAATAACTCCACATCATATGCATTTCCTAAATCAAACCTCTTGACAATTCTATAAGGACCATTTAACTTTTTTCTCTTCAATTTATTGTATGTTCCAATTGGAATCTTTTTTTTCTAAGATACACCATCACTTTATCTCCAATTACAAACTTTTTATGTCTTCTTTTTTCATCAGTCTTCTCCTTGTATTTGTCATTCATCTTCTCTGAATGACTTTAATATGTACTTCCTTCATGTGTTCTACAAAATTTTATGCTTCCACACTCCTCTTCTATTCATTAGTGATACCTCTTAATTTTTATACATCTTTTTGACTACTACCATATGTGGCTACAAATATTACTTTCCATGTACTCCTATTCATTGAATTCTTATATACTCAAAATTTTCTTGCACTAAGACCATATCCAAATTTCTTTCCTTTTCTCCAACCAAACATCTTAGCTAATTTTCCAAACTAGTATTCACAACTTTTATTTCTCCATTAGTCTGTAGGTGATATGTTGAAGTGAATTTCAAATTTGTTTTCATTTTCTTCCACAATGCCTTCCAAAAGTATCCAACAAACAAGTAGGATCTCTATCTAAAAAAATACTCCTTGGCAACACATGTAACCTCACAACTTCTCTAAAAAATTGATCAACTATATGTACTACATTATTTTTTCCTTACATGGAATGATGTGTCATCTTAAAAAATCTATTCACAACTATAAATATAGAATCATGTCTTCTCTATGTTCTAGACACTTCCAATATAAAATCTATATATATTATATATTCGTAATGACTAATACAACCCAACATTTTGACTACTCCCCTTTTCTAATTGATAGATTTTATAATTTTGAATATACCTTCCCACAACCTTATACATTTGAGGCCAAAATTAGTTTTTTCTTACCAATGCCACAACCTTATCTACTCCAAAATGACATGATAAGGGTAAGTGCAGGAAGATGGGGGGCCAAAAAGGGGTCTTAAGTGGCCACTTTTTTTCTGAAATCAGGAAATACTGGCCTTGGATGAGAAATTGAGCATAGTTACACTCAAAATTTGGAGATGCAACCAAAACAATGTTCGTAGTGCTCCGAGTCTACTTTCTAAACTACTATTTTTTTTTAAAATGGCATAGATTAAGGGGTTCAAAAGAGGGAGCCACAGAAACTGGTGTTGTTTCTGTCAAAAAAACATAACATAGCATGTTTTGTGGCTCCCTCAAAAGGTGAACTTTTTTTTGGTATTTTTAAAATTGCTTCAGTGAGAAATTAGCTAATAGCATGTAGTTTATGCTCGATTTTTCTGATAATTGTTTGATGAATATTTGATTTTTTACTAATTTTCAAAGTGGACACATCCTAAAAAATAGAATTTTGGCCGTGCTACCCCTATAAATTTTGAAAACTAATCGAAAATCATTTTTTTCTTTTTTTAATATTTGTAGAATGGAGTCTAGTTTCTAAATATGTAATTTTTTTGAAATTTCAATGAATAGTTAATTTACAATGAAAAAAAGACCAAACAGTGGTTTTTGCCCAAAAACGGACACACAAACAAAAGAAATTAAAGATGAAAGGCTTAACATTGTTAAAATGTGAAAAAAATTACATCGTTAGATAGCTGAGAGAAAGCCTAACATTACCCAGGTGTTCGATTCGTTTGACCTTGAAACACGTACAAATCTGAGGGTTAGCACGAACGAAATTATCTAAAATCTTGAAGAATATGGAAAAACACGTCTGTTACTGTTCAAAAGGCACTCCAAGCCTTTGGGTTGGAAATCCAAAGCAAATCCCAAGCCCAAGGCTTGGGATTCCCAAAGCAAGACATAACGCAAGCTCTCGTTATAACGCGCTCGCGTTATTCTTTTCTTTGCATTTTTCCTTTTCCACAAAAGTTTGTGCTGTTTTTCATGTTTTAAATAACGCGAGCACGTTATGTTCAACTTAAATTTTTTTATGTTTAAGGCTATTAATCATGTATGTATGTATGCCTATATGTATGTATGTATGTATGTATGTATGCCTATATGTATGTGTGTATCTATGTATGCCTATATGTATGTATGTATCTATGTATCCTATATGTATGTATGTATAGTGTCGATGGTAGAGGAGGGTAGAGATGGGAGTGAGCCAGATAAGGGAGGAGAGGGGTGGATAAGGATTGAGTGATTAAGGTTTAAGGTTAAGGGTTGAGCATTTAGGGATAGGATTTAGAGCTTAGGGATAAGGGATTAGAGTTTAGGACCTCGAGGGATTAGGGTTTAGGGTTGAGGCTTTAGGGATAGTGTTTAGGGTTAAGGGTCGAGGGATTAGGGTTAAGGTAGAGTGTTGAGGGTAGAGGGATTAGGGATAGGGTTTAGGGTTGAAAGTTTAGGGTTGAGGGATTAGGGTTTAAGGTGTAGTTTAGTAGTTCTTGTGGATAGAGCTAGTAAACAATGGGAGATTATTTGCCTATTTCATAACAATATACCTCCCCTAAGTGCGGGATGGACAGCAAGAAACATAGATGTACCCCAATGCAAAGCTTTTCTCATAATGATCATCCTTCTGATTTCAATTGTTAATTACTAATGAACCCCAGATGGGCCAGAAAAACATGCCATATAACATTACTAACATTAAAAAAGTTCATAGCCATTTTTCTGATATATTCTTGCAACTCAAATATCTTTAAGAGAAGAGTGTCAAAAATGATGGGTTTAACAACCTAACATAAGGCAAAGTAGTTTTGTTGGGTTTAGGGATAGTGTTTAGGGTTTAGAGTTGAGGGATTATGGTTAAAGGTATAGTGTTGAGGGTTGAGGTTTTAGGATTAGGGTTTAGGGTTGACGGATTAGGGTTTAATGTTGAGAGTTGGGGGTTGAGGGTTGAGGGTTTAGGGATAGGATTGATGGTCAAGGGATTAGGGTTAAAGTAGAGTGTTGAGGGTAGAGGGATTAGGGATAGGGTTTAGGGTTGAAGGTTTAACGATTGAGGTTTGAGGCTTTAGGGCTGAGGGTTAAGGGATTGGGGTTTAAAATATAGTGTTAAGCATCGAGGGTTTATGGATAGGTTTTAGGGTTTAATTTTTAAGGGTTAAGGGTTGAGGGATAGTGTTTAGGGTTTAGGGATAAGGGACTAGGGTTTAAGGTATAGTGTCGAGGGTTGAGGGTTTAGGAATAGGGATAAAGTTTAGGGTTTAGGGATTAGGGATTAGGGTTGAGGGTTGAGGTATTAGGGTTGAGGGTTGAGGGATTAGGGTTTAAGGTATAGTGTCAAAGGTTGAGGGTTTATTAATAGTGTTTAGGGTTGAGGGTTGATGGATTAAGTTTTAGGGTTGATGGATTAGGGTTTAAGGTATAGTGTTGAGGGTTGAGGGTTTAGGGTTGACAGATTAGGGTTTAGGGTTGACGGATTAGTGTTTAATGTCAAGGTTAGGGTTAGAGTGTCGAGGGTAGAGGGATTAGGGATAGGGTTTAGGGTTGAAGGTTTAAGAATTGAGGGTTGAGGCTTTAGGGATGAGCGTTTAAGGCTTAAGATATAGTGTCAAGTGTTGAGGGTATAGGGATAGGGTTTAAGTTTTAAGGGTTAAGGGATAGGGATTAGGGTTTAAGGTATAGTGTTGAGGGTTGATGGTTTAGGGATAGGGTTTAGGTTTGAGGGATTAGGGTTTAAGGTATAGTGTTGAGGGTTGATGGTTTAGGGATAGGGTTTAGGTTTGAGGGATTAGGGTTTACGGTTGATGAATTAGGGTTTAATGTTTAGAGTTGAGGGTTGAGGTTTGATGGTTGAGGGTTGAGGTTGAGGGATAGGGTTAATGGTCAAGGGATTAGGGTTAAATAAGAGTGTCAAGGGTAGAGGGATTAGGGTTTAAGGTATAGTATCGAGCTTGTTGAGGGTCTAGGAATAGGGATAGCGTTTAGGGTTTAGGGATGAGGGATTAGAGTTGAGGGATGACGGATGACAGATTAGGGTTGAGGGTTGAGGGATTAGGGTTTAGGGACAAGGTTTAGGGTTAGGGTTGAGGGATTAGGGTTTAAGGTATAGTGTTGAGGGTTTAGGGATAGGGTTTAGGGTTGAGGGTTTAGGGTTTAGGGTTGAGGGATTATGGTTTAAGGTATAGTGTTGAGGGTTGAGGGTTTACGGATAGGATTTAGGGTTGAGGGATTAGGGTTTAGGGTTGGCAGATTAGGGTTTAGGGTTGACAGATTAGGGTTTAATGTTGAGAGTTGAGGGTTGAGGGTTGAGGGTATAGGGATAGGGTTGATGGTCAAGGGATTAGGGTTAAAGTAGAGTGTTGAGGGTAGAGGGATTAGGGATAGGGTTTAGGGTTGAAGGTTTAACGATTGAGGGTTGAGGCTTTACGGCTGAGGGTTAAGGGATTGGGGTTTAAAATATAGTGTTGAGCGTCGAGGGTTTATGGATAGGTTTTAGGGTTTAATTTTTAAGGGTTAAGGGTTGAGGGATAGTGTTTAGGGTTTAGGGATAAGGGATTAGGGTTTAAGGTATAGTGTCGAGGGTTGAGGGTTTAGGAATAGGGACAGAGTTTAGGGTTTAGGGATGAGGGATTAGGGTTGAGGGTTGAGGTATTAGGGTTGAGAGTTGATGGATTAGGGTTTAAGGTATAGTGTCAAGGGTCGAGGGTTTATTAATAGTGTTTAGGGTTGAGGGTTGATGGATTAGGTTTTAGGGTTGATGGATTAGGGTTTAAGGTATAGTGTTGAGGGTTGAGGGTTTAGGGTTGACAGATTAGGGTTTAGGGTTGACGGATTAGTATTTAATGTCAAGGTTAGGGTTAGAGTGTCGAGGGTAGAGGGATTAGGGATAGGGTTTAGGGTTGAAGTTTTAAGGATTAAGGGTTGAGGCTTTAGGGATGAGGGTTTAAGGCTTAAGATATAGTGTCAAGTGTTGAGGGTGTAGGGATAGGGTTTAAGTTTTAAGGGTTAAGGGTTGAGGGATAGGGATTAGGGTTTAAGGTATAGTGTTGAGGGTTGATGGTTTAGGGATAGGGTTTAGGGTTGAGGGATTAGGGTTTAGGGTTGATGAATTAGGGTTTAATGTTGAGAGTTGAGGGTTGAGGGTTGAGGTTGAGGGATGGGTTAATGGTCAAGGGATTAGGGTTAAATAAGAGTGTCAAGGGTAGAGGGATTAGGGTTTAAGGTATAGTATCGAGCCTGTTCTAGGAATAGGGATAGCGTTTAGGGTTTAGGGATGAGGGATTAGAGTTGAGGGATGACAGATGACAGATTAGGGTTGAGGGTTGAGGGATTAGGGTTTAGGGACAAAGTTTAGGGTTAGGGTTGAGGGATTAGGGTTTAAGGTATAGTGTTGAGGGTATAGGGATAGGGTTTAGGGTTGAGGGATTAGAGTGAAGGGTTGAGGGATTAGGATTTGACATTGAGGGTTGAGGGTTTAGTGTTTAGGGTTTAGGGTTAGGGTTGAGAGTTGAGGGATCAGAGTTAAGGGTTGAGGGATTAGGGTTTGATGTCGAGGGTTGAGGGTTGAGGTTCGAGGGTCAAGGGTTTAGGGATAGGGTTGAGGTTCAAGGGATTAGGGTTAAAGTAGAGTGTGGAGGGTGTAAGGACTAGGGATAGGGTTGGAGGGTTTAGGTATAAGGGATTAGGGTTTAAGGTATAGTATCAAGTCTGTTGAGGGTTTAGGAATAGGGATAGCATTTATGGTTTAGGGATGAGGGATTAGAGTTGAGGGATGATGGATTAGGGTTGAGGGTTGAGGGATTAGGGTTTAGGGTTTAAGGGGGAGGTATATTGTTATGAAATAGGCAAATAATCTCCCATTGTTTACTGGCTCTATCCACAAGAACTACTAAACTATACCTTAAACCCTAATCCCTCAACCCTAAACCCTATCCCTAATCCCTATACCCTCAACACTCTACCTTAACCCTAATCCCTCGACCCTTAACCCTAAATGCAATCCCTAAAGCCTCAACCCTAAACCCTAATCCCTCAAGGTCCTAAACTCTAATCCCTTATCCCTAAACTCTAAATCCTATCCCTAAATGCTCAACCCTTAACCTTAAACCTTAATCACTCAATCCTTATCCACCCCTCTCCTCCCCTATCTAGCTCACTCCCATCTCTACCCTCCTCTACCATCGACACTATACATACATACATATAGGCATACGTAGATACATACATACATATAGGCATACATAGATACATATAGGCATACATACATACATGATTAATAGCCTTAAACATAAAAAAATTTAAGTTGAACATAACGTGCTCGCGTTATTTAAAACATGAAAAATAGCACAAACTTTTGTGGAAAAGGAAAAATGTAAAGAAAAGAATAACGCGAGCATGTTATAACGCGCTCTCATTATAACGTGCTCGTGTTTTGACCTAATTTTTTTTTAAAATAATTTGGCCACTTTTTGGCCCCCCATCTTCTTGCACTTACCCATAAACCACCATGGTGCTTCTCCTTATTCAAAATTTCTCTCATCAAGATTCTTGGAATACACAATTGATTACCTCTAAACAACATTTCATTCTAAATAGAAGAATAAACGTATTTATTTCTATCCACACTTACTGATTCTTTACATGCTTTCCTTGCTTCCACAAAATTATGATAAACTTTATACAGATGCTTCAACATTTGAAATCCTACTACTTCTACTCTCATTTCTATCAACAAATTCTATCTTCTACTCTACACATCTACATGCTTTAACACAAAAGAATAACTTTTCATGAACTCTACCTATCTCACATGTCTTTAATTCAACTTACCTTGACTATTCAAATATTTCAATGCTTGATAATCTATATACAACACCAATTCTTTTGGTAGCAAGTAGTGTCTCCATTTCTTCAAATCTTGGATTATGGCATAAATATTCTAATCATAGACTATTTAATATATTCTTGCATCATTTAAATAAGCTATAGGTCAACCTTCTTGGCTTAATATTGTTCTTATTGCACTTCCACTTGCATCACAATCAATTTGGTCAAAATCTAGGAATGTTAACAAGAGTTGTTTAGTAACTTTCATTTTTAGCAAGTCAAAGCTCATATTTACTTCTAATGTTCTTAAGAACTCTTTCTTATCTCCCCTCATAGTCTCAGTTATTTGTGCATAAATGCCACTAAAATCTCTAACGAACTTCCTATAAAAACTCACCTAACCATGAAAAGATTTTATCTCTCCAACATTCATATTGTAGGCTAGTCTACAATTACTCTAACCTTTTTTGGATCCATCTTCAAGCCTTTAGCTAAAATAATAAATCCTAAGTATAGCAATTCTATCTTCATAAAGCTACACTTCTTCAGATCATCATATTTGCTTCTCTCAATCTCTACAATATTAGTCTAATGTGTTCTAGGTGTTATTCTCTAGTCTTACAGAAAATTAAAATATTATCTAAAGAGACAATCACAAACTTACCCAAACATTTCTTCAACTCCTCATTCATCAACCTCATAAATGTACTAGGTGTGTAGGTTAACCCGAAAGACATAACCAACCAATTATATAGTCCTTATTAAAT
The DNA here is from genome assembly GCA_027924645.1 of Cunninghamia lanceolata. Classification (NCBI taxonomy): domain Eukaryota; kingdom Viridiplantae; phylum Streptophyta; class Pinopsida; order Cupressales; family Cupressaceae; genus Cunninghamia; species Cunninghamia lanceolata. The sequence continues at coordinate 109,839 of BSBN01000383.1, read as the reverse complement.
GCAGTCTTTAACTGATCTCCTTCTATAATTCTAATTTGATAATCACTACTCTTCAAATCGATATTGGTAAAATATTTTTCTCTAATCAAATTGTCTATTATGTCATCCATCCTTGGTAATGGTAATATATACTTAACTTTGATCTTGTTGATTTCTCTAGTGTTTATACACATCCTCCACTCACCATCCTTCTTTGGATCTAGTACCACAAGTATTGCACACGAGCTTAAACTCTCATTGATCAACTATTCTTCAATAATTCTTGCAAGTTTGCCCATTTCATTCCACAATTTTTGTTAGTTTCATCTTATGTACCACCTTGTTTGGAAAACTAGCTTCTAGTATTAGAGACAAGGTGTTATAAGATGTTTAATGTATATGGGTGCAATATAGTCAAAAATGACATCCTACTTGTATTACATTTGTTAGTTGCATTCTTGAAGATGGTATTGTTGGAGACACACATGGAGTATATTGTGATCTACAGGTCCCTTAAGATCAACCTAGCTATTAGAACACAAGGGGTTAAAATGAAGGTTGGAGGTTGGAGGAGCTACCAGGAGGTCGAAGGACTATTCCCTTCTTAGGTTAGCTATTCACTTAGAGAATGGGTAAAATACTTGAATAGTGTTTTTGGTAGGAGTAAATGATTTATTTTTTAGTTTAGTAGTGTATGCTACAATTTAGTATTGTTGTGTATTTATTATGTTTAGTTTTGGTCTCCTATTGAGAATTAATGCAGGGTAGTGGTCTAGTAGATTTATGTTATTCTATTTCCACCTCTTGACTGGTAGAGGGGAAAGTAGGTCTTCAAGGTTAGTCAACAAATGGTTTTATACTTTTGACAAATGGTGCCTATGCTAGAGAAGTAAAGGTAAAGTGTCTAGTTAGATGATATGTAGTCAAGTATTTGGACATCAATTGAGGATACATGTAAGGGTTGCAAGTATAAGGAATCACAATGACAATGGTCATTGTAGTTGGGTAATAGAGAAACTTGCTCATACCACATGTGGTACAAATGGTTAGAGGCATGCTGATTGAGAAATTTCAATATGATGTTAGGTAGTGTTAGGAAGAGGCAATTGGTCTTCAAAATATGATATGCACTAGCACATGAAACTAGATGTATAAAAACTAATAGGTAGTGCTACCACAATAATGGGTTACACTTTCTGGGACATCCTAGCTTTTGCTAAAATCATATATTTTTAGAAAATATAATGATTTAAGCCTTGACAGGCACCATTTAAAGGACTTTAATTGAAGAGGGTTTGATCAAACCCCCTTAGATTCAAACCCCCTTGAATAGAACCCCGCTAGTTTTAAATCATACTTATAATGGAGTCTCCTCTACACCTATCAAAATGCTGATAAAAAAACCACTTTTGATTTACCTTTTGGGGGATCAAATGAATTCATTTAAAATTTATGTTTTGTAATATGTAATCCTTATTATAAGCTTCCCAAAAAGTATAATTTTAAATATATTTAATTTGATTATTATATTTTTTTTTATTTCTTGTGAATGTAGGTTTTTCAATAAACATCAAGGTCTTTGTTTCACACATGAAAAAATAGGAAAATAGAGAAAATAAATTTAAAAAATACATGTCCTCTAGGTTTTGATGTCCTTATTCCAACAAAAAAAAAATTGAATTATGATACATACAAAAAAAGTTATGTTGGACAGAATATGCATATGTCTAAATTATAATTGGGTTGACTTCAAAACTTAATTAAAAAAATATTCAATAAAACATTATGAAACCAAATGCAACCTCTAAATATTAGTGTTACCAATCTAAATTCAAAAGAATCAAAATTTTGTCTTTTGTAGAAAAAAAGTTGTGCGATAGAATACACATCACTTTAAAAAAATGTCATTTACTATTAAAAACTAGTTATCAAAGGAGACAAAAAAATTACAATTTAACTCCAAATTTTTTTAAAAATATATATTTAGAATCTACAGACAAAATCTCACAAATCACTAGTTCGCATCATCTTCAAATTCCTAACAGCTTAGGGCTATAGATGTCAGAAAGTGAAGATTTAGTTCAAAATGTCGATTACAATGTCAAGTTGGACAAAAAAAAAGTGTAACCCATTATTGTGGGATGACCATGGTGCTCACACAAGAATGTGATGTAAAGGGGCAAGTGTCAAGAGGATACATATAGGTGCAAACACTAGTTTATCAATACCAAGAGACAAGAGATCAAGTTTATAGAGTGGTTGAATGAGTCAAATTGATGGATACTATAGATCATCTTTTGGTTCCCCTTGGATCAAAGGAGGTTTGTTAGGTTTATGATCCAATGTGTTAGCTTGTAGTTAATAATGTTGTGTGAGTTTAATAATTTACTAGTTGTATTGGGTAGTTAATAGTTGGTTCCTATAAAAAAAGTGATTGTCAAAGTTAAAAGAGCGAAGGCTTTTATAAAAGCCATTAAATAATGTAATCTATATAAAATACTAAAACATAATATAATTTCTATGTTCTTTTATATTATTTACAAATGTAATTCTCAATTTTATTGATGTTTGAACATAAAACCTACAAATATAAGATGTGCTTGACTTCTTATCTAAAAACCCAAAATAGAGTGATGTGAAAACATAAAAGACCACGTGAAAAACAAATAATCCAGAATAAATATTTGCACACAAAAAACCATATGTTCAAAGATAAAATGGTTACACACCTTTTAAATGCTATTCTTTTCTTTTGGGAACAATAGAAGATGGCTCCCTTAACAATTAAACGTATAGACTCGTTCAAGTTATTATGCAACTTCATCTTAAAACCAGGAAAGTCCTGAAGTTGGAGGATTACAAGGGACAAGTCATCCATAGACTTCACAAGCCTTGAACACTCTTCGTTGTTGTTATTTTGAAGGGTCCTCACAATTCGTGGAGCTGGGCCCACCATTAAGACCCCCAACGCAACCAAGTGAAAACTTCCTGTAGCATTCAACACTTCTATGCATGTATGTTGTTTGTGTTTGTTTCCACAATATTCGCTTATCTACAAAATCAATAACAACAATTTAATTTTTAGATAAAAGTGTTTCCTTTGATTTGATTTCCCTATAAATTTCTATAATCAGCGTAGCAACTTTCATACAAAGCCTTTTATAGAGAGGAGCACAAATAATAAATAGTCTCTTGGAAAATAAGAACTAGCTTTACTTAACTAGTACTTGCACTTATAAGAGGTTCAAGGAATACCCGGATAGGAACAATCGACAAGTTTAGAAAATTTTTCGGGCCTGAATTTTTTTAGGCGTGAGACAATTCCAAGCACTATAATGCTCACATATAAAAGCCTATCAGCGATTAAATTATGTTAAATTGTGCATAGATAGATTTTTTTTCCCTTGGTTAAAATTAATGTTGATACCAAACTTCAAAAGATAATCTTGGAAATGTTGGTATGGGATATGTTTGTCGTGAACATAATAGCAAGGTTAAGTTCTGATTTTCCAATACTCTTGGTGTTGTTTCTGATAACTTTGTTGAGGCACTATAATGCTCACATATAAAAGCCTATCGGCTAATTAAATTAAGTTAAACTGTGCATAAGAATTTTCCCTTTACAAATTTTAGTCCAAACTTTTGACAATAACGGAAAAAGAAAATTGTTGTAAAAAATAAGGAAATATTTATAAGACATTGTGTACCTCGTGGGCAATTTGTTTAACATTTGTTGACACCACCTCTGCAAAATTAGAAGAGGGGAGCTCACCCAACTTCTCTCGGATGGGCTTCTTTTTTCGCTGCAAATAAATACATGAATGGTGTTGTTTAGTAACGAACTATAGAAAACTCAAATGAAATCAACGAAGGTCACGGTTTGTACCAGCTGAGCGTCGTAATGAACAATAACACCATTAAGATCCAAGTTTGGTTTATCCGCCTTTGTCTTTAGAATTTCATCAAAGAGTTGGGAAGGTGTAACAGAGGAGGAAGATGAAGATCGTGTGCAATACATTCTTGGAAGAAAGATGAAACTAACTCAATTTGGAGAAAAACCTTGAAAACCCAACAAGAAGAGACTCCTCTTTAAAATGTGTTCAGAAAGACAGTAAAGTCAAACACTTTACTCTCTATAAGAAATGCAGTCAGTCACGAAAACGCGTTACAGTGAATTATTGGAGCAACGTTGCGTCGTATCACTTGTTTTAAAATGTGGCAGGGATATAAAACGGGCCCAGTGCAGAAATTCTAATGGGAAAAACTCGCTAGGAAGTTGCCAGTGATTTGGAAAGCAATTTCGTCCCATCTCTAAGACAAACACTTCGTCTTCCTTTCCTTTTCGTTTGGTTAAGATTAGCAATCACACTTTAGTGTGCAATCACTCTACTTAAATATCATCCATTTTAATGGTCAAACACTCAATAGCAATTTTACGGCTCTTAAATATCATCCACTTCCACAGTACAGATCAATTTTGGCCAATAAAAATAAGACAAATATTTAACACTTTTTATTGTGAATGAGGTGTAAAATTGTTATTGATTGGTTGACCATTGAAGTGGATGATATTTAAGTAGAGTGCAATTTTACACCTCACTTACAATAAAAAGTGATAAATATTTGTCTCATTTTTATTGGTCCAAATTAACCTTTGATTGTTGAAGTTGATGATATTTAAGAATAGCCGTGTGCAATGGGTATTCTGAAGAGTTTTGGAAGTTCAATTGCTATGCCTTTCACGTGAATGATGATTGTTTTGTAACTTTATGGTCCATTTCATTTTTTGTTTTTTGAGTGTCGTGAATTAGTTTGTATAATTTGAATGGATTTCATGATCTTTGTGTTTTACTTAGTATCTATTTGAAATCTGTGAGCTTTCATGTTTGGTGTCTAGTCTCTATTTGCATGCATCTCCTTTCTAGATTGTTGTTCATGCACTATCCCTGAGTTCTCTTGTATTCCATTAGTCATGACCTATGCATTTTATTTGAAGCATGTATGCTTGTTTATCACAAGCCTCATATTTCACATCTTGCCACCTACATTGAATACACTCTACTTAAATATCATCCACTTGAATGGTCAAACAATCAATAGCAATTTTACACCTCATTCACAATAAAAAGTGTTAAATATTTGTCCTATTTTTATTGGCCAAAATTGACCTTTGACTGTTGAAGTGGATGATATTTAAGAACAGCCCATTGAATAGACATTCTCTTGCAAAAATAAGCATGGTCACCACCTACTTCATGTTTATTTGCCATCTAACCTACCATCATGCATCCTCTCATGGGATGACACATGATAGAAAGATCGATCAAACTTATTGACTATCGTTGCTTTTATAATTTCACACGTTTGCATAATTTGGAGCTCAAATAGATTAAAATTCAATTTAGACATGGTATAATTTTAGATTGAGAATCCGTAACTCTCTTAAAATATTTAATTTGAAGGGAAAAACTTTTGATTTGTTTGAATTTGCAGATGATATGGGAATGATCTCGAGACCTAAAAAAATGGCATGCATTTTATGTCATGGGAGCCCATTAAGTTCAATCTCACTTTGGCAAAACTTTTGTTAGTAAAAAAGAGGCCCACCATCCAATTGAATTAATCATTTCATCAAGGCCTTGACATGTGCTCTTGATGTTGGCCTAACCATTATTGATTTTCATTCACTCCTTTCATGTGTTTTTTAATGTGGTCCCCTGTGCAGTCAATCCCTCCATATGGATTTTTTGTGCTCTTACTATTGTCATACAAACACTCACTTCAATAATCCAAAGAGAAATCCATTCTAACACTAAGATATGTAGGTAAGCAAGATCTTGCTCTTCCTAAACAACTTTTTGTAGACATGCATACCCATGCTCAATCTCCTAAATAATTGGCTACTCTTTTACACAAGACATCAATGAGTGCTTTATTTGGAACAAATCTTCTTCATAGTATTGGTACGTTGTTGGCTTTTTCAATGGTGTATCCTCTCATCCTTCATCCTCCATAGTCTCTCTATATTTTCTTCATCTCTCTCTCTCTCTCATAGCTATCCCTAGGCTAATTTAAATAGTACTATATATAGTAAAATTATATATTATTTTATATTTATATTTGATAATGTATAATAATAAATGGAACTAAAAATATTATTTTTTTATAAAAAATAAATATATAATAAAATAATAAATATAAACAAACATCAAACATAGAATATATTCAATATAAATATAGCATTATATATTATAATATGATATCATAAATAAAAATAGTATTTTATATTATATAAAATATGGTATATATAATAATAAATATAGTTATATTTTTAATTTTATCTATGAAGTAAATATAATTCAATAATAAAGATAGATAAATATAAAATATATAATAGATTTAATGTAAATCTACATATTATACAAATTTAACTCTTTGACGAATTATAATTAAGAAAATTTTGGTTAGATGTCGATCTTGAAAGACTGCTAAGAAATAAAATAAGATAAAAAAAGATATATATTTGTTTAGGGAGAAAAGAGTGCACCTAGCCTAGAGAGATAAACTAGGTCAAACCCTCTTCTACAAACATTAGGATACAAACTGAGATTGGCTTCTACCCAAGAAGGAGAGCCAAACTTCAGGGGGTTTTCCCTTTTGTTGTATATAGATGGATCAACCAAGTTCAACCGAAGTCAAACACGCAAGCTAAGACTATGATCAAACCCTGAAATGATGAAGAATAGACTATAACTGACTGTTGAAAATGAATCTTGATAATCAGAAAGTACAACAAAGGTCAGAGAAGAATTTAGAATCTAGATTTTGTAGCAGAAATGCTTACGACCAAGGTGCTCGGGCATCCTAGGCTTTTTCTAGGGTTTCACAAAAACTCACATATCACCAGACATGTACCTGTCTGCTTTGCCTTCTTCCTGAAAATGCTCCCAAAATTTGTTCCTCTAACCTGCACACACATACAGAGGAAAAGGTTGTGCTGCATATAAGGGCTTGCCTCAATCAAACCCCATGTTGGTGTTCCCACCTCCACTACAACAATGATTAGATCCAAAAGTGCATGCCCTAGGAGGGTAGATGCCAGATCTACAACAATATGATGAATAATGAATGATAATGATGATGATGAACACAAGAGCTATGACCTTAGTTGATGAAGATCCTACACCAACAAAGGAGAGTGATAAAGAGGGCTTCAAACTTCCTTCAAAGCCTGCAAACAAACTTCAATAGCATCCACAAGTAGATAACACTCCAAGCATGAAGAATACTTTGGCATCAAACACAATATCGCAAGATAATTCCTTCTCATAAGCTAGTGGTCATCTAGTGTATAAAATAAACTAAAAAATAATGTATTTAAATATTCATTCCCACTCACTTACAACAAATAAAACTTCATTAGGCCGACAAATATAAACCAAAGGAATGTCCCAAGTTGACACCACAAAGTGGGGCTAAAAATCCCAAGTGGGATCATGGTGCTTGGGCGCCCTGGACTTTTAGCACATAGACTCTGAAAAGTGTCCAATTTAGCAGGCTTAGTCTAGTCCTAAGTTGATTATGTTAGGTTTATTTATCGGGACTGAGATTTTCATTATTTTAAGCTTAAAAAGGTGTTAAAATAGGTCTTGATTAACAAAGGCAACAAAATAGGTCCAACCAGGTGCTAAACTAAGTGTAAAATGTTAGTGTACACATTTTACGACTCAACAATATTCACAAACATAAGTGTCTTGAGTCTTGGACCATCGTGAGTTATTGGCATCTCGGCCCCTAATCAAATGTTAAGCATATCCTAATAAAATTTTGATTATGTTTTCAAACAAAAAACATAAATATGACCAATAAAAAACAAAATTAGATAAAATGGTACATAAAAATAAATTAAAAATAAATTTTTATATACAATTATATTAAATTTTATATTTTTTAATTTTTAAACATTATACTTATAACACCACTAAAATTATTATTATAGACATCAATATTATATTTTAAATTAACTAATTCTAAACTTAGACATTATTTAATTATATAACATATCTATTAAGGATAAATAAATCACCTCTCATTTAATTTCCATCAACAAAATACCTAATCTAATACATAAACATATACATCCACATTAATCCTAATTGACCAACCAAAGATGAAATGATAAAATTATAACAAAAAACTAAAATCTAATGTTGAGGAAAAGTGGTGTCACATTGTTAATGTAAAAGAGAACATGTGGTTGCATAAATTGTCACTCAAGAAAAGAAACCCATTCTAATAAATTTTGGCATTCTATCACGAACTGCCACCACTCACATCCTCTGCTTTCCTAACGACAACAAAATGACAACAACGACCGGTGAAATAAAATGACCAATGACATTTGAATAATCTTACACACCTCTCGATGAATGTTGACCATCAATCCTCTATGCTAGCCTATCCTTTTCTTGAACTTTTTTGGAGGCACATATGGACTATCCTTCAATGTTCTTATCCTTGTCAAGATAAAAGACTTTTGAGAGATCGAAACATAGAACAACGGGGTAATTAATGTGGAACTACACTTTCTCATTTGTCAAAGCAACATTTGTATTATCACTTGGAAGGATGGGTAAGTGCACAAAGATGAGGGACCAAAAGGGGGTCTTAAGATGCCACTTTTTTTTTCTGAAATCAGGAAAGATTGATGTTGGATGAGAAATTGAAGATAGAAATACACTAAAAATTTGAAGATACAACAAAAACAAGAGTCGTAGTGCTCCGAATCTAGTTTCTAAACTACTATTTTTAAAAAAATGGTTGAGATTAAGGTGTTCAAAAAGGGGGAGCACACAAATTGGTCATGTTTTTCTCAAAAAAACATAAGATAGCATCTGGTGTGCTCCCCCTAAAATGTTAAATATTTTTTAGTATTTCAAAAATCACTTCAGTGAGAAATTAGCTAACACCATTTAGTTTATCCCTAATTTTTCTGATAATTTTTTCATGAATAATTAATTCTTTACTAATTTTCAAAGTGGACACATCCTGAAAAATAGAAAATTGAATGTGTTCCCCCCTAAATTTTTTGAAAATTAATCAAAAATTGATTTTTTTTTAATACGTGTAGAATGGAGTCTAGTTTCTAAAAATGTAACTTATTTGAAATTTTGATGAATGGTTTAAAAAAAATTCAAAAATACTAGAGATTGGTTTTTGACAAAAAATGGAGACACTATTAAAAGAAATTAAAGATGAAACCCTTAACATACTCAAAACATGAAAAAAATTATATGGTTAAATAACTAACAGAGAGCTTAAGATTATGGTGGTATTTTTTTACTTTTCATTGAAAAAAGTGTAATCCTGATGTGGAGCACGGTCCAAATTATGTGAATTTTGTTAGAATCTAGAAAAACACATCCTTGCACGACCCAAACACAGTCCAAGCCTTTGGGTTGGAAGCCCAAGGCAAATCCAAGCCTAAGGCTTGGAAATTTCCAAGGCAAAGCATAACGCAAGCACATTATAATGTGCTCACGTTATGCTGAACTGAAACACTCACTCCCTCCCCTCCTCTCTCCCTCCCCTCCTCTCTCTTTCTCACCTCTACTTCCCTCCTCTCTCTCTACTTCCCTCCCCTCTCTACATCCCACCCTCTCTCACTCTCTACTTCCCTCCCCTCTCTACCTCCTACCCCTCTCTCTCATTCTCTACTTCCCTCCCCTCTCTACCTCCTACCCTCTCTCTCTCTCACTCTCTTCTTCCCTCCTCTCTCTACCTCCTACCTTCTCTCTCACTCTCTTCTTCCCTCTCCTCTATACCTCCTACCCTCTCTCACTCTCTACTTCCCTCCCCTCTCTACCTCCTACCCTCTCTCACTCTCTACTTCCCTCCCCTCTCTACCTCCTACCCTCTCTCTCTCTCACTCTCTTCTTCCCTCCCCTCTCTACCTCATACCCTCTCTTACACTCTCTACTTCCCTCCCCTCTTTACCTCCTACCCTCTCTCTAACTCTCTTCTTCCCTCCCCTCTCTACCTCCTACTCTCACTCTCTACTTCCCTCCCCTCTCTACCTCCTACCCTGTCTCTCACTCTCTTCTTCCCTCCCCTCTCTACCTCCTACCCTCTCTCTGATTCTCTACTTCCCTCACCTCTCTACCTCCTACCCTCTCTCTCACTCTCTATTTCTCTCCCCTCTCTACCTCCTACCATCTCTCACTCTCTACTTCCCTCCCCTCTCTACCTCCTATCCTCTCTCTCACTCTCTTCTTCCCTCCCCTCTCTACCTCCTACCCTCTCTCGCACTCTCTACTTCCTTCCCCTCTCTACCTCCTACCCTCTCACTCTCTTCTTCCCTCTTCTCTCTACTTCCTACCCTCTCTATCACTCTCTACTTCCCTCCCCTCTCTACCTCCTACCCTCTCTCTCTCTCTCTCTCTCTCTCTCTCTCTCTCTCTCTCTCTCTCTCTCTCTCTCTCTCTCTCTCTCTCTCTCTCTCTCTCTCTCTCTCTCTCTCTCTCTCTCTCTCTCTCTCTCTCTCTCTCTCTCTCTCTCTCTCTCTCTCTCTCTCTCTCTCTCTCTCTCTCTCTCTCTCTCTACTTCCCTCCCCTCTCTACCTCCTCCCCTCTCTCTCACTCTCTTCTTCCCTCCCCTCTCTACCTCCTATCCTCTCTATCACTCTCTACTTCCTTCCCCTCTTTACCTCCTACCCTCTCTCACTCTACTTCCCTCCCCTCTCTACCTCTCCTCATCATTCTTCCCATCCAATGAACTTTTTGTAAATTATCTTGTTTCCATTTCATCCTCCCAATTTATATCTTCATACCTCTTTGCATGTTCTAGTTTTCTTGTTTCCATGTTCTTTATTGATAAGAGAGAGAGAGAGAGAGTTTTCTTCTTTTCATTTCCTTCATCGATAACCTGGTGAGGGAGAGATAGAGGTAGAGGGGAGAGATAAGGAGAGAGATTGAGAGGTAGAGGGATGATAGAGATATAGGGAGATAAGGGAGAGATAGGGAGATAGAGGTTAGGGTTCCTTAGGTTTAGGGGTTATGGGTTAGGGTTTATGGGCATTATTTAGGGTTTATGAGTTTAGCATTGCTCAAGTTTAGGCTTTAGTGGTTAGGGTTAAAGGGGAATTATTTATGGTTTAAGGGTTTAGCCTGGTTACTCAAGTTTAGGGTTTAGGGGTCAGGGGAATTATTTGAGGTTTATGAGTTTAGGGTTTCTCAAGTTTAGGGTTTAGGGTTTAGGGGCTAGGGTTTAGGGGTTAGGGGTTTAGGGTTGCTCAGGTTTAGGGTTTAGAGAGAGATAGAGAGAGGGGACTAATAGAGATTGGGAGAGATAGGGAGATAGAGGTTTAGGGTTTCTTCCAGGGTTTATGGTTTAGGGGTTTGGGGTTTAGGGGTTTAGGGTTGCTCAGTTCTAGGGTTTAGGGTTTAGGGGTTAGGGGTTAGGGGTTAGGGGTTAAGATTTATCTAGATTTAGGTTAGGGATTAGAGAGAGAGGATCGATAGGGAGATATAGAGACTGAGGGGAGAGATAGAGAGATAGAGGGTGAGGGACATGGCTAGAGACATATGCAGAGAGATTGAGAGGTAGAGCCCATGATAGAGATAGGGAGATAAGGGTTTAGGATTGATCGGGTTTAGGGTTTAGGGGCATTATTTGGGTTTAGGGGTTTAAAGAGAGAGAGAGGGAGATTAGAGAGATAGATATATACTTATACATGTAAAGGTTTGCATAGATATATACTTATACATGGAGATAAAACACTTATACTTGTTTACACGCATGAAAGCATAAAGGTTTCATGCTTCCCAAATCGTGCTAGCATTATAATGCACTCACGTTATAACACAAGCGCATTTTGGGAAGCAAAAAAAATGGGAAAAAACATGTGGGATCCATGATTCAGACCCCACATATCTGTTATTCCCTGCTTTTCATGCATGCTATCGCACAAGAAAACACTTTTTCATGGTATTTCACATTTTAAGAATCATTTTTTGATCAATCCACCACCTTTTTTTGTTTTTTCAATGTAGAAGAATTGGTTTTGCATATTTTTGGACAAAATTTGATTATTTAAACTGAAATTTTCATGTTTCATATTGCTTCAAATCTAATTTTCATGTATTTAGATTGAATTTGATGATATATGTTTATTTTTTTCATAAATTTCATTAATCCTATTTTAGAGTTATATAGAATTCAATATTGAATACGAAGGAACTTTCCAAAAAGAACAATTTGAGGATTTTGAAGCCAAATTTTGGAGGATCGGTCAACTCGAATATCAAATTCTAAGGTATGTTCTTTATGTATTCGTTTACTTCACTTTATGTTTTTTAAAACACTCACAATCAAAGTGAAACTATCTAAGTTAAAAAAAGTCATCATTATGTGCATTAATAGAATTAGAATCATTAAAAAATGATATATACATGAATTTGTTGTATCTTGAATCATTAATTATAGAATTTGTTGTATCTTGGATTTGAACTATGTCATCGATGCCTCCCTATAACAAAGTATTATCATCATTATCTCTAATGTAACCGGTTGTATCAACATTTAAGATATAGTGCTATTGATGCTACAAATCTAATATATTTGGTTCTCATATAGCAATGAGTTGTCACTATCATCCTCTTAGCCATTTACCTCTAAAACATTAGTTTGAGTTTCATTTATTGGACCTATACTAGATAAGTTCTTTGTTGTTTTCAAGTACCCTCTAAATTTTTTGGACTGCCATCTCTAGGTTTCTCCAAGAAATTAGATTGGTTAGGCTACAATAAACTCTATATTTTAGTCTTTTGTCATCATAAAACTCAGTGAAATCATAATTAGCCTTAAAATTACTCCTTTCTTGATGATTTCACCCCTTGGCTATCTTGAACAGCCAATTCAAACTATAATCGATGCTCTTTACATGTTCAGCATGATTTTCTTCAAGTCTTGCATCATAAGCTAGTTTCTAATATTAGTTAATATTTTGCCTCTTAATATTTCAAACATATCTATTGAAGGAAAGGAGTCTTGATCAGTGTCTTACCACTTAGACTGATTGCCACATCATTGCTAGTCAAACCAAGGACATTCTCCTAACTTTTGAAGATTGCACCATAGTTAGGCTTACACAAAAGAGATGAAACTTTAAGAGTTTTATCATGGTAGAATTTGAGATCCAAAATCAACATGTGCTCATCTATGTCATCAAGAACATCTAATCCTAGATTGTCATTACACATTTCACTTCTAATCTAATCATGTAAAAATCAACAAGTTTGTCCAGTCATTTTTTAGACAAACATAATCATAAAAGCCCTCTTCATTTCCACTCTCAATAGTGACATATAAACCATTCAACTCATGCTCATCATTGGGACTAGGTGTGCCATCATACTCAATGCCTTCTTTACTGCCAATTGGCTGATATGTATTGATTGATTGTGATAATTCAACAGTTTCAGTGCTTACAAGGGTACACCATACTTAGCTTGCTTGTCATAACAATCATCATGTTGATTATTCATTATGATTCTAACATCATCATTACTTATCATGAAATCCATTGGTTTTTTTTTAATTACCTTTGTGATGATTACTCCCATGACCTTGATTGACAATAGATTGCTGATTTGAGATGACTTCATACTTGTCTTTATGACGCCTCAATGAAATGCCATCTCATGGAATGCAATGATTGCAAGATATGCAAAAAATGAATTTTTTGATAATGCTTATAAACTTTCAAGAAAATACAATTGGTGGGTGCAAATCCAAATTCCACAACCTTAGCTTGTATCCTCCTTGCCTATGCCAAAATGGGATCTTTGGAACATGGTATGGACATCCATCAAAGCATAAAAGATATGGAAATTTTGTTAGATGTTGTAGTTACAACTGCCCTTGGAGACATGTATGCAAAGTGTGGAAGCATAGACAACGCATGTGAATTGTTTGACATGATGCCTCAAAGAAATGTCGTCACATGGAATACAATGATTGCAAGATATGAAAAAATTGATTTTTTTGATAAGGCTTTAGAAACTTTCAAGCAAATGCAATTGGTGGGTGTAAAGACAAATTCCACAACCTTAACCAATATCCTCCCTTCATATTGAAAAATAGGATCTTTGGAACATGGTATGGACATCCATCAAAGCATTAAGGATATGGGAATTTTGTCAGATCTTGTAGTTGCAACTACCCTAGTAGACATGTATACAAAGTGTGGAAGCATAGACAAGGTACTGAACTGTTTGACATGATGCCTCAATGAAACACTATTTCATGGAATGAAATGATTACAAGATATGCAAAAAATGGATTTTTTGATAAGGCTTTATAAACTTTCAAGAAAATACAATTGGCAGGTGTAAATCCAAATTCCACAACCTTAGCCAATATCCTCCTTGCCTATGCCAAAATGGACATCCATCAAAGGATAAAAGCTTTGGGAGTTTTGTTAGATGTTGTAGTTGCAACTTCCCTCAGAGACATGTATGCAAAGTGTGGAAGCATAGACAAGGCACGTGAACTATTTGGCATGATGCCTCAAAGAAATGTCACCTCATGGAATGCAATGATTGTAAGATATGAACAAAATGGATTTTTTTTTATGTCTTTAGAAACTTTCAAGCAAATGCAATTGGTTGGTGTAAATCCAAATTCTAAAACCTTAGAAATGGTATCTCTGGAACACGATATAGACAGGCATCAAAGTATAAAGGATATAGGAATTTTTTCAAATGTTGTAGTTGCAACTACCCTACGAGACATGTATGCAAAGTGTGGAAGCATATACAAAGAACGTGAACTGTTTGACATGATGCCTCAAAGAAATGTTGTCTTGTGGAATGCAATGGTTGCAAGATATGCACGAAATGGATTTTTCATAAGGCTTTAGAACTTTCAAGCGAATGAACAAAAGAAACTTTCAACCAAATAAAATTGGCACGTCTAAAACCAAATTGTACAACCTTATCCAACATCCTCCTTGCCTATGCCAAAATGGGATCTGGGGAACATGGTGTGGACAACCATCAAAGCATAAACGATATAGGAATTTTGTCACATATTGTAGTTACAGCTGCCCTTGTAAACATGTATGGAAAGTGTGGAAGCATAGACAAGGTGCTTGATCTATTTGACATGATGCCTCAAAGAAATGCATAGTCTCATGGAATGCAATGATTGCAAGATATGCACAAAATGGATTATTTGAAAACAATTTATAAACTTTCAAGTAGATGCAATTGGCATGTGTAAAACCAAATTCCTGTAATGATAATTGATCATCATATTATATATTTAATATAAATTGTCATATACATAATTTCATGAACATAACGTCTAGTGTATATATAAAGCCATATAGGCATGTCCAAACAAAGCGGATACAAGCAAATATAAAAATATATATCGGTAACATACAAAAGTATGTGTACAAAGCCATCTAGGCATACAAAAAATGTCCCAAAATCTAGTCTCCTATGAACTTTCATCAAATAATCAACGACCCTTGCTTGGCCATGAAGATGGAGAGCCAATTAGTGACTCATCCTCTCTCTCTCTCCCATTGAGTAGACCTCCTCAATAGAGCTTTTTGTAGCACCACCTATTAATACAATCAAACAATATGCACATTAATATAGAAAACATGAAATATATAACATCACTTATGTAATTGATCACTTACCGCTACCTGATGATCACTCTCAATCATCTTTTCTCTCTCTTCATCCGTAGTTGGATGGGTTGGAGTTGTGACCTCCTGTGAGAAGTATCAAGAAGCAAAATCAAGACAAAACATAAATATCATTTATGTACATCAAATGACATGAGATAAAACAAGAAATACAAAATAACATTTTCATGTTATTGGCTCATACCTTGATCAAAGGATTTGAAGACAACACAGTTGCAGCAATGCCTGCCTACACTGACTCATGAAGATCAGGAGGAATCTCCATATTCAACATCTAAAAATAGAGTTCAAGGATATTAGATTAAAATAGATACATAACATTATTTAAATGCATAATGATTACAAATGGTTAAATTTACCTCCGTATAAGTGGTTTTGTGTCCAGGGGACCAAGGAAACCATAGAGGTGTTGGTGAAGCTCCCTGTTGAAATCATCAATTTGTCACTAAATAATATTACCATTGATATATGTACAATATTTACGATCATGTGATAAATTACATACCTAATGACTTGACCTCCTCTCATAACCTGCCAATGGATGGCTAACAGAGGTAGGATGAAGAATCTGACCTTAGAATTTCATTGTGCAAACAATTACATACATTAATTTTGACTTATAATAAAGATAGTCATATAAAATTAATTACAAATTTTAAATAAGAATATATTAAATCAAGATGAAACTTGTAAAATATTACCTGAGAGTCAATACCAAATGTACATTGTAAGACATCATTTGTGAGAACAATATCATCCAATATGGATGTGTCTAGCATTGGATGTTGCCCCTGTGTCGCAACATCTTGTTGAGAGTCCTACCGCGAGTCTTGCATCCCATAATCTCACAGGTTCCCACATGAACTACACAAATGTGGGGACAAATGACACCTGCTGCTCTCACCCTCATTGGCTTGGGTGAGATCATCATTGTGTTGTGCTAGAGGTTGTGTGAGAGCATTCAATGAATGTAGTGTTTCAACCTCAACACTCTCCTTCAAAGTCAAAGGGAGTGACACATGTTTTGGCCTCAACAGGAGTCTAGGTACATAGTTTTGGTTTCACTAAGCCACCTCTCTATCTTGGGCAAAGCCACCACCTCTACCATGGAACTCTAGAATGTCAAAATAATTAGGAATCTTCTTGAGGATGAACTCGCAATGGAGTTTCCTTAAGAAATATTATGGCACCTCATTGTTGTTGCATGGATGCTCTTCAAATGCTATGTACCATCTATCCCAAAAGTTTTGGGATATATCTTGATTCCTACACCAATGAATAGGGAAGTGTTTGCAAGTCTCTTCTAATCTTTGGTTAGTTTTAGGATTAATAAAGTGTGAACATAATGCATATTTTGTAATTTTGTAATTTTTCACTTGTTCATAAGACAATTGTCGGCATAGTATTGCCAACACCTCTCCCTATAGTCATGAAATTCAGTGATTTGTTTTGTCACTAATTCAGTGTGAGAAACAATCATCTCTAATGACTTTGCAAGCACTCTCCTACAATCGGTGCTTGCACTTGGATTGTTTAACATTTCAATTAGGGTTTGAAGATGTTTTTTATTTTCTTCTATTTCCCTAAATAGTTTTCTTGAGTATCTCTTTCATGGTGAGGACGTGAAGGTGGGGGTTTTGAGGTTTTGAGGGTTTTTGGGGTTGTTTTGACCCTTCTCAGCTGGATTTGTGTTTTGTCCTACCTCATTAACTATAAATTCAATATAAAAAACTAATCAAACATTGCAAAAGTCAAAAATTCTTTTCAAACTCATAAAAATTAATCAAACCCTACCTTCTTCGGCTACTAGACCCTCTACATTTGCTTCACAATGTCTTCAAGAGTGGGTTTGGTGAGGTGGCATCATGAAAATGTCGATCTCTCTTTGCACTTGCTTGATTTGCCCTTCCTTGAATGTGATCGCACTATGTCACTAGTTTTTTCTCTCCAAACTCTATTTTTAGTTGTGGGTATAAGGAAATGTGTGTTTTTTACTTTTATGTAGAGAAAAATGTGAGCCTGTTATAACGTGCTCACATTTTGCTATGCATGGGACCAAAAATTCATGTGACGGCTTTTTGGTCACACAACTCCATGCATACACCCATATGGGGTATATAATGACACTATTCTCCAATAATCTCACTTTTCTTAATTATTTATTTGTTGTGTGCAATTTCCTTTTAGTGTAAAGTAGATTGATAGTCTTCTCTCTCATTCTCATTTCATCTCTCTTAAGTTGTTAGATTTATTATAAGTTAATTTAAATAGTACTATATATATAGTAATTATATATTATTTTATATCTATATTTAATAATGTATAATAATCAATATAACTAAAATATATAATTTACAATTATAAAATAAATATATATAATTAAATAAATTTTCCCCAGAAGAAAAAAGAAATGGCGACGAGGAGCATAAACCGTTGGCCTTTCAGGGAAGGAGGTGGAAGAGGCAAAAATGGAGATGCAAGATTCTCAGGTTGTTTCAAAGAAGATTTTGAAAGGCAAAGAAAAGATTTCGAAAGGGATTGGAGAGGACAAAATAGAAATCATAATTTCTATGGGTCAAGGAAGGGAGAAAACTCTACATGTAAACCAAAAGGACAAACAAAAGGGGAGCATTTCAGACAAAGATGACAAACTAGAGAGGAAAAGGGTAAGGAAGTTTTCGTCTTTCAAAAACCTTCTATAGGATTAGAGGTAGAAAAGAATGATGAGGATAAAATAGAAGAGTTTATATTGGGAGTCAACAGAATACCATTAAGGGATAAAAAAGCCCAAAGAATTTTGAAGTTAACACATTCTAAATCTCTAAATTCTTCAGTTCAATCTCTAAAAGAAAAAACATTTATAATAAAATGGGCTAATTTATGGCTTGTTTGGGCAAGAATTAGCAAATGATGTAAATATAAATGGGGAGAATTGGTGATTGTCAGAAATCTGCCCAAAGGTTTTTTCTTAGTTATTTGTGAAGCGAGGGAGAAAAAAAAATGTATCATTCAGGGAGGCCCTTGGATAATGGACGAGGTGGGTATATACATAAAAGAATGGGAACCTAATTTTGACCCTCTAAATCATAACATACACATTACTCCAATGTGGATCAAATTATATAATTTCTTCTTACTGAATATTGGGAGGAAAACATGTTGAAGCATATTGGTAATTGTATAGGGGATTTTATTAAAATGGATGATTCTACCGCTAAAGGTGCCTTTGGTATATAATCAAGGATATGTGTAAATATTAATTTGGCTTCTATAATCCCAAATAGAATTGAAATAGTCTCATGGAATGGTGAATGGGAGTAGAAGATAGAGATTGAAGGGCCATCCCTGCCTTTGGAAGAAGAAAGTTCTGAAAAGGAAGGGCAATCCCCGTCTTTCGAAGAAGAAAGTTCTAAAAAAATCTATAGAGATGAACCAAAAAAAGAGGATAAGACTTCATGTAGGGAAGAACAAGAGTAGGAGGAAGAATGAGAAATAAAAGATAAAAATAGGGGTTGAAGAGATAGTAGAGACATGGGTAGAATCAAAAGATAAAACAGAGGAAGTATCTAGAGAAGAAACAAAGGATAACACATAAAAAAGCACATTTGAATTTTAGCACTAGAATTGTTTGGTCTTGTAGAAGAGAATAAAGGCATGCCCATAAGATTGGAAACGGGATTCCAAGAAGAAACAAAGGAGTTTGAAGAAGCAGAAATAAACACAGAAACAATGACAATTCCAGAATGTGCTCAGGAATCAATCTCTATTAAAGATTTAGAAGAAAAAGTGAGGGATATTTTTCAGGAGAAGGAATCTCTGTAGATGGAGCAATCTGAGATAAGTCAGACATAAAGTAAAAAGGACAAACCATATGTTGGAGATTTAAAATGAAAAGGGAGAAAGTCAAATAAAGAAAAATTGTTAAACGAAGGAGATGCCGAGGGTCAGATGAAAATAAATATGATGCTGAGATTTGGGAAGGGAGTTCCCATTCCTAATGAGCCATGAGGATACAATCTTGGAATGGTAGGGGTCTTAACACCCCTAACAAAAAGTGCTTGGTAAAGCACCATATGGATATTTCAAGAGCAGACATATTTATGATTCAAGAAACAAAGATGGATAATAGAGAAGCAAAGATAATGAAAAGTAAACTAAAATAGTGGAACAATGATTCTGTTATATCGGATGGAGCTTCAGGAGGAATAGCTACCCTTTGGTGCCCAGAGAATGTGGCTCTAGAACTTCTATGCAGTTCAAAACATTGGTTGGTAAGCAAAGTTTCTCACCTTAGGTCTAGTTGGAACTTTATTTTGATTAATGTATATGGGCCAAATTTAGTAGTGTTAAAGAAGAGAGTTTGGTGAGAAGTGGATATTCTGATAGAAACATTCTCAGATAATCCCATAATAATAGGGGGTGATTTCAATGCCATTTTGGCAAATGAGGACAAATTGGGGGGGAGGGGGTGTTTAAGAAGAAGTCTCAATCTCAATTAGATTTTGCAAATTTTGTGAGTAGGAATAGTTTGTTGGATATTCTGATGAAGAATGGAAAATTCACTTGGACCAATCAGTGATTGGGTTTCAGTAATATTGTTGAGAAATTGGATAGATTCCTTTGGAAGGGAGATTTGGGAGTTTCACAATATCATTGTGAGAGTAGTCTGATTCCATGTTTAGGTTCGGATCACTTTCCCATTCAACTAGACATATTGGAAGATCAAAAACCAGTTAGGAACCCTTTCAAATTTGAAAACATGTGGTTTAGAGATCCTATATTTCTTGGAAAATAGAAGAATGGTGGAAAGAGAAGGAAATGAAAGGGTCTAAGTTGTTCTCCTTATTTTGTAAGCTCAGACATGTTAAAGAAAACATTAATAAATGTCTAGAATAGGGAAATGTTTAAGGACATTTTTGAAGAAAAAAAGAGATTAGAAAGAGAAATGGGGGAACTGAATTAGGAAGTTTTTGTTAGAGGTATGGATGAAAATAATTTTAATAAAGAGAAAGAGCTTCTTAGTTAATACTCAGAAATACTTACAAGGGAAGAAATTTTTTGGACATAGAACTCTAGAGAAGTCTAGCTAAAGGAAGGAGATAAAATTCAAAAAAAATCACAACTTTGTTAAAATCAGAAGAATAAAGAATAAAATTTCAAGAATGACTAAGGAGGATGACACTATTTTAGATAAAGAATAATCTATCAAGGAGGAGGCAGTGAATTTCTATAGGAATTTGTTGAATAACCAGGAGGGATCAAATCCAACATTTCAAACACAATTGATCTAAAATATTCCCAAATTGGTGAAAGAAGAACACAATAATTTGTTGCTAAAGGGATTTACAACATAGATTGATAGAGAAGATAATGTTTAAATTAAAGATTTAAACATTGGCCGACTAAAAGACTATATGTGTGATCAGTTTTGAAGAGAAGATGAATATATTGAAGACAAAGACAAGAAGACAGAGAATATATGAAGAGCATCTATTACATTCTAAAGTAGCATTTTAAGTTAAATAAGCAATGTTGATTTAAGAAGGCCGACATCTCATGCTTTGGCACTAAAGTTTTTTGAAGGTTCAAAACTGAATACTAATGTCAAGGCCAACCCAAGATGGTGCATTCTTTGTGAAGAATAAATACAAAATTAAAGAAGCTGACCCCTTTAAATATTAGTAGGGTCGATTCACTTTAAATGAGCACCTCATTGAGGAGATGTTGGGAGTTAAGTTAAAGATACAAATAAATTTAATTTAATTATTTCATGAGGCTGACCCACTTGAAGTCACCTCCCTTTGTGATGTCTTTTCATAAAGTCACCCCATTATTAAAGAGTCACCTCCCCTCATAAAGAAGTATGATGGGTATAAAGGCAAGGTGAATTGGACATAAACAAGAGGTGTGTGCAAGAAGTTGAGTCCACGTTTTGGCCAATAAGTGGAAGTGTTTTCCCTAGTTTTCAGAATTTGTCACATTTGACCTAAAAATTTGAGGCACTCAAAGGTGGAATCTTGAAAAAAGTCAATAATATGAAATGTAGTACTTGGAGTCTAGTTTCCAAATATGTAATTTTTTTAATACCCAGATGATACAAATTGATTTTTAATATGTGTTTCTAAAAACCACTGTTTAAAAGTCACTTTTTTTTTACTATACCATGCACGTGTACGTCATCCATATTTTGACCTAAATAATCCTATTTTCTAAATACTTTTACGAAAAGATTTGTAATTCACTAAAGCACGTTTTTCATATTTTTTTGTAATTTTTTATTAAATATTTTTTTATTAATTTTTTATTGGCCATTTTTGGTGTTTTAAAAAATCATCATGTACGTCACGCATAAGATGACCTAAACTTATCATTTTTTGAATTTTTTTTCAAATTGAAAAGAATTGTTTGAAGTACGTTTCCGTACAATTTTTTTTACAAATAATTATTTTAATAAAAAGTCATTAAAATACTAAAAAACCCTGATAATTCAAATTTATGGACCTGTTTCATCATAAATTAATTTGAAAATAGAAAAACTAATCCAATTGTAAAAAAAAATACATATTTGGAATCTACATTGTCTCCTGTAATGGGTTTTAATTTCATCAAAAAAATTTGCAAAAAAGGCCTTCAGACATATGCCCAAAGTCACTATTTTGTTGTGACATTGACAGGACCTTCAACTTGTAGGTCAAACTAGGTCCAAAGCCAAGGGTCGGGCTCCCAAGCCTTTTTTCGACCCAAAACCCATAGCAAAAATTGGGTCAAAAATTCAAATTTTATGAAATGAGATCCCATTTTGAAATGGGATACGTGATACCGTTTCAAAATGGGATCCCGCTTTTGGCTCGCGATCCCAAAGCATAACGAGATCCCATTTCATAAAAAGTGAGATCCCGTTTTGGTTTACCCGATTTCAGGTTTTTTTCTAAGTCAGAAACTTCCACCTTAAGTGGACTCATCTTTGTGCATTTACCCCAAGGCAAGCAATCAATGATTTATTTCTGAGTTTTGATAGAAGATTTAGAAGTATAAGGGCAAAAAATGAAGTGTATTTCAGACCTATTTTGAAAGAATATATGTAACCCATGTATGAAGGATACATGCAAATGTATGTGAAGAATATATGTGAAGATTAAGAGTAGATTGATAAGGAAATTAGAGCAAATATAAAGGTAGAAATTTATGTGAAGATATTGCCATACTTATGATCAATTTTATCAAAAGAGATTGTGCATGAGTTGTGATAAGATTTGTGAAGGAAGGATATTGTGTGAGTTGTGATTAGATTTGTGAAGGAAGGATATTGTGTGGGTTGTAATTAAATTTGTGAAAGGAAGAGAATTAAAATTTAGATCTTGTGAAGACATATCATCCAGTGAAGAAGTCATAGGTTGGGGCCTATCAAAGAAGAGATTGGAGTCTCTTGCTGAGTTGAAGCTCAGTTGTGGGGATTGGTGTCTCCAGTGGGTTGGTGCTCACAAAAGAATAATTGTAAGAGAAGTAGGTTGGTGCCTACAAAACAAGATCAATATATATAAGCAATATTTTTCTGTGGTTTTCTTCCGCAAGGGTTTCCATGTAAATCATGTGTTCTCTCTATGTTTGTAATTGCTAGATCTTGCATGTTTATTATTGTAATGGTTGATTAAGTTTTGAAAAGTAAAAGATTGTATTATACTGATTCAACCCCCCTTCTTAGTATATTGTGTGCTCATCAATTGGTATCAGAGTGGATTCCTTTAGAGAGATCTTAATCACTTTAAGGTAGATCTTAAAATCACACATGGCCAGACAGGATGGATATGGATGCTCCTCAAATAGGGCACCATTGTTTGATGGAACCAACTATGCCTTTTGGAGCGTAAGGATGGAGACTTATTTGAATGCTCTAGGGTTTGACATATATGGCAATCTGTTGTGAATGGATATACTGCTCCTACATCACTACCAATGGATAAGGATGGAAAGAAGGAAAGCAAAAATAATGTCAAGGCCAAAAATGCTATTTTATGTGGTTTGGTTGAATCAGAGTTTGTAAAGGTAATGTGTTGCAAATTTGCCTGTTGGTGCCTACATAGACATTCAAATTTCAAGCATTCAAGTTCGCAGGCACTTTTCAAGAAAATAGAGAAAATTCTATGTCCCCCAGCCTTTTATAAGTTTGCATGTCTTTGTATGTACATGCAAGCTCAAATGTACATTGGCGGGCCAAAAAAATGCTATATCGGCCTTTGAAAATGCATAAAATAGTTGTATACATGTGTCTTTGTATATACAAGGCCACTTGTATATACATGCAGCTTTGAATGTACATTCGGGCATACAAGGCGGTTTGTATGTTCAATCGGCTTCAAAAGGTGCAAAAAATGGTTATTTGTATGTTGCAGATTCCAGGGAATATTTTGCCCTTGTACATCAGGTTCGCATGCATATTGGGTTTGTATGTCTGCACATACAAGAGCAATATACAAGGAGGAAATGTGCAAGGTCCGATGCACATACAAGATGAATAGTGAATGGGGTCATCGGTGTAACCACATGTGTCAGCCGCTCAACAAAAAGTCCTTCCGATGGCCGATGCATACAAGGCGGCGCACATACAAGAGGAAAAGATACAAAAGGTGGGGTCCACTGATTGTATGTTTGCACATACAATCAAATATACAAGCCCAATATACAAAGGCATTTGCTAGGTGATTTCGGCCAGACCTTGCTCATCGGCGGATGCTCCCAGTGTAATTTCGACGACTGATGGATGAAAGTGCATGGTGATGATGAACAAATCACGAGCTGCCATGTGTCCTAAACAGTTGTATGTATATGTTGAATGCATATACAAGGGAGAAAAAGGCAAAACAAAAGGAGGAAAAGCCAGTGATAGAATGAAGGTGCCTACGTGGCACAATTTCATTGGCTCTTGACTAGTCAACGTGATTTGTGGCCACAGATCTGGCGATGCAGAAATTGATCGACAGCTAGCTTCAAATTTTAGAGAACAATGGGTTTCCTTTGTATGCACAAGCGCATTTCAATTGGGAAAACATTATATGCACATTGCTAACGAGTTTGCACAGGCTACGGGTTGGTGGCCATTAATGGTAAATTTTGCAGTAGTTCAGTCGACGATGGACATGCCACCTACCAAATTTATGTAGAAAATCCTCAGGCGGCAGCTCAAATCCCAATTCCACCTGCTTCTTCCTCTTTGCATCTCTACAACATTCAATTCTTTAGGCGCCATTCTCGTGGTACACTGCATCTGGCGAATTTTGAATTTTGCCATGTAATTAATGCTGAGTGCACGTTCTGAGTATATTAGAACTGTGTCACTCATTTTTTCAAGAGTTTTTGGGGGTTTTTGCTATTTTTGGACCTTGAATACAAGGTATTCGCATTTTTGAAAGGCAAATTTTTGTTACAGACTCGGTCCTTGGTCTGGTGTATTAGTCTTTCTTGCTTTGTAAATGGTAATTTCCTGCATGATGATTTTCTATGCAGATTGAATTCAAATGAGAAACACTTCGAGTGTGTGTTGTGTATGATTGTCTCCTATATGTTCTTTGTTTTCCTTTCAAACAAGGTTGTCAAGGGCTTCCAAGTTTTTCAGTATATACTAGTCATACTGTGTGTTTGGTTTTTAGCATCTGCTCAAGGAGTGGATTAAATAGGCTTTTGATCAGATATAAAGGAAAATAGATTGCATCATAGGATTTGCAAAGTATGATCATAGCTAATACTCTTTCGTGGACATGTTGATGTTAGGCAGTGATATTTTAACTAGGTCCTCTACATATGAAGTTATGTTGTCATGGGGAAACATTTGCATTCACAAATTTGACTCTGTTGCCCAGATAAGGCACTAGTTTAGGAATTTGTCTGTTCAAAGGGTCTACGCAAATCCCATAACTCCAACCATTAAAAAACAAATCATTTCAATACTTCCAACTTGTTAGTTGTAGGAGTAGAAAGTAGGATCCCTGCATACTCTCATACCTCAACCAGTCAGATAATGCCCAAGAATGTTGCCAACCTTGTGATTTATCACATAAATCTTGGTCCAAAAGTGAGAGTATTCTGCCTATTATTGTAAAGCTAAATCATCCTACCATTTGGGTGAGTCAAGTTATATCTTTAGCTATAGGGATACCCCCCTTGGTGCGGCAGAACCAGAAGTGAAGGGGAGGCAGCTCACGTAACCTCATGTAATCTATTGGCTGAATCAACCCATGCATTGGAGCTAGCAAACCCTCTGCCGATTCGTGATCCAACACTGCCAAAGAGATGTGGGATAAGATAAATAATATTCATGAAGGCAATGACAAAGTTAAGAAGGCCAAGCTCCAAACCCATAGAAGATAATTTGAGAGCTTAAAGATGAGAGATGATGAAAATATTTGAAAATTATGCAGCCTACATCCTCTATGTGGATGAAATTGTCAATACCATTAGAGGACTTGGTGAAGAGATGGAAGAATCCATGATAGTACAAAAGGTACTAAGATCTCTTCCTATGAGACTTGATGTAAAGGTGTCAGCTATTAAATAAATGATAGACTTGGATAAGATAAGAAAGGATGAACTACATGGGATCCTCATGGCATACAAAATGAGGACAAAAAAGAACAAATCATCTGAAAAAGAGGCTGCATTTAAAGCTTCAAAGAAAATGAGAAATAAAAGGTATGAATCAAGTGATAGCTCCAGCAGTGAGTTGGATGTAAAAGAAGTCCATTTTGAAAGAAGGGTCAAGAATGGACATGGGAAGCACAAAAGTAAGTTTAAATGTTTTAATTGTGGTAAATTAGGTCATTTTTCTTCTAAGTGTCCATAGGGAAAAAGTGAGAGCAACGATTATGAAGAGGACTACGATATGAAGAAAGAAAGAGGATATCAACAATATAGGAAGGGTTACAATCGAATTCAATATGAGAAAAGGAAGAACCTCCAAAAATACAAGAAAAGCCTTTATTCTAAAGAAATTAGTAGCTCATCCGACGAAAGCAATGAAGGCTTCTCTGACAATGATAGGGAAGAAATACTTTTCATGGCAATAGAAGAAAGGAACGATGCCATTAAAGATGAAGACAAAAGAGAAAAAGAAAGAGATTTAGAATAAGAATGCAGTGAAGATGAAGGAGAAGTGGATCTCGAGGAGGAACTTCATTTTGCCTACCATGAGATTGAGAAGCTTAGAAAGAGGGGTTCAAAACAAAAGTTGCAACTACAAAAATATGAAGAAATCCTCGATGCAAAAGCAAATATGTTGAAAAGTCTTGAAGAAGTGAAAATGTTCATCATCAACTTGAAGATTCAAATAGAAGAGGCAAAGAAGATAGAAGAGAAAGATTTTAGCTAAAGACAAAGGAAGCAGATTGTGAGAGACTAGAGTCTGAAATTGTTTCCTTGACAAAGGAATTAGAGAAAACAAAATCTCAACTAAATAGAAAATTAAAGGTTGAGAAAAGTACCAAAATGTTGCATAATATTATTAGTTCCCAAAGGTCAACATTCAATAAAATAGGCCTTGGTTTTGAAGAGAATCAGAAGACTACCAAAGAAAGCTCAAGTTCTAAGGTTACAAAGTTACAAAAGAAAACAAATGTGGAGAAGCCCAAAGGATATGCAAATGTGCTTAAGAGCTCCATAAATGCTGATAGTTCCAAGAAGAGAGAAAGTAATATCACTGAGAAAATCAATATTCGTCACAAAGGCAACAATGAAAATTTTAGAAGACCATTCCCTCCAAGGCAAGCATAAATGAATAGGTTTCAACATTAATTTTATGGTTATTGCTATTCTTGTAATCATTTTGGTCATAAGGCAAGGGATTGTAGAATACAAGTAAATTTTTTTGGATGGAACAAGAGTAGAAGTCCATATGAGTTCTCAAGAAGGAACTACAATGTATTTACTCCCTTGTTGGATTACAATGGTTTGTGTTACAAGTGCAACAACTATGGACATACAACATGCTTTTGTAGAAGTGGTCTTGTGGAACCCACTAGGCAGAACAAGAAAGTGGAAGCTATGGATAGTCAAAAGGAAGAAAATACAAAAGTATGAAGAAGGAAACATGAGAAATATAATGAGGAAGAAGTTATGCGTGTGTGAACTGCACTTCATGCACAAGTGGTATCACCAAGTTCATAAGGAGATGTACGAGTTTAGGGAGAGCTATCCAAAAGCATCATCTTTTAGCTCCATAGAGAAGGCATTTAGAGATAGATCAATTAATGACTATTATAAGGGTAATGAGCAGCCCATTACCTTTAATATCAAAGGAGTAGAATTAGAGACAGGGGGAGCATCAAAAAAAGGGAGCATGACAGATAGGGAGAGTAGTACAAAAAGAGAGAGTTATAGAAAAAGGGAAAATAATGTCATTAATATCAAGGGGAAGAGTTACAACAAAGAAGAATTATAGGAAAAAGAGAATGAAGTCGTTGATGTCAAGAGGAAGTATTACAGAAAGGAGGACCTTTATAGACAGGGGGAGCTCTTTAGACATGGGAGCATCACAGAAAAGAGAGAAACATATCATGAAGAAAAGAAGTATAGTAAGTGTCCCTTTTCCATTGATGTCAAAGGGGGAGAGATATAGAAAGGAGAAAATTATGTTTGTGTTTCCATCAATGACAAAGGGGGAGATTGTTGGAAATATTGTCATTGATGTCAAGAGTGTATCAATGAGAAATATTGGCAAGATCATCATAGATGTCAAAGGTGCATGGACATGTTGTCATTGATGTCAAATTAGCAATATCACTAAATTTAAGGTGTAAATGTTGTTATCATCATTCAATGGAATGTCTAAGGAAAATTGGACCAATCGTTGAGCTCATTCAGTGGAATGTCTAAGGCAAATTGGATCAATCATTGAGCAGAGATTCATAGAGAAGATAATGTTTAAATTAAAGATTTAAATATTGGTTGACTAAAAGATTATATGGGCAATCAGTTTTAAAGAGAAGATGAATATATTAAAGACAAAGACAAGAAGATAGAGAATATATGAGGAGCATATATTACATTCTAAAGTAGCATTTTAAGTTAAATAAACAATATATTAAGAAGGCCGACATCTCGTGCTTTGGCACCAACTTCTTTTGAAGGTTCAAAACTAAATACTAATGTCAAGACCAACCCAAGATGGCACATTCTTTGCAAAGAATAAATATAAAATGAAAGAAGCTGACCCCTTTAAATATTAATAGGGTCGACTCACTTTAAATGAGCACATCATTGAGGAGACGTTGGGGAGTTAAGTTAAAGATACAAATAAATTTAATTTAATTATTTCATGAGCTCGATCAACCTAAAGTTGCCTCCCTTTGTGATGTCTTTTCATAAAGTCATCCCTTTATTAAAGAATCACCTCCCCCCATAAAGAAGTATGATGGGTATAAAGGCAAGGTGAGTTGGACATAAACAAGGCAAGCAATCAATGATTTGTTTATGAGTTTTGAGAGTAGATTTAGAAGAAGGGCAGAAAAATGAAGTGTATTTCAGACCTATTTTGAAAGAATATATGCAGCCCATGTATGAAGGATAAATGCAAATGTATGTGAAGATTAACAACAGATTGATAAGGAAATTAGAGCAGATATAGAGGCAGAAATTTATGTGAAGATATTGCCATACTTATGATCACTTTATGAAAAGAGATTGTGCATGAGTTGTGATCATATTTGTAAAGGAAGGATATTGTGTGAGAATTGTGATCAAATTTGTGAAGGAAGGATAATGTGTGGGTTGTAATCAGATTTGTGAAAGGAAGAGAATTAACATTTAGATCTTGTGAAGACATATCATCCATTGAAGAATTTGTAGGTTGGTGCTTATCAAAGAAGAGATTAGAGTTTCTTGTTGAGTTGGAGCTCAGTTGTGGGGATTGGTGTCTCCAGTGGGTTGGTGCCTACAAATTCTATAAGTGAGGATTGGTGTCTCTAGTGGGTTGATGCTCACAAAAAAATTGTAAGAGAAGTAGGTTGGTGCCTACAAAAGAAGATCAATATTGCTCACAGAAAAATTGTAAGAGAAGTAGGTTGGTGCCTACAAAAGAAGATCAATATATATATAAGCAACATTTGTTAGACACACAAATATATTGAGAAGGGTGGTGAATCAGTATATATTCAAATTCTTTCCTTTTAGATGCATTCAATCCAATATAAATAATTAATCCACATGAAACAAAAGAACAAATACACACATGACACAAGATTTACATGGAAACCCAAGATTGGAAAAACCACGGTGAGCAAGCTACTTGGATCTACTATCCAAATTCAGCCTCATAAATAAAATAAAGTATACAATGAGTTTTATGGGTACCAACCTAAAGGAGACATCAATCCACTGTTACAATAATTTATGAGCACCAACTCAATGGAAGCACCAACTTCCTAAAATAGAGTTTTATGGGCACCGACCCAAAGGAAGCACCAACTCCCTGAAACAAAGTTTTATGGGCACGAACCCAAAGGAAGCACCAACTCCCTTAAGTGCTACAACACTTACAAGATGAGGCACCAAGCTATGCTCTGCAATTCTGGACTAATGGATTAATCACCTCCGCAACAATATCTTTGCTAACAATTTGATTTCCTTGACTTGTTCTAATAAATCAGATACATCTGCATTATCATCTCAGATATCCTCTTAATCTCTTGACTAATTCTGATAACTCAAATACCTCTGCAATACTAACTCTATTATAGGTTATGCATCATTTCTTACAGAGTCACTTGATTCCTTTTTATCATTAATTTATCATTGCATGCACACACCTTGTAGAAATATTTTACCTTCATATATATCCTCCACAAGCCTTCTAAACATCATCTTTGTCGGTCTTAAATGTAACATGTATCATGAAATGTGTAACTGACCTTACTTGTCGGCTCCCAAATCATCTGCGGTAATGTAGGAGTGAAAACCCATTATGTGGTTCATACCAAGGAATCTAATGGACCCATTTTACTTCCTCTGAAGCTTTCTTTCTAGCACACACTCCTAGATGCACAACACAAGCATTCAAATATACCATGTCAGCTCTGCAAACACTTAACATTTCATACATTAGCTCTGTTGGGAATTAAGGTGTCTCAACCTTGGTAAATTCCTTGTATTATTACATTGCATTTATTTATTTATTACCTATTATGTAATTAGGATTCAAATCCTAAGTTGTCATCTTGTGGGAGTTGGCACAGTGATGTGTCATCCTACATGGAAGATGACAAGTTGTAATTTTGTCCTCACATGAGGAGATAGGCGTCCCACTTACTGGTAGGAATATTTTGCCATGTGTTGGCATCTTGGATGTTGTGTAAGGGAATATTGATTGAAATGGTTATGACGGATTCCTATGACAAAGTTATGACATGTAAGAGTCAGAAATAGGAGATTCTATGACAAGTGAAGACATGTGTCGAAGAGCATCTTTGAAAAAGGCATCTTTGGGTGCCCCAAGGTGGAATATGACATTTTGTAAGAGAATTAGCTATTTATAGCGTATGTATGATAGATTCTCTTATAACTGTAAGTTATGACAGCTATGACAGATTCTATGATGGTTGTAAGAGTCGTAAGAGCATCTGTCATAGCCTATTTTGGAAATAGGTGACCTCCTTGGGATGGGGTGACTTGACAAGTGTTAGGAGCATCCTATAGTGTTGGACAAGTGTCCATAGGCATGGGTTTTGGGCCATGAGGCCATGTTGGACGCCCATCTCAATGTGGAGCCATTTTTTCCTTGTATTTGTTATATAAACAGGTGCTTTTGAGAGGAGAAACACTATAGGTTTGACAAGTACTGTTATGCTACTGAAACATCTCCAAATACGAGTGTTAAAGACTCTTGCAAGAGCATTGGCTCTGTGATTGTAATGTAACCTTCTTTGTTTACGGAATACATTTGAGCTGTGTTTTGGAGTGTGGGGTTTTTCACCCGTAAGGGTTTTCCCCACGTATATCTTGTGTCTCTCTTCTTCTGTCTCACTTTCTTGTGTATGTATTTGCTGCAATATCTCTATTAGTAGGTTAACATAGCTGTAATTGTAAAGATAAAATTTAATTTTCACTCTCCTCCCCTCATTACATTAGTGTAGGAAGTGTTTTCCACACACCTAGCTTCCTTTCAAGCCCCATACCCAATGTGGTACCAGAGAAGTGAAATATCATCAAGTGGTTCATGCCATGAACATTATGAGACCTAAAAAACCTTCCCATACACTCCTCTTTCTAATTTATGCTTCTGCTTGCTGGTGTAAGCAATCAAACATTGATCCCAATATATTTTACACGCTCCAACCACACAGTCTCAACTTAGAACCTTGAAAAACATACTTGTGGTACTTTATATCATTTGAAACCTTAGTATTTCATTCTTGTATCTTTGCTTTACATAATCTCCAAACTGCCAAGTCATATGTGAAGATGTGGTGAAATGCGGTAACTTTGAGTTTCATACTTGATAACCTTATACTGTGATGACCCTATTTTCAGTCTTCTAACTCTGTATGTCCTTGCAGTATTCCATATGCTTTGAAACTTTGATCACACATGCCTCATAGCCATATTTGGCTATCCTTCAAACCATGAGGTCATATCTTCATCTATGGTAGAATGTGGTACAATCTCATGTGCGTCTGTAATACAGTTCTCTGTGCCTTTGATATTTTGATAACTTAGACAATTTCCTTCATATCCCATGCAATGCTTTTCATCAAGTGACAATATATGTAATAATGCAACAAGCATGACTTCATAAATCAAAATACTTTGACAACCTTCACCTATCCATGAACTTCAAAAGATAAGGTACAACTCTATACAACATGTTCATGTCTTTCATCATCGTGTCTTTCACATCACATCTCCTTTAATCACCACTCCTTTGACATCAATGACAACATATGCAACAACATTGTGTCATGGTTTTCTCTTGCAAGGGTTTCCACGTAAATCATGTGTTCTCTTTGTGTCTGTAATTTCTAGATCTTGCATGTTTATTATTTCTATGGTTGATTAGGTTTTGAAAAGTAAAAGATTGTGTTATACTAATTCACCCCCCCTTCTCATAACTGTGTGCTCATCAGGAATCAACTAGACTCATGCAAAAATGAAAATAATGGAAGGGACATTTTGTGGAGGTGAATGGATCTTCTCGAGGCCTGGGAGCACTATGGAACCCCAACACAATGTATGTGGAAAGCATTTAGGAAAGTGAATTCTAGTAGGTAAGCAAAATAAAACATTACACTTCCAATATTAGTCTCATCATAATAAATGTTTATGGCCCCATTGGGGCATATACAAAAAAAGGGAGTTTGGGATCAAATTTCCACCTTCTTGCAAATAATGAATAAAGATGCCACCATACTAGGAGGATACTTTAATGCAATTTTTAATGCTCATGGGGGTCTAGATAAGGTCACTCAAATACAATTGAGCTTCCAAAATTTTTTCAATAACAACAACCATAAGGATATAGTTCCAACGAATGGTTGTTATACATAGAAAAACATAAGATAGAGATTCACAAACATTAAAAAGAGATTAGAACTTTTTTGTTATATGGGGATTGGTCCCATTTCTCTTTATTTTATAAAATCTCTATTCTCCCAGTCTAAGGCTTTGACCACTTCCCTGTTTAATTAATGTTCTCTCCAGATTTGAGACCCTTTAAAGGACTTTTTAAGTTTGAGAATATGTGGTTAAGGGATCCAAAATTTAGTAGAAATATTCAATATTGGTGGACTTTTGTCCCCAAACTAAGAGGAACAAATCTTTTTCAACTCTATAAAAAAATCATCCATATCAAAGCATAGATGAAGCAATGGAACACCGCACACTTCAAGAATATATTTAAAGAAAAAGAGAAAGTGGAGGCAAAGTTGGACTCCCTCAATGAAATAATCATAAAATATGGGATTTTAAGAATCATATTAGAAAGAGAAAGAATTGAAAATCCACTACATGTAGAGTTACCAACACGTCAGCACGCGAAGCAGATCATTGCAAATAGAAATCTAGGGAATGTTGGCTGAAAGAAGGAGATATAAATAGAATTTTTTTTTAGAAATCCATGAAGCATAGAAGAAACTTGAATAGAACATAGAGCATCAAAGACAATGAAGGTTTCTTAGTGCAGAAGGGAGAAGAGTCAATTATTTCGAGTCACTATTGAAAAAAAGTTGAGGATTCAAATGGGCACCTCTAAGAAGAAATCTTGAGAAACATTCCAATATAGGTCTCACTAGAAAAAAATGAATTTATCATGGGTCCTTTTACTAAAGAAGAAGTAAATCTTGAAATTTTCCAAATGGCTCTAGATATAGCTCCAGACTTGGATGGTTTCCCAACCAATTTCTATAAAAAATGCTAGTGGCTGTAGAGGAATCTAGGAAGAAGTCCATAATACTCAAGCATATATAAAATACTTTCATAGCACTCATCCCTAAGAAAAGGCCAATAGAAACATTAAATGTTTTTTCCTAATCTCATTATGCAACACATCATACAAAATAGTGTCCAAGGTCATGGAAACTAGACTCAAAATTTAATTACCTGATATCATATCAAAATAATAGAGTGGATTCATCTCGAGACATTCCATTATCGATAGTATAATCATCACTCATGAGGCCATTCACACAATCAAAACCAGCAAGGCTAAAAGAATGTTGGTAAAAATAGACATAAGGAAGACCTATGACCAAGTTGAGTAGAGATTCCTAATAAGAGTCTTGGAGAGATTTGGATTTTTCAAGAAACGATGTGACTGGATCTTCATCTGTGTATCCACCCCAACATTCTCAGTTCTAGTGAATGGAAATCCATGGGCTTCTTTGGATTGCCTCAAGGTCTTAGACAAGAAGACCCATTATCATCCTTTCTTTTTATAATCATGGCTGAGGTATTGGGATGCCACATCCAAGAAAAAAATTCAAGGGGAGATGGAAAGGAATAAAAGTAGTGCCAAATGTGAGCCCCACAACACACCAAGAATTTGTTGATGACACACTTCTATTTGGAGTATCATGTAGAAGAGAAGTAAAGACAATGAGAGACACCCTAGATTTCTATTGCAAAGCATTGGGTCAAAGCATAAACTGGTCAAAGTTTGAAATATTCTTCTTCATTACAAATATCAAGGAATAGAGAGAGGTTGCAACCATCCTTGGCTTCAAAATTGGTTGGCTTCTAAATATATATCTAGGAATACCTTTATTTTCTGGAGCTAATAAGACCATTCATTGGGACCACCTTCTAATAGGTTGTATCATTTAATGGATAGGGAAATGGTTGTCATCCATAGGTAGAAATATAATTCTAAAGGCAATCATCTAAGTAATACCAATCTTACATTTTGTCTTATCTAAAAGTGCCTAGCAAGATCATTGACTATCCTAATAAAAAATGTGAAACTTCTTTTAAAAAGGAACATTGGAGGACAAAAAATTCCCACTCATTGCATGGGATTCAATATGCAAGCCAAATTAAGTAGGGGACTGGACTTAGAAAATGATTAACCCTTAACATATCCCTAGGTGTCAAAATTGTATGGGGTATGTATTTAAAGCCACATCTCAAATGGGCTAAAATTCTATATCATAATTATTGAGATTTGGAGGCCCTTGAAAGAATACTAATAATGTCCAATCCACTCAATGGATCATCAATCTAAAACTTCATTCTCCCTTGCATACAAGTGATAACCAAACACATCACATGGGAAGTAAAATATGGGAGAAATGACCTATTCTAGGAGGACTCTTGGAATTGGTATGCATCTCTCAAAGAGCTCCCCAACATAGATGAGGCTAGGATAATAATGGAAATCAATTGGGGATGTCATGTGCAATATTATCTCACCTATAGTGAAAGGGAAGGAATAAGGGAATGGCACTAGAAGAATATGTAGGGATTGAGCATCCGAGAGGAACAAATTTGTAGTATTGAAAAGGAGTTGGCTGCCAGGAAAATATTTATCACAAGAGAGGAAGATTGCATCAAGTGATGTGGGGGAAAGTCTTGAAATCACAATGTGAGATTAGGGTACATGTTGGAGGAAGCGACAACCAAAAAGAGGGATGGCCAATGCATCTATGCTGGCACAAAAACTATTTAACAAAGGATGGGGCATTCGTGTGGGCAATCTTGCAAAGGAGAATCCTTACAATAGATAGATTGAGGAAATTTGGTTTCATGGGGCCATTAAGATGTGTAATGTGTAAACAAGAAGAAGGAACTATTAATCATTTAATGATAAATTATAAGTTTATAGATAAATGTTGGTAGTGGATCTGCATGAAATTAAATTGGAGCTCTTCACATCTTGGCCAAATCTTTACAAGTAGGCCGCATTATCCAACATATGGACCATAAGCCTATCAATGGTTCTATTGGAGATATGGATAGAGAGGAACATGTGCATATTTCAAGACAAAGAGATGGAAATCAAGGGTTTTTTGATAAAGTTGGAGAACACAATTGAAGAGGTTATGAATATTGTTGTTAAAACATAGGGTACAAAAAATAGATTCTTCACTTCTTAGGACGATGAATCAATGTAAAGATGGAATGGCCTTAAGGCAACCCTTGTTCATAGGGTTGGAGGGACTAATCCCACATTGAATACAAGGAAAGGGATAAGCTAGACAATCCCCCTAGAAGGATGGTGTAAACTTAATTTTGATAGAGCTTTGTGAGGAAACCCTGGATTTCAGGAGCTAACTATATAATCAAAAATCACAAAGGAGTTATGGTTGGAGTGACCTCAAAGGGTCTTGTGTTAGGAATAAACAATTAACTAGAATCATAGGCACTCCTCTTGGGACTATAATCCTATGAATGATTTGGGATAAAAAGTGCAAATAGAGGGTGAATCTATGGTTATTGTTAATGCAATTAGGAAAAAAGGGATGCCAAATTGAAAAATAAGTAGCCTATTAAGCCAATCATTAATAGATTTTAACATGTGTTCAGAGAAATCAATTCTCACGTGAATAGGATTGCCAACTTCACAATAGATGTCAAAAGGGAATGTATCATGGATCTTCAGTCACTATCTACATGGAAACGTCTAGATCCTAACATCTTCATTAATGACCCCGCAACATTTAGCGAGGATTCATCATAGAAAGGTAGTGAAATGACTGAAGACACATGAAAGGATGGAGGGCATCCTTTGACAATAGAGTTTCTGGGATACGAATAATCATGGGGAGATATGTGTTCATCTCCCATATCTAGCTTGTAAATTATCTCTATCATTCCCACTTTCAATAGTGATGTTATTGTTATAGAATGTATACAACAATAAGATTGGTGGTGAAAAAGTGGCAATTTTTTTTCCTGGGAGAAATCACATACCTACAGCTATGAAAGTTATTCAAAGTAAATGTAGTCATCATGATTCTTGTTGTTAGGGTAACCCTTAGTGAGCTATTTTTATCAACAACCCATAGATACATGGTAAACATAGATATTTCATCCATGTTCGTTGCAGTAATTCTAGAGGCCAGAGAGACGAAGGAGGTGATGTGTGTAGTGGTAGAGTCTTTGATATGACCTTTGTGGCATTGTGGGCTTTGAGCCATCTTAGGTCTTAAAAACGTAGGTTATAAACCTTAAGAGGTTGTCAAGCTCTCTTAACGCTTTTGGCTAACGAAATAGATTGAAAACCCCCTTCTCTTTAGGCTCTGCCAGACCTAGGTGGGTGTACCTTGATAGCTGATGCAGATTTAAAAGTTGAACTTAGGGATCTATTCACAGTGGCATGTAAGTGTGAGATAGATATAAGCTTTAATAACTTCTCCTACTCCTAATGTGTGAGATTTTGAATATGTGAATAAGGTTTTGAAATGTTATTTTGTAATGACCAGTGCTTTATCTATTATGGGTAATAGAGTAAGGATGTGTATGATAGATGTGTCCTCCCTCTTGGCTTAACTTAAATTATTTGGCACTTTTCAAATGTTTATACCTTGTATAAACGTGCAAGAATATTGGTTATGAGGCTCTTCTTATCAATCCCAATGATATTTTCCCAGGTTACTGTGATCAATTGAAAGGACTTTTAATTCTACTATGAAGGAAACCAACCAATATGATTTATTTAAAGGGTTTTAACTCCTAGCAGAGATCAATAAACATAAACCACTTAGAAGGACTTAAATCAACTTCTCACAGAAACCAATCAAGCAAATCACACAAAAGCAGCAAATGTGCCCTAATAAAGTAAGCATATCTTTGATATATCCAATTTAAATAACAAAGGAAAACCATTCTAGAGACAGCACAAATAACACATATGAATGAACATTAACAAATAATTGAACACCAAAAATTTTAGACACTAGATTATAATATTCCTCTGTTAAATTGCTTCAGAAAATTTTCCAATTCATGCTGGAAGTTTTTATTTATTTATTTCCTAATCTACTAATTGTTGTTTGCTCTGATTGTTGGGACCTAAAATTTCCTTCAAGGTTTTACAAAATTTTAGGCTCCCATAATGAAAAATTTGATTGCAACACTCAGAAATACACCTGAAAAAACTGCCCCAGTGACCTACTTTGGAGGGTCATAATTCGTAGCCTATTCAGTTTCATGTCAAATCAATAGACAAGCTTGTTTATATACCATATGTTAGTGTACATATCCTATTTCAGCCTCCCATGATTAGATTTGACTGGGTTTTCAAGCATCAAGCTGAAGGGTTCTGGAAAGGTTTGTTGTTTGCACAGTGTGAAATCTGCCTGGGAGGTCAACGTTAGAGGCTAAAATCTAACAGCCGGATGATGTTCATGATGAACCAATTGGTGTTCTAGATTTACCCTATGATAATGTACTTTCATGTGAGTTTTCAAAACTCTAGCATCTCATTTGGTATTTTTTCAAAATCAAAAGTAAACGTAGTTTGTCCTGTTTTTACAATTGCATTCCAGAATGTTTCAGAGAGGTCAACTTTGACCCTCAATATTTTGTGAAGAAATATGATTGGTGAAGAATCCTTTTGCACGCATGCTCATTTTACCTAAATGAACTAATCCCCCAAGTAGCAACCCCCCATGAAGAGACTTGATATTTTTTCAAAATGGCAAGTTGGCAAGCCTTAATTGGTTTTTTGACAGATACAGTTCCAGAAAAGGCTGAATGAGCTACTTTGACGTTGAATATTTTGCACATCTAGATGGGTCTTGCCAAACTGTTTATTTCTATGAATTCTTGGTACAAATGTTTACATGCTAGTGCATTTTCATGACTCCAGGAGATGATTTGACTAGTTTCCCAGGCTGATTTTGGAGACCACCTGGCTTGTTTTGGGTCACTGTGTAAAGTACCAGAAAGAAGATTTTGACTGTTACCCATTTCATTTTTTCATGACAGATGCATATTGAGGCAGTGGAAGGATAATTCAGGACAAAAAACTTGTTTAAAAATGAAAAAAAAAATTAGTCACATGGGCACCCGACAGGTGTCACACAATTATTGTTGTGGGAGTTGGCAGTTCAAGTTGTAGAGTAGATTGAAACATTAGGGTTTGGAATTGGTGTCAAATGTGAAATGAGTACAAGGTGCTCAGAAGGTGTGCACAATTGAAGGCTCTTGTTTCTATTCATGGGGAAGCAATGTGTAGTATCAAGTACAAACTTTCCTTATTGTTCAAATTAAAGGAACATGGTTCGAGCTTGCACCCCATGATGCTAAAGACATATTAGTTGGAATAAATATTCCTCTTTATGTCTCTTATGTTTAAAGACATCCAGTACATTGTCGGGATGAAAGTCAATAAAGCTACTCACAGTTTATAAAAGCATGGAAAGTGCAAAAGTGACTAATCTTATCCCTTGAGCAATGTCCTCGATCAATGTGGCATTTAGTCTTGACTCTTAAATAGTGAGAGGAAATAATTAAGGACGCAAGTGGAATCCTAAGGCCAAGAGTCCAATGGCATTGAATATATTCTAGATAGATAATTTGCTATCAGCAATCTAAAGAAAATGCTAGACATACAAATCCATTTCTAGATTGAGTGGCTGAGGAAAAGAGATCCAAGTGACTTGAATTTATATAGCTGATATTTGTCTTTCATGACAGCTTTATTGGTCACCCTCTTTTTCGTGGGAGATGAGGATGGTCATTTAAAAAATACTTGAAGGCAGTGAGCCAATCTATGGAGATTATGACAGATTAGAGATGCAACTACTATTTGAGTTTTTGTTGTTGTAGTTTTCTTATTTCTGGGATTGGATCATTGTAACAAGTACCAACGCTTTCATCATCCATGGGGAGTTAAGGAAGCAATCATCTCTAAAGAACAAAGGGCTAAAAACATATAGCTCTCCTGGTCTAAGTCAAGATTTCCCATGAATCTAAGTCTATGAAGGAAGAAAATCAGCTTAAATACTCTCCAAAAGAAGAAGCTAGATAGAAACTTAGTTTGGGCAATCTCCCAAGGGATCGTCTACCTGTAGTGGATTATATGCTATATATAGAAAGATGATTGACACTCTCTTAATATGTTCTTAATATGGAGGCCCACAACTTGGAGCCCATGTATCAGACCCCATATTGTTAAATAGAAGCACAAGTCTAAACATGAAAAATTTTAACCCTAAATCGGATCCAAGTTTAGAAGTGTAAATAATAATTAATTATCCGGAGCTCCATAGAATCTGAACTACAAAATGTTGCGAAGCAAATCCTTTGTGAGGAAAATAAAAAAGGGTCATATTATGAAGGTGGTAAGGGAACACTACCTCCAAGATTATATATATTGTGGATCTCTTATTTGTCAAATATGTGTTTGTAACTACTACCCGAATTAGTCGGTTGGCCTCTCCTCTTTTGATTATTAACACTAGTGTAGTTCATAATCAGATTGACCTGCTGGAAAACACAACCATCAGTGATGTGGTGGTACTCTCAGTTGTTCTTGATGAAGTAAAGAATAAGAATATGCCAGTATATAATAGGCTCTGCATGCTTTGCAGTCATCTATTGCGGTAATTTTTATGTTTTCCAATGAACATCACAAGGATACATATGTGAAAGCAATGGTTGGGGAGATCCCTAATGATCAAAATGATAGAGCAATTTGTGTGGCTACTATATGGTATCAGAGGCATTTGGGTCAAGGAGTGTATGTATTATTACTTACAAATGACAAGGAAAATAAGAGAAAAGCCATTGAGGAGGGTATTGCTATAGAAACAGTTGAAGGATATGTGAAATCACTTGGTCAACTAGAATTGCTTGACTTGCTTGTCCAATCTAGTTCTGAAAATAATATCAAAGTGGAAGATTTAAGACCCTCTAAGAAAAAAGTCATATTTAATGAGCATAATCCCATGCCTGAAATCACATTTGGACTGCATCAAGGAATTTACCATCAAGAAAAACTCCAAGTTAATCGTTACAGCCCATTTGAGGCCTATGTTGGTAGTAAGAGCATTGGGGATGAGATTGTAATTTATGGACGTGCTAATATTAATTAGGCTTTTGATGGAAATATAGTTGCTATTGAAGAATAGGAAGAGGAGTTCCACTTGATTCTAGGCAGTGTTGATGGTGCTCCTCGTGATGCCATCTTGAAGCACAAGTCAAGCGAAGCACTAGCCAGTCAAAGGCAAAGAAGATCACCACAACCATATTCGAATCATGGTGTAGTGTTTTATAGGGTACAAAGCATATGCAAATCAAAATGTAGGCTCATAGCAATTTCAAATGGAATGCAAGCTCAAAGCAAAAAACCCTAAAAATAGTGCAGCACTACAAATAAAAATATTATCAGAGGGATTTTGACCTATCGAAATGAGTAAAAAGTTAGTCCCTCCGATGTCCCGAAAAGGGTAAACCTTTGTTTGAAAAATTTATCGGGGTGAGATTTAGTTATCGGTAGGACAATAATGGAGGTCTCTTTGATATGGTGAATAGAATAAATAAAATTTCATTTACATAAAAATATGGATGGCACCTCCCCACTAAAAATACAAATGAATATTAAAAGAAGATTATATCTAGAGGAATTCAAAATATCGGGGTAACAATTTTTGTTGTCCCTCTGATAAAACTGAAGTGCAGATAAAATTTAAATAAAGTGTGACTATAGGGAGATAAAATGTAAATTTCACACTTTCATCGAAGGGGTATATGCTAAGTGAAGATTTTAATTGAGAATATTTTCAATTCGAAAGCAAAATATTTTGGAGGAATTAATTAAGTAGGTAATTATTTTACCTAAAGAATATTTTTATGTGAGGGGTGATCATTTTCACACAAATGAATATTTTAGCTGAATGAAGGTGAAAATGCACACAAGTAAAAGTGAGTGTGAGGATTGCTAGCAAAAGGAAAAATACTAATGATTATCATTAAATTTAATCTTCACGGAGATACTATAATAAAGGTTAAAATTAAATATTTTATTTTCTGCCGAAGATAACCAATATAATGAAGAGACGCATAAGATGGCAAGTGAAGGGTAATAACCCTAAAAATACAAAGTATAAATGAGAGATAAAATCCCTCATCGGCAAAAAATAATCAAGCAAGAATCAATAATCAAAGCAAGCAGCAAGTAGTAGATTAGGAAATAAATAAATAAAGACTTCCAACATGAATTGTAAAATCTTCTAAAGCAATTTAACGAAGAGGAATATTATAATCTGGTGTCCAAAAATTTTGGTGTTCAATTATTTGTTAATGTTCATTCATATGTGTTATCTATGTTGTCTCCAAAATGGTTTTCTTTTGTTATTTAAACTAATATATTAAGGATATACTTAATTTATCATGGCACATTTGTTGCTTTTGTGTGATCTGCTTCATTGGTTTATGTGAGAAGTTGATTTAAGTCCTTCTAAGTGGTTTCTGTTTATTGGTCTCTACCCAGAGTTAAAACGCTTTAAATAAATCATCTTGGTTGGTTTCCTTCACACCAGAATTAAAAGTCCTTTCAATTGATCACAGTAACCTGGGAAAATATCATTGGGATCGAAAAGAAGAGCCTCATAACCAATATTCTTGCATGTTTATACAAGGTATTGTGAAAAATCTATTGCAGCTACTGATTATTAATTTCCTATCTTATAAGATTATTTGGCTGCCAAAAAATTAAATAATTTACAGCAAATATTAAATAATAACACAGCTGCAACTTCACGGAAAAATCACAGAGATAGAAAAATAAAATGAACACAATGTTTTAGACAAATTGTCCCTGGAAAAACCCTGAAGGGAAAACCAGTTAGCAGATATGAATTTTATTCAACTACAGGAAATCAAGAGATACAAAATTGCTTGCCTCTTACTGGCAGAGCTCTGGAAATTTCTTTCCTGTAAATTCCCTTCCCTTAATTGTTCCTGCTGAAATTGCTCCGGCAATATTTTCCTTCTCCGGCAATTCCACTGCTCTCCAACGCTATCACTGCGCCCTTTGCTTTCACTGCAAATCAATTTGCTATCACCGCAAATTTATTTATTTGCTATCGCTGCAAATACTTCTCAGATCTGTGTTTTCCAAATGCCTATTGATCCTCTTTTATAATCCCCTCATTGGAAACCAATGGCCATGATTTAATTTTAATCAATGGCTAGGATTAATTAGACTCTAAACCCTAATATCTAGAAGTCTCTCGAGAAATCAATTATCTAGGTATGGAGATAATTATTCCAGCTGTGTTTCCAGCCTCGTAATCTCCACCCGAGACTAGAACACCTGTCCAAGCTACACAAAAATTAACACTCCCTCTTAGTGAGGAAGGTGTTCTGCATAACACCCAACTTACCTCTGAAGAAGATGAATTTTGCCTTCCCCAATGCCTTTGTCAAAATGTCTGCTACCTGCTGATCTGTAGGTATATACTGTAGCTGAACAACCCTCCGTTGTACACAATCCCTGATGAAATGATATCTGATGTCTATATGTTTAGACCTATCATGAAACACTGGATTCTCAGATAATCTGATGCAACTCTGATTATCACAGTGTATCACTGTAGTCTCAACCCTCTGACCAAACAAGGCTACTAGCAACTTCCGAAGCCATATAGCCTCACACATTGCCATGCTAGCTGCTATGTATTCTGCTTCTGCAGAACTCAGAGCCACGGACTTTTACTTTCTACTGTACCAAGAGACAACTCCTGATCCCAAACTAAAGCAGCACCCTGAAGTGCTTTTCCTGTCCACCGCACTACCTGCCCAATCTGCATCAGTATAGCCTATCAACTTGATACCATCACCTCGAGCATATCTGATCCTATACTCGATTGTACCACGCAAATACCGCAACACATGCTTTGCTGCTATCCAATGCACTCTCTTCGGCTCAACCATGAACTGACTAAGAGAGTTTACTGCAAAGGATATATCTAGCCTAGTGTTGACCAAATACATGAGAGATCCAATCAACATCCTGTATAAGGTGGGGTCTACATCCTTTTCCTTGGATGCGTCTACCTTCTTCCAATTCGTGATCATAGGTGTAGACATGGCTCTGCAATCTTGCATCTCA
Source organism: Cunninghamia lanceolata (assembly GCA_027924645.1). NCBI lineage: Eukaryota > Viridiplantae > Streptophyta > Pinopsida > Cupressales > Cupressaceae > Cunninghamia > Cunninghamia lanceolata. Next base: position 65,605 of record BSBN01000383.1, on the reverse strand, counting down.
AACCTCTTCAAGATTTCAATGCAGTATTTCCCTTGTCCAAGGAAAATCTCTCCATCTGTCTGCCACACTTCCATGCCTAGAAAGTAGTGCATAAGCCCCAAATCCTTCATCTCGAACTCTGCTGCAAGGTCCCTCTTGCACTCCTCTATAAGCCCCAGTGAACCTGTTAAAAACAAGTCGTCCACATATAGAACAAGAATGAGAATTTCACCCCCAACCACCAAGTAGTAGAGGTTAGCATCCGCCTCACTCTTCACAAAGCCTATTCCCTGCAAGTATCTATCAATGCGCTCATACCACGCCCTGGGAGCCTGCTTGAGTCCATACAAAGCTTTCTTCAATCTGCACACGTGGGTTTCGCTGCTGTGTGCTACAAAGCCTTCTGGTTGTTCTATGTATACCTCTTCTAACAATTCACCATTAAGAAATGCCGTCTTGACATCCATTTGATGGATCTGCCATCCCATATGCGCTGCAAGTGAGATTACGGCTCGTATAGAAGTATACCTGGCCACTGGAGCGAATGTCTCCTCATAGTCTATTCCCTCCTTTTGAGAGAACCCCTTGGCCACGAACCTTGCCTTGTATTTCTCGATGCTACCATCTGCACCATGCTTAATCTTATAGATCCAGCGTGATCCAACCACTGCCCTATCTGTCGGTCTATGCACAACCTCCCACACATCATTCTGCATTATTGAGGTATATTCCTCAACCATCGCATCTTGCCACACCTGTTGCTGTGCAGCCTCTTGATAGTTAGAAGGCTCACTATCTACCAACTGACTAACCAATGCCACATAGTCATTATACCTGGCTGGTTGTTTCCGCTGTCTATTACTCATCCTAGGAGCTCCCACAAACTCCTGAGTATCCTTATGTGTCTGTTGAACCTCATGGTTCCTCCTGTCAACTATAGAGGATGAAATATCAAACTCCATATTTTCTTGATGCATCTCTTGGATTTGCTGTATCTGTTGCTCCATACTCTGCGAACTCTCAGCACCTGAGCCTGTGCTTGTACTAGTAACTGTACTCGTGCTTCGCTGCCCCTGTTCTGGTTGAACAATCCTTGGAGCTTCTGTTGGCTGCTCATTCTGATCATCTGCTGGCAAATCTCTGGACCTCCTATATGCCTTGTCCTCCATGAATTTGACATCACGCCTGACTATAATCCTCTTGGTCCCTGGAATAAATATCCGATATGCCTTTGAGGTCTCACTGTACCCCACAAAGTACCCTCTCTCTGCAATCTGATCTAACTTGGAACGTGTAGCCCCTGGAATGTGACAAAATGCCAAACTCCCAAATATCCTGAAGTGACTAACATCTGGCTTCTTCCCTGAGAATGCCTCCTCTGGTGTCATCTTGCCCAATACCTTATGTGGAACCCTATTCTGTATGTATACTGCTGTACTGCATGCCTCTGCCCATAAGTATCGTGGCATATCTTGGTCATACAACATAGCCCTTGCTGCCTCCGATATAGAACGATTCTTCCTCTCAGCAACCCCATTCTGCTGCGGGTTGTAAGGAACGGTCCACTCTCTCTTGATTCCTTCCCTGGTACAGAACTCCTGGAACTCTTTCCCTTTGTACTCGCCTCCATTGTCTGTCCAAAGAACCTTTACCTTCCTGCCTGTCGAATTCTCCACAAGAGCTTTGAACTCCTGGAAGTGACTGAAGACCTCATCCTTGGTCTTCAAGAAGTATATCCAGGTCTTCCTGGAGAAATCATCAATAAAAGTAACAAAGTACTCATATCCTCTGAGAGACTTCGTTGACATTGGTCCACATATATCTGAATGTACTAGATCAAGAACCCCCTTGGATCTGGTGTCACTCCTTGGAAAAGCTGCTTTCACAAACTTCCCCAATACACATCCCTTACATACATCATCATGCTCTGTGCTCACGTCTGGAACACCTGTCACTGTCTCACGAAGCAATTTAAGTGCTCCATGATGTATATGGCCCATCCTTCTATGCCATAGCTCTCCTTGATCTCTAGGATTACTGCTGCTCACTAGTGCCTTAGGAGTATCAAACTGCAACCTATAAAGTCGGCCGCTCCTAACTCCAATAGCTATGGGTGATTTCCAATCCTTATGCTTGATTAAAACATGCGCCCCTCTAAAGAGTACATTGTAGCCTTTATCCTGAAGGACAGATACGGAAATTAGATTCATGCCCAAGCCTGGCACATACAACACATCATGAATGGAAATAGGCTTGCCATTCTCCCTCTGAAATAGAACAGTCCCTCTCCCAACTGGATTGCACTTGGACTTGTTCCCCATCTGAATCTGGAATCTGATGTCCTCCTCCTTGTATCTGGAGAAGTACTCCCTAACTCCTGTCATATGAAATGACGCCCCACTGTCTATATACCAAACACCCTGTGAGGTTGAGCTAGTCAGGCAAGCTATGAGTGCAAACTCATCCTCCATTCTACTAGAAAGCTCATCTACACTTGCTGAAGCTGCCGTCTGCTTCTTGCCCTTCTTTTCATTTTTCTTCCTTTGTGGGCAATCGCTGACATAGTGGCCGAACTCGTGACAGCCATAGCATTTGATCTTAGATAAGTCCTTCTTCTCACTTTTTGAATTTGATCCTTTGCCAGACCCCTTCTTCACTTTCCCTTTTCCTGCTAGGGCAACGTTTTCCTGTTCCACCTCACTTTTCTGACTATTACTACTGGTTCCATTGACAAGACTTAGTCTAAGCTCCTCCTGAGTGAAGTCACTCCATAGTCGATCCCAACTCGGTAAGGTGTCTCGTCCATTAATAACTTGAACAAAGACATCCCACTGCTTAGTAAACCCATTCAGGGCTATTCGTACTAGCTCATCATCCTTTGGTTTGTCTCCAACAGCTGCCAATTCATCCTTGACAAGTCTAAGTCTGGTGAGGTAACTTGTGACGTCTTCTCCCTTATTCATCCGGGTATTCCTTAACTTTTCTCTGAGAATCAGCTTTCGGTTAAGGGTAGCATTCTGGTACAGATTCATAATGGCATCCACATCGTCTTTGCTGTATCTAACTCTACAATATGCGGAACAATATGATCCTTAACACCGTCAAGAATCAGCCTCCTTGCCTTGGCATCTTCCTTCTTATATGCTACGAGCTGTGTTGCGTCTGTAGGTACAGGTACAACAGTGGTCACATAATCCTTGATACCATTCTCTTCCAGCAATAAAGAAATTCTGGCTTTCCAGACACCAAAATTTGAGGCTCCATCCAATCTGTCCTGATCTCTTAAACCTGCTGAGGCCATCTCAAAAGAAAATAATAATTTGAAGAGGTCAAACTGGGTTTTATAAACCCTAGATTATTTTTCCTTTCTCCCTGTGCCTGTTCTGCACTTAGATCTGCTCTGATACCATGTGAAAAATCTATTGCAGCTACTGATTATTAATTTCCTATCTTATAAGATTATTTGGCTGCCGAAAAATTAAATAATTTACAGCAAATATTAAATAATAACACAGCTGCAACTTCATGGAAAAATCACGGAGATAGAAAAATAAAATGAACACAATGTTTTGGACAAATTGTCCCTGGAAAAACCCTGAAGGGAAAACCAGTCAGCAGATATGAATTTTATTCAACTACAGGAAATCAAGAGATACAAAATTGCTTGCCTCTTACTGGCAAAGCTCTGGAAATTTCTTTCCTGTAAATTCCCTTCCCTCAATTGTTCCTGCTGAAATTGCTCCGGCAATATTTTCCTTCTCCGGCAATTCCACTGCTCTCCAACGCTATCACTGCGCCCTTTGCTTTCACTGTAAATCAATTTGCTATCACCGCAAACTTATTTATTTGCTATCGCTGCAAATACTTCTCGGATCTGTGTTTTCCAAATGCCTATTGATCCTCTTTTATAATCCCCTCATTGGAAACCAATGGCCATGATTTAATTTTAATCAATGGCTAGGATTAATTAGACTCTAAACCCTAATATCTAGAAGTCTCTCGAGAAATCAATTATCTAGGTATGGAGATAATTATTCCAGCTGTGTTTCCAGCCTCGTAATCTCCACCCGAGACTAGAACACCTGTCCAAGCTACACAAAAATTAACAGGTATAAACATTTGAAAAGTGCCAAATAATTTGAGTTAAGCCAAGAGGGAGGACACATCTATCATACACATCCTTACTCTGTTACCCATAATAGATAAAGCACTGGTCATTACAAAATAGCATTTCAAAACCTTATTCACATATTCAAAATCTCACACATTAGGAGTAGGAATAGTTATTAAAGCTTATATCTATCTCACACTTACATTCCATTGTGGATAGATCCCTAAGTTCAACTTTTAAATCTGCATCAGCTATCAAGGTACACCCGCCTAAGTCTGGCAGAGCCTAAAGAGAAGGGAGTTTTTGATCATATTAACCCTGTTTCGTTAGCCAAAAGCACTAAGAGAGCTTGGCATCCTCTTAAGGTTTACAACCTGCATTTTTGAGACCTAACAAATACCATTCCCTCCATTAAGGAGTTGCCCAAACCATTTTTTTTTTTGTAGTTTTCAATATACAGGGTATGGCCCCCAAGTTCAATTTTTTACTATGTAATTTGTTAACAATTTTAAATTAAAGATTTATATCAATTTTAATTAATATTAAATTTATTAAAAAATATATATTTTATATCAAGTTTGATATAAAAACTATATCAATTTTATATAAAATTGATTTCAACGTCTATTGATTTTTTATCAATTAATATTAATTATATATATATATATATATATATATATATATATATATATATATATATATATATTTAACTTATATATTATTAAATTTTAGACCAATTTTATATAAATTAATATAAACTCATTTCAATTATATTATATAAAATTATTATAAGTTCATATCAATTTGATATAAAATTAATATAAAATTGATGTCAATTTATATATAAAAAAAGTAAATCCATAAAACCCTAGAAAAAAATAACTATTTTTTCTATAAAAAAAAAAATATATTAGTATGAATTGAGAAAATATGATGGGTTTAGTCCTTATCAAACACTCTCATCGGAGTCATGCTCATCAAATTGAAAAGGATGTACATGTGTCATCTTCATACTCCCTCCATTTGAATAAATGAAAAAGATAGGTGAAAATGGTGATTTGCTCCATTTTTTGTAGTTATATAATATTTACTAGTTTGGTTATACTTAGTTCAATTGAACCAAACTCACCCCATGTCCAAAATGTAGGCGCCACATGGTGCCACAAAGCAAGTTTAGTCAAATAAGTGTTTTCTAGGTTCAACCAAACATATACAAAAAAATCACTTTCCCAAGAATGCAACATAACTTTTTGTTTAATCACCTACTACATGATCTTAATTAATATTATGTTAGGACTAGATTTGCTATTTTCCTTGAAAGTCCTTGTAAACATTGTTGTAATTTGAATGCACTAGCTAGGATTAAACGTTTGTAAAGAATATTCCCTGTTTGTATCTCCAAAGATCATGGGATAGGCCAAACAGGACACCCATGTGAGAGTTGGAGGCACATGGGAAGTGAAACATTTCATTGGATACTTGGTAATATTGATTGTAAGAGGCATTGAATAGAGGATTACATCAATAAGGAATCCTTAGCCAATTGGCACATGTTAGGAATATGTTGTACATTTGGCATGGATTACACTCTTAATATAAAATGTATACTCATCCACAATTTTTTGGGGCCCTTTCTTTAAGGAAGTTACTTAGCCCATGGTCTTATGCCCATTATTTTCTAAAACCACTTAATGGTTTCCTATATTGATGTGCTTATAAATAAAGACACATGGATTAGAGTTACTATGGGCAAGAAGCATCTTATTATATATCATGTTGTAGTTTGACATAAGGTTGTGTTGCTAGTAGAAGGAGACATTTATTGAAGGGAGTAGCTAAGTGTATTATGCATTCTTGTATTTGAGATTAATTCAAACTTGTGCTCTCTTTGGTGGTAGATTTTTCACCAGAAAGGGTTTTTCTAAGTATATCAATGTTCTATTTTTATTTATGTATGATCTTGTTACTATCATATAATTCTTTGTTGCTTCTCTTATATTTTGATAACAAATAATTTTATTACAACATATTAAATTAGATTTATGTAAGATTTATCAAGAATGCAAACCAACAAGCATAATACCCAAGATCTAGGTGAGAGAAGCAAGTAGTTCACTAGCAAAAGCACATAGAGAATATCCATTGCAACATGCAATATAATATGGTATTCCAATAAGGAGGATATTGAAAGGATGTAATACAAATATGTAGAATTATAAGTGTAACATTTTACAAGATTGCTCAAGCATGAGCAATGGATGCAAGAGAGTGCTCAAGAGAGCAAGGGGATTGTATTTATAGGAAATGCATACCGAGTAGGATTCCTAACTACTATCTACTAATTGAAGAGTCACCAAGTGAGGAGTCCTAACAATGACTACTTGAGATAAATATAGCAAGTTGCTTTCCTAAGTAGATGTCTCTCTATGTAGGAGATGACACCTACGTAAGTAGAGACCTACCTAAGAAATCTTATCCTAATGGGCATAATAAAGTTGGAATAATAAACTAATGTATAAATAAAATAATCCACTAACAACCCCATAGAGCATAGCTTAGGTGAGTCTCAATGACTAGGCTTGATTAAGTACCCATGTAGAAAGAAAGAGTATAATAAAGTTGTAAAAACATCTACCATAGAACAACTACTATACTCAAAGAAACCTACCATGAAATTAGGATCAAAAGCTGCATATATGCATGAGTGAACAAAAATAAACTACTAAAACAACACATAGATGGTCAACACACACCAACATATTGCTCATATGCAAAAAGTTGAAGGCATGGTTGAAGATGTAGATGGCACTTGAAACAGTGCCAACAATTCATAAACACTAATTAACTAAAGAAGACAACTTCCATAATCTGGTATCCAAGAGTGTCTATGTGGTACATGTCCCTTTTCACTTGGTGAAATCAGAACAGTATGTCCTACTTTTCAACATTATTGGGCCACCAAAATCAACATTTTCATCATTTGACACATTGGGTCAATTATATTGAACAAATGGTCAAGAATTTAAGGTGATGTAAATTAATGAATTGTGGTATTTTAAATGTAGATTCAATTTGTAATTTTTTTAAAAACTTTTTTAAAGAATTATTTCTATCATTTTCAAATATTTAATAAATTTTTTATTTTTAATTATTTTTTATTGCGTCACATTTTTCTATAAGATATACCTTTCACTACAAGTAAAAATATTTTCATGGTTTCTTAGAATTAGATCATCGCGTGAGTGCAATATTATGATAGGCCAAACAGTGGCGATGGAGGAAAAAATTACATGAAAGTGTTAGCCAAATTCGTGAGACTCTTTTTTACAATCAAATTTTGACTTGGTAAGTAAAATGGAAATAAATATTAGCTTTTAAAAAATGGACATTTGTTTCAAAAATAGATATCCATTTCAAAAATGGATATCAATTTTGACCCTCCATACAATCTGAAGCAATTTGGGGGGAAATTTTGAAAAAACAAAGCAGATATCCATAAGTGTGGCTCTATAATCAACCAATGCACACCTAAGTGACTAGAAACATTTATGAATGAGAATTCACCGAACGGTCCATGATCAAAGAAGACAAAGCCACATGATGCATTGAAAAGAAAAATTTCAAATACACTTTGAAATAGTTTTATAAATCCGTGTATGGACTAACTAATCAACATGTTGTACTCAAAGGTTAGCAAGTGTAACCTTTGGAATAAACATAGCATGTCTACTTTTTAAAAATGTCCAATCAATCATAAAGACAATCACAACATAAAATGATTTCTGCATTTAATTATTTTTCTAAAACTTAGATAGATGAAAGAATGAAAAAATAGGGTATAAGGTGCATGAATTGATGCCTTGAATTTTGATCAATACACACAAATTTTATAACATGACTTAGTCCAAAACTTAACCAAGCTCCTACAAAATGAGAAAGAGACCTATTTATAACATTACAATACTTCCCCGCAACTCTTGTGCTATTGGCAATTGGTGTTTATTAAACTTTTTTGTTGGACAACAATATATCAATATTTAATTGATCAACAATAGAGCACAATCAAATACGATCCTTGGGTATAAGTGGATGAAGTCTTAATTAGATTGAGCATTTGACAGGGAAGGTGAAAATTCCCCACACTATTTAGTGTTCATTTCTACACTTCATTAAATATTGAGATGGCAGCCCATGACCAAAAATTTAATTTTACACCATATCCTCTCAACATGGCATAACTCCCATCATTTCTCATTTGACTATCCAGTTATCTCAAACCCTACACTCGTCTAACACATTAAATTCATGACTACCTACTCTCAACATTCCTTTCACATTATCCCTTGCACTTTGTTTGCCTATGTCGTTGCTTAGTTCTCTCATTTTTCTATTTCCATTATGAAAATATTTTCCTATGCTATGAGCTTTTCAATATTAAACTAGGGCAACTATATATAGGGAGTGAGCATTATAAGTAAAAGGGTTTTATTTCACTCTCAAGGTTTGGCTTTAACGAGTACATTCATTTAAGACCAATCCACAGGTACGTTAGTACTTCCACCTTTTTTTTTTTCTTTTACTTATGATTCACTAATATATGTGAAAATAAAAGAAAATCTCGCTCTATATATTCAAAACCTCTTATGAAAAGGCACCTGGCTGGAAACAAAGTGGGCCCAAACAGCGTAGATATGGCCGCGCTACATCTGCAGGAAACAAATGCGTTCAGAACCTCAAAAATGCCAGCACCCACACAAATTCCATCACCATATCCTTGGTATGTTGGAAGAAACTTGGGTAAATATGGCGCCATGTGGACAGTTTCAAACAAAGTGGACAAGTCTGGCGGGGCCCAGATTTAATATTAGGACAATAAGCTATATCTTATGAAAGCATGACAGTTTTAGAACACAAGAACAAGACATACAAACATAGTGTAATGAAAACATGCAATTCGGATATAGGCATAATGCAGGGATTTTTTCAGAGGTGTAACATAGGAGAAAAGCACAATTTTAATGGAGCCCATTAAAATAAATTCTTAGGGCAAATGCAAAACTAAGGGATTGGAAATGGAAATGAAATTATTTTAGTCCATGATACTCAATAGAAATAGAAATGAAATTCTTTTATAGTCCATGATACTCAATAGAAATGGAAATGAAATTCTTTTATAGTCCATGATACTTAATAACTTAGCTTATAATGGTTTATAGTATTGGAACTACAGCTTATAGCATTGGGACTACCTCATACTCCCATTGGTGTTGAAGGAGGCACCTAATTGTGCTTCAATACTAGACATACATACCCTACCCCCTACAAGATTCAAACTTGTGACCTCTGTTTTAAGAGGACAAATTTTTCACCAACAGGTTTAGTAATTTTAAGGCATACATTTAAATTTCTTGGCTTCTTATTTTTTAAAATCTTTTATTATTTTCCTTGGGTTGCATGTCAAAACATATTTCACATTCTACTTCTCCCCTTTTAAGGCATAGCCAATAGAGGGAAAGTAGAATGTGAAATATGTCATGCCTTAAAAGGGGGAAAGTAGAATGTGAAATATGTTTTGACATGCAACCCAAGGAAAATAATAAAAGATTTTTAAAAATAAGAAGCCAAGAAACTTAAATGTGTGGAAATGTTAAGTTCACTAAGATTAAAGGATAAAAATAAATTATGATTTAGTAAGTTGTTATGTCTTTTAATGTCTTTTCTCTAATCTAGAATTTAATTAAAATATAATAAAATATTTTAACATCTTCATTAAAGGGTTAAGTGATAAATAATTTGTAAGGACCTTAGCTGTATGGTTGAGACTTCTAGTTGGGTTTTTGAAGTTTATAATTTCCCTAGGATTGGGTTTTTGAAGTTTAATTTTCCTGGGATTTTAAAGGCAACCTAGGGATGGTTGTTGATGGGATGATTATTTGATATCCCAGTAATTATTTTTTACATGGTGATTGGGTCTTTTTAGAAACTCTCACAAACAATGAAGTTGAATTTGAAGCTATTATTCTAGTTTTATCACTTGCTAAATCTTAGAGGATTAAAAAATTAGTGGTTGAAAGTGATTCTTTATTGGTTATTATTAGACTCCATAAAGGTGCATGTCTAATGTCTAAAATTGAAACTTAATAGCCTTCTAAAAGAAGCAATCGATATATATTTTGATGAAATAGTGTACTCACATTGTTAAAGGGAAGTAACTATGTAGTTGACTTATTAACTAATTTTAGCATTGATCAGTTGGAATGTTCATTTATTTAATACTTTGTATGCATTCACTATTTCATCTTTTGTGTTTTTTGTCTTCATATGGGAGAGTTGGCATCTCATTTGGAGGTGATATGGAATTTGTCTTTAGTGGATTTTGTCCTCGCATGACGAGGTAGGAATCCCATATTGAAGTGGCATTGTTTGGCCATGTGTCAGCATCTTGTGGTGTGTGTAAGGTTATCATGGTGTGAGTTACATATGACAAAAACTTATGACATGTACTTGAGCATGTAAGAGGGAGGTTACATTGGAATCTTGACCAACATTATGACAAGCTTAGAAACTTGTCACATAGCATCTTTGAATGATTTGAGTAAGGATAAATTGGGGTTCCCAAGTTTGGGTGGTCAAATATGATGGATTATGACAATGTAAGAGTGTAAGAGAATATGCTAAAAATAGTCAGGAGGACCAAGAGCAAAGAGCGGTGTTGAAAATTGGACCCATGCTTTTGGGTGCCATACCCCTTATGGTTTTGCAAATGGTTTTCCTAAACCTTTCATGGTTTCTAGTTTGAACTTTACCTAGTTATTGGTGCTTGGAGTTGTAGCTTGTATGGCTTAATTTGTAGGTATTGTTATGTTACCAAAATCAGTCTAGATTTGTATGTTGGTGATACTCATGTAAATACTTGCTTTGGAAGTGTATTCTAACTGTATTGTTTACTAAATTATACATTGGTCTACTTTGGCTCATGTGGGGTTTTCCTCTTGAAAGGGTTCTCCCCACGTACACATGCGTTATCATATACTTTGTTTATTTGATTTTATGTGTTTCTTCCTTTTGTAACTATAAAGATTTAAAATTTAGACAACACTTTCCTTAAAGATTAGTGTAGGAATAATTTCTGCATACCTTGCTTCCCTTCATTTGGTATTAGATCCTAATCACCTTAGATTCTAGGTGTTGCGTGGAGGGTTTTTTATACCAATCTTCGTTTGAGTGGGAGCTTGCACAAAGAGGGTTTTGATCTTATTGCAGGAAGAGATGGAAAGCACATTCAAAATAGAAATGGAGAAGTTCTCTAACAATAATATTGAGTTGTGGAAACTCAAAATGGAAGATATGCTTGTAGACAAATATCTGTGGGTTGCAATATCTGGTATGAAGCCCAATGCAATGAAATAATAAGATTGGAACTTGATGGATAGAAAGATGAAGGGTCTTGTGAGATTTTATTTGGCATATTCAATATTGTTGGATGTTCATGAAGAGACCACCAAAAGAAATATTTAGAAAAAACTTAGATAAATTTATCAGGCTAAATCCTTGGTGAATAATCTCTTCCTAAGAAACAATTTATAGTACACCCTCAGGATGGAGGATGGTGGATCCATAGCTGATCATATGAATGCATTCAATATGGTAGTCATCGAGCTAAACTTTATTGGATGGAGGAGGAGGATCATTGCATGACTTTGTTGTGCTCTTTGCTAGATTCATGGGACCACCTTATTATGGCCATTGGGAGCACTACCACTAAGTTGAAGATGGATGAGGTGGTTGCATCATTGCTTTTCAAATAGTTGTGAAGGAAGACCCTAGTTGTTCATGGACGATTGAAATAAAAATGTAAGAAGAAGGACAAGAATCAAGACAAGTCTAGATCTAAATCATGTAGGAGATCCTTTAAATCTCTTGGCAAGTTCAAGGTAAAAATTTGGAACTATGATAAGCTTGGCCACCTTAGAAGAGACTATGCAAAAGAGAAGAAGAAGAAGAAAAATAATGATATGTTGATGAGTCTAAGAAATCCTCCTAGGATGATGGTAATGCCTTTGTCGTAGCCTTAGATACACGTGCATATGAAGGTGTGTGGTTGATAGACTTCGGTACATCATTTCACACATGACCTCACACCAAGGTTGGTTTACAGAATATGAATAATATGATGGTGATAATGTGTATCTTGGATATGATTCTCATCCAAAGATTATTGGTCATGGAATAATTCTAGTATGATTCTTTGATAAATGAGTGAAGGGGATCATTGGTGTTCTGCATATGCATAGTTTGGCATGGAACCTACTTTCTATATGTAAATTGAATGATGTAGGTGTGTAGGTTGTTTTCTCAAGTGGAGGGTGCAAGATGATTAGAGATGATATGGTGCTTGCAAATGGTGTTTATATTGACACTCTCTTTTAGTTGAGTGCATGCATGGTCTAGTACAATAGTTCTTATGTTCTTGCAATAAAGAGATCTATAGAATCTTCACCTTTACCATAGAACTAGTAGCAAAGAGAATTGTTGCACCACTTTTGATGGTTGTCCTTTTCAGGGACCTAAGGGTGCTCATGCTTTAGAGACTAAGATTTCCATAGAGAAAACAATGTTATGGCACTTGAAAAATTAAAATCTTGTTGAGGAGATTAATGATTGTAACCTTGAGTTTGATTTTTGTGAACATTGTTTATGGAAAACAAAAATATCTTCAATTCTATTCTAGTTCTCACAAATCTTTTAGGGTATTTGATCTAATACAATATGATGTTTTTGGTCTAGTTAATGGTCTTTCAATTTTTAAATGTGTTTATTATGTATCTTTCATTAATGATTACAGTAGACATGGGTACATTTTCTTAGGATTAAATATGAATTCTTCAGTTACTTTGAATTTAAGGCTCTTGTAGAGGATTAGACTGGTAAAAAGATCAAGATTTTGAGGACTAATAATGACGATGAGTTTTGTTTAGTAGATTTCAGTAGGTTCTATAAAAATCATGGAATAAAAAGGAATAAGAAAACTTTGTACACTCCTTAGTAGAATAGATTTGTAGAAATAATTAATAGGACATTGATGAAGAGGGCTAGAAGTATGCTCAATGGAGCTGGCTTGGAACAAAAGTTTTGGGTAGAGGCAGCTGCTATAACTTGTGACCCGATTAACATGTCTCCTACATCAATTCTTGTTGAGAAGACACCCATGGAGCTATGGTTAGGAAAAATTCTTTCATTGAGACAACTTAGAGTCTTTAGTTGAGAGGCATATGCACATGTGCCTAGGGAGAAGTGGTCAAAGTTGGAGAACAATGTTGTAAAATGTATCTTCATTAGTTATGGCATTGGTGTGAAAGGGTACAATCTTTGGGATATTGTGGCTGAGATATTTTTGTATAGAAAGAGTGTTATCTTCAAAGAAGATTGTAGACACCTAAAATTGACTATGTTCTCATAACCCTTTGACATCCCCTCTAGACATTCATCTTGAAACACATTGCCCCTTAATCCCTTTGCCAAATTAATTAAATAAATTTTATTTATTTAATTAATCCATTCCCTCCATCACCTAAATTAAATAAATAAATTATATTTATTTATTTAATCCATTTATCCCCTTTTAGCCAAAATTAATTGAATAAATATTTATTTAATTAATTAATCCTTCCATCATCCCTTCTCCAAAAACAAATTAAATAATTTTTATTTAATTTAATTATTGAGAGTCACATGACTAGCTTGTCCTCGTCCTCATCCACTTGCCACAATCAATAAATGAGATTTTCATCTCCACCATCCATTTCATACTACATCTCTCAATCTTAGCCATTCACATAAGGATAAGCCCTAGAAGCTTCCTTTGTTGCCCTAGAAATCATTATCCTTGCCCTAATGTACTCTCAACCTATCCTAGCCATTGATCTAATCTTTTAATCCTAGCCCTTCATTCATCATATCCAACCTCTATAAATCAAGCCTCAACCAAGCCATTTTAAGCCACATCTTATGCCATAAGCCCATGCTGTCAAAATCATCCTAGATCTTCTATTATCCTATCCGTCATCTTTATCTAGTGATTATGCTACAGAATAGAGAAACCAACATTCAAATATCAAGGGCAACAAGAACTATTATGTGATATTATTTTATTTCCATTTAATAGTTACTTGCTCTTGAAGTGATGTTGAATATGGCATAGGTTCTTTGATGTATCAATTGTTTCCTTATTTGATTTCCATATTTCTTCATACACATTTTTGGCACACCTAGTGGGACCCACATCCTAATCTAACCCCCTTTTGGGAAGAAATTTGATCATTTTTTCTTGTAGGTTATAGATTTGTGCCTACGACTGTCAATCTACGCTTGTGTCCCAGATATGTGCCTTCATTTGATGACTTCACAACCTTGTTTCCAAGATCAATGCCCTTGCCTCACATATTAGTGCCCTTGCAAGTCAGATTAGTGCCTTTGTTTCTATGTATTATTTCCTAATTTTCATTCCTACTCTTCAAATTTGGTCTTGTTTTGGCCTAACATTGTGTTTTGTAGGGTTTTGATATCGTTTTAGTGTCAATTTTGGCCTCTATCACATATTAGTTCCCTTGTTGTATAGATTAGTGCCCTTGTAGCATAGATTAGTGCCCTTGCCTCATAGATTAGTGCCCTTGCCTCATAGATTAGTGCCCTTGTTGCATAGATTAGCGCCTTTGTTTGAGCAGGGTTTTTGACACTCTTGTTTGGTTTTTTGGTAACTAGATCTATTTTACGTCAGTTTTCCATCATTAGTTTCTAGTTTCTGGCAGATTTGACCCTCTATTTTGCAAATCTAAGTCCAAAACACATATCAATGCCTTTGTCTCAAAGATTAGCAACCTTATTGCACAGATTAGCACCCTTGTTATCCATATTAGCGCCCTTGTCATCCAGATCAATGCCTCTGTCATGAAGTATAACAGTGCAATTGTTTGATTTATGTTTTTATCTATTTCTACACCCTTGGTTGTAATTTTAGGCTTTTTCTTGATTATCATTTTACAGCTAACATTTTGGGGTTGTGTTGGAACTAACACATTTGTGCATCTTGCTTATGCTTGTCAAAGATCATATCTCAAACTACTAATAAGTTTGTTGCAGGTTTCTACTTGTCAAAGACATATCATTTGAAACTTAGTGTTTGCTTTTTTTGGTGGATTTGAGTGTGACTTTGAGTGTATATGCTCTTCCCTTGCACTTAGTGTGATCTTGGGAATCAAAAGCATTCTCTAGCCACATTCATCTTCACACACATCATTTTTTATGTAGGATTAATGAATCTTGTATGTGTGAATCAAGTCCATGTGTATGCTCTCCTATCGCACCTTTAGGTGATCTTGAGGATCAAAAGCATCTCTTGATTCACTTTTGTCACACAAGGTGTGTTAAGTTGTGTATGCTCTCTCCTTGCACTTTGTGCAATCTTGGAGATCAAAAGCACTTAACATCATCTTTCCCTTAGGAGGCTTGCCTATAGAGACACACCCACTCTAAAGGGCTGACCTCAACCACGCATTTTGGTGGGGTATATCAAAGGGGGGAGAAGAATATTTGTACCTCAATCTAGTTGCATATTCATTGGTACATCCTTGGGGCCCTAGGTAATTCTAAACACAAAGTGAAATGACTTGTCACATGCCTTCAATGGACTAGTGTTCATGGACTTGGACCCCACATACCTTGTGTATATAGGGGGCATCCTTAGAGAGATTGTGTTGCAAGTATGGGCCTAACTGGTGTTGTCATTGATGTCAACATACTCATGTTGCATTAATGATAAGGATTGGATGAGCTGTGTGCTGAGGATATTGAGAAAATTTGTCTCAATCAGAAACAGTGAAGAACAGTGATGACAGTAAGATAAAAAGTCTAATATAGGATGAGGATTAGAGGATGTAGATTAAAGGGTTTGTATATATGTATCTTAAGATGGTCCAATAGAGATTTCAGAGGTCCACATGAAGATCTGAAGAAGTTGTGTCCGCTCAAGCAAAACCGGTTCCGGTAAGTGTTCAGAGGTAACAAAGTGATACAGAAAGGTCCGATGAGATCCGGAAATACATTATCTTGTTCTGCAGATCTGAGGGAGTGCTGAGGAAGTCTTTATGAAGTGTCAACTCGATTGGTTCAAGGTATGAAGGTATGCAAGCATCTATTCCTTTGTAACAGAGATGATAGACTGTGTTCTTAAGGTTCTGGATAAAGGAGAGAAGGATTTCAGTAAGTAGATGAAGTGTGGATGTTCTCGGTGATTTAGAAAATATTTTGAAGGTATTTGGATTGTGTCCAGTTCGTGTTGGTAATCTGTATTGAAGTTGGAGCTCACAATTGAAGAATAGCTTTTGGATGATGGTGTTCTTCCTGAGACTGGTCGACCGGATGTATTACACATCTTGCGGATGTTCTTGTAGATGTTTGCCGACTTAGATGATTATTCCTAAGTCGATGCCTTGTATAAATAAGGGTTTGTTGAGTCATTTTAGAGTGTGGCTTGTTGAGATGAGACTGTGGTAGCAAGGAGGAGACCTAAAGGCAGAGTAGAAGTATTGGACTTAAATGGAGCTGATTCAAGCATAGTGAAGATGCTATTATCTAGTTCATGTATGTGATACGTATTATTTTGTAGACAGTGTGACTCTTGTAGGCAGTGAGCCTCTTGTGAGCAGTGTGCTCAGGCAATGAGCCCTAATTGGCATGTGCCATTCTATTCTTTCTATTCTTCTAACAGAGAATACAATCTTGGGTTAATCACCCTGTGATTTTTCCCTTAACCAGGTTTTCCATGTCAAAATCTTGGTGTCTCATGTGTTAATATGTTTCTGCTCTAGATTCATTGCATCAAGTTTTCATGATTGATTTTTATTATGGTGGTAAATTGAAAAATGGAATTAAGTGTTTCATTGCAAGAAAAGTTTTGGACAACTGATTCACCCCCCCTCTCAGTTGTCTGTCCTAAATCTAACAATTGGTATCAGAGCCAAGTTCCTCTAAAAGAGCTTAATCGCTTGAGGAGATCCAGAATGTCATCCTACAAGAAGGATAGTCCGAGGTTTGATGGAACAAATTTCACTCTTTGGAAAAGTCGCATGCAATGTCACTTACAGTGTATGGGGTCAAAGTATTGGTCCATGGTCTCAAAGAAGTATAGCCCTCCACAAGGTGGACCAAAATCAATAGATGAAATTGCGGATGCTGAAAACAATCTGTGGACTAAAGAAGCTCTTCTAAGTGCCTTGTCTGATTCAGAGCTGACAAATGTTGTTGACCTATAAACTGCTTTTGAGATTTGGGAAAAACTGGAACTTCTGCATGAAGGAGACAAGTATGTTAAATGTGCCAAGCTACAGAGTCTAAAAGGAAAATTCAAAAATCTAAAGATGAGAGAAGAGGAAAATATCACTATTTTTATGCCAAGAGTGAATGAGCTTGTTTGCGGCATTAGGTGTGCTGGTAGAGTCTTGGATGAAGATGAGCAAAGTTCTCAAATCTCTTCCTGAATCTTACAAATACAAAGTTGCTGCTATTAAAGAATTTAGATCTATTTCAGGTGTCACAAGAGATCAATTAATTGGTAAATTGGCTGCATTTGAACTGACTGAGTTTGGGGATGCCCTTCCTAAGATTGAAACTGCATTCAAAGCAAGTGCTTCTATTAAAGGAAAACAAAAATTTGATCTAGGAGAAATATCTTCAAAGAAACTATCATGGTATGAGAAAGCAAGGAAAGACCTTAGAAGATGAAGCAGAAGCTGCTCAACTTGAAGCACATTTTGCAAAAAGACTGCCAAGAGGATCTGGTAAGTACGAAGGGAAATTACCTTTTAAGTGTTTTAACTACAATAAGATTGGCTATTTTGCCTCAAGGTGTCCGGAAAGATTCTCAAGGCCTAACCCTAACAAATCAAGGTTCCAAAAGAAATGCTACTATGCTAATGAAGATGACGATGATGAAGGAGTAACAGATGATGAATCAGAGATAGGAAACAAATCTAGAGATGACTGGGTATTTATTGCCGTCAAGGAAGAAGATCCAAAGCCCTCTGAATCTATCAATCATAAAATTGTTGAAAAGGCTCTGGCTGCCCAAGTTGAAGAAAAGGATGATTGGGTCATTGATAGTGGATGCTCCCATCATATGACAGGTGACAAAAACAAGTTTATAGACTTGGAAAGGTATGAAGATGGAGTGGTAAAATTTGGTGATAATTTTGATGGTAGAATCAGAGGTAGAGGAACTATTTCTTTTGATGGAAAGAACAAAATCGGTAATGTATTGTATGTTGAGGGTTTGAAGCACAATCTTCTCAGTGTTGGATAGTTGGTAGACAAAGGTTATGATCTCTGATTCAAAAATGGAAAATGCAAGATCTTTGAAAGTTCTAGAACAGAGATTGCATCTGGTACTCAAACAAAAGGTAACATCTTCCACTTGGTACTGGTAAAAGTTGTCTATTTGTGCAAATTGATCAGAGTTGGTTGTGGCATAGAAGAATGTGTCATGTGAATTGTGATAATATCATCAAGATAAGCAATACTCAGGTTGTAAGAGATCTTCCAAAACTGGTGAAACCCACAAATAGTTTATGCAAAGCATGTCAGTTGGGGAAACAAAGTAGTCTCATTCAAGAATAAGGAACAATCTTCAACTGGATTATTAGATCTAGTTCATACTAATTTATGTGGTCTGGCAAGAATCAGAAGTGTGCAAGGTGATAGATACTTCATGCTATTAATTGATGACTACTCTCGAATGATGTGGGTAACTTTTTTGAAAGAAAAATTAGAATCTCTTGAGAAATTCAAAATATTCAAAGCTTTGGTAGAAAATGAAACTGGATTAAAATTAAAATGTCTAAGGTCTGATAGAGGTGGTGAATTCACATCCAGTGAGTTCATAAAGTTCTATGAGAAACATGGAATAAAGAGACAATTGTCTGCTCCTAGGACTCCACAGCAGAATGGGGTAGTAGAGAGAAAGAACCAGACCATCCAGGAAGCATCTAGGACCATGATGATGGAAGCAAATGTTCCTCAAATCTATTGGAGAGAAGCTATTAGCACTGCAGTCTATACTCTCAATCGAGTTCAAATCAAATGCAATACCGGTAAGACTCCTTATGAACTTTGGTTTGGCATCACTCCTACTGTGAGATATTTCAGAGTTTTTGGTAGCAAATGTTACATTAAAAGAGATGAAGATCTAGGAAAGTTTGATGCTAGAAGTGATGAAGGAATATTCTTGAGTTACTCTACTCAAAGCAAAGCATACTGGTGCTATAACAAGAGATTGAGAAAGATAATAGAAAGTACAAATGTGAAAGTTGATGAAGGAATTGAAAAACCCTCAAGGTTCTATGAATATGATGAAGATGATTAGAATGGTATTCTGACTCAAGGAGCTCAAGCCTTCTCTGAAGCTCAGATTCAAATTGATTTGGTAAATCAGGAAGAAGAGATGAATCTTAATGAACCTGATCAAGAATTAGAAGTGCAAGAGATTCTCAAAGTTCCCACGTATGTAAGACTAAACCATTCTAAAGAACAGATCATAGGTGATAAAAGCAAAGGTGTACAAACAAGAAGGAGGATTACTCAAGATTCAGATGAGTATTGTCTGATTTCAAAGATTGAACCTAAGACAGTAAATGAAGCTTGCAATGATGAAAACTGGACTAAAGCAATGGAGGAAGAGCTAATGCAAATTGAGAAAAATCACACTTAGGATCTTGTTCCCAGACCTATAAACAAGAATGTGATTGGAACAAAGTGGGTCTTCTGGAACAAACTGAATGAAGTTGGTGAAGTAATTAGAAACAAAGCTAGATTGGTCTGTAAGGGTTACTCTCAAATAGAAGGAGTTGATTTTGAAGAAACTTTTGCTCCGGTGGCAAGAATTGAAGCAGTCAGATTATTCCTTGCTTTTGCTGCCTTCAAGGATTTCAAAGTGTATCAGATGGATGTCAAGTCTGCCTTCCTGAATGGTGACCTGGAAGAAGAAGTATACATTGAGCAACCGGATGGTTTTCAATTGTCTAATCATGATGACATGGTCTGCAAGTTGAAGAAAGCACTGTATGGGCTGAAGCAAGCCCCAAGAACCTAGTATGAAAGATTGGATAAGCATCTTTTGAAGATTGGTTTTAACAAAGTAACTGCTGACAGTAATTTGTATTTCAAAATTGATCATGAAAACATCTTGATTGTTGAAGTGTTTGTTGATGATATCATTTTTGGAGGAAGAGATAGTATGTGCAAAACCTTTGCAAATCAAATGAAAAGTGAATTTGAGATGTCCATGCTTGGGGAAATGAATTTCTTCTTGGGACTACAAATCACTCAAACAAAGAAAGGAATTTTCATTTCTCAGACCAAATATGTGAAAGAATTGTTGAAGAAATTTGGGATGGAAGATTCAAAACCAATGAATACCCCCATGGCAACTGGATGTAAATTGGGTAAAGATGATGACTCTCCTAAGGTTGACTAGAAAAACTATCGATCAATGATTGGTGGATTGTTATATCTTACTCAAAACAGACCTGACATTATGAATGATGTTGGTCTTGTTGCTAGATTCCAAGCTGACCCTAGAGAATCTCATGTCATGGCAATCAAGAGGATTTTTAGATATCTAAAAGGGACTGTTGAGTATGGATTGTGGTATCCTAGAGATCATGATTTTTCTCTTCATGCTTATATAGATGTTGATTGGACAGGAGATGTGGATGACCGAAAGAGTACCAGTGGTGAAGAATTCTTTTTGGGAAAGAGGTTGGTTTCTTGGATAAGCAAGAAACAAGAGGCAATATCTCTGTCAACTACAGAAGCAGAGTATATTGCAGCAATAGGTAGTTGCACTCAAGTTTTGTGGATGAAGCAAATGCTACGAGACATAAGAATAGAGTATGAGGAGCCTATCACAATCTTCTATGATAATTCAAGTGCAATAAACATATCTAATAATCCGGTGTTGCATTCAAAGACTAAACATATATCCATCAAATTTCACTTTTTGAGAGAGCAAGTGAACAAGAATGAAGTCAAATTAGAGTTTATGCCTTCCAAAGATCAGATTGCAGACATCTTTACTAAACCTCTACCTAAGGACTCTTTTGAGTATCTCAAGGAGAAGTTAGGGGTTATTGCCCTCCGGTGATGAACTAAGGTGCACTGAAGTGCATCAGTCTAGTAGATATCACAGTCATATCTTGTGGACCGGATTGATGACAGGGAGTTACCACTCAGGGGGAGCAGTGGATATGAATTTGAAGTGTTAGAGTTGCAAGTATGAGCCCTTTGCCATTGATGTCAAAGGGGGAGAAAAGACATGTAAAAAACAAGTGGTTGTTGATCAAAGGGGGAGCAAGAAAAGAAAAGAAGACATGTGTTAAGGGAAGTTGTGACAGCAAGGAGAAGTTCTTGTCTTGATGATCAAAATAATTTTTTCACATCATATGTTGCCATCAATGACAAAGGGGGAGATTGTTGCAAGTATGGGCCTAACTGGTGTTGTCATTGATGTCAACATACTCCTGTTGCATTAATGATAAGGATTGGATGAGCTATGTGCTGAGGATATTGAGAAAATTTGTCTCAATCAGAAACAGTGTAGAATAGTGATGATAGTAAGATAAAAAGTCCAAGATAGGATGAGGATCAAAGGATGTAGATTAAAGGGTTTGTATATATGTATCTTAAGATGGTCTAGTAGATATTTCAAAGGTCCGCATGAAGATCTGAAGAAGTTGTGGCCACTCAAGCAAAACTAGTTTCGGTAAGTGTTTAGAGGTAACAGAGTGATACAGAAAGGTCCGGTGAGATCTGGAAATACATTATCATGTTTTGTGGATTTGAGGGAGTGCTAAGGAAGTGTTTATGAAGTGTCAACTTGATTGGTTCAAGGTATGAAGGTCTGCAAGTATCTATTCCTTTGTAGCAGAGATGACAAACTGTGTTCTTAAGGTTCCGGATAAAGGAGAGAAGGATTTCAGTAAGTAGATGAAGTGTGGATGTTCTCGGTTATTTAGGAAATATTTTGAAGGTATTTGGATCATGTCCAGTTCGTGTTGGTAATCTTGCATTGAATTTGGAGCTCACAATTGAAGAATAACTTCTGGACGATGGTGTTCTTCCTGAGACTGGCCGACCAGATGTATTACACATCTTGCGGATGTTCTTGTAGATGTTTGCCGACTTAGATGATTATTCCTAAGTCGATGCCTTGTATAAATAAGGGTTTGTTGAGTCATTTCAGAGTGTGTCTTGTTGAGATGAGACTGTGGTAGCAAGGAGGAGACCTAAAGGTAGAGCAAAAGTATTGGACTTAAATGGAACTGATTCAAGCATAGTGAAGATGCTATTCTCCAGTTCATGTATGTGATAGTTTTTATTTTGTAGACAGTGTGTCTCTTGTAGGTAGTGAGCCTATTGTGAGCAGTGCACTCAGGAAGTAAGCCCTAATTGGCATGTACCATTATGTTCTTTCTATTCTTCTAATAGAGAATACAATCTTGGGTTAATCACCCCGTGGTTTTTCCCTTAACCGGGTTTTCCATGTCAAAATCTTGGTGTCTCATGTGTTAATATGTTTCTACTCTAGATTCATTGTATCAAGTTTTCATGATTGATTTTTATTATGGTGGTAAATTGAAAAATGGAATTAAGTGTTTAACTGCAAGAAAAGTTTTGGACAACTGATTCACCCCCCCTCTCAGCTGTCTGTCCTAAATCTAACAGATTGTACATCCTAGCTTAAGACTTTTCGGTTGTCTTCTAGTGTGGTGTAGGATTCAGTTGATAAATCCCAAAGTTACTCACCATGTACTTCATCAAGTAAAGATAAACATTCTCTTTGGGTAAGGCATAAAATTCTCCAAGGGAAGGGATATTTGGTACAGTGACTTTATCCCTAGTTATCCACTTGAAAAGGTATTCCTAGTTAGGTAGGAATATTGAGAAGTATTTTATTGTGTGGGCCTACACTATGAAGACACACCTACTTGAATAATCTAGGGTGTTGTGTATTACATGTGTGTTCATTTGCATTATCCAAATCTTTATCATTTGTAAAAATTATGCATGTGTGTATGAACATTGTTGTTTTCCAATTTTTCCCAAGTCAATCTTCCAAAACCATTCCAAACATTCACAACATCTTAAAGTCCATAGTTCAACATTTTGATAGAATCCTTGTCACACTTTAGAAAAAGGTTGATTTCTTTGAGATCCACAACCATGTTCCACATTGCTTCCATCCTTTTTATCTACCTTATCTTCCATCCACATCAAAACTTGTCCATAGTCTTTAAATTGAGATTTTAGCCCTTGATCAAGACCATCATCTTTTTAATCATTTAGTCAAATCCTAGCCAATCCTAGATCATCTCTGCTTAAGGTCATATGTCTATCTTAAGTATTTGAAATCTATCCTTATCCTTAGTCAAATCAAATCCAATTTGATCTTGTCCCTTGATCTTAATCTCAATTCTAGTCCCAGTCGTCATCATCCTTTTAGTGCAATCATCTATCCATCCACATCATCCCTAGTCTTGTTGTCATCAAATCCTTCATTATATCTAGTCCAATCCAAGATCTCAAACAAATCAACCTTTTGTCATATCATTAGGATCTCTCATCTTATGCCCCTTATAACTAGACCACAAACCAAGAAAATCATGGACTTTCACATTGATAATCAACCCCCTTCATCTCCTCCCACAAGTGTGTATGATGATCAGGTTAAATACTCACTTGCTTTCATGACATCTCATCATATGCAAACTTTTCCACAACATAATCTCAATGACACACATGAACATGAACAAAGTGTTGACCAAGATGAGCTTTCACATAGATTTGTTGATTCCATGAGAAACCTCCCACATCTGTATTTAATCATAAAGTTTCTTATAGACCAAGGGGTAGAGGTTCCTTTAAGAGATTAAAGCTTAAAGATCCCTATCCTCCTAGTCCTTCATCACAATCCATCAAGAAAAATCCTCAAAATAATCCAATAGGTAGTATGGTCTTGCCTCCACCTTTTGATTATCTTAGTTCCACTAACTCCTTTCAACTAGGTCCACCCACATCACTCATCCCACAAATTTCCAATCCCTCTTTAACATCTCATCATTACATTCGTATGCTTCATTACCAACTTCATTTCCATCTATCTCCATTCCTCAACAAACACTAGCAACCCCATCTCAACCAATCTCTTACCACATACCATTCAGTCATCCACAAAACACCTATTCACATGCTTCATCTCAACCCACTGCATATTCACTTAACACATACCATGCCTATTATCAACCTAACCCTTTAAACACTCAACCTATAGTCTCATATCCACAAGACACTTATCGTCACACCACATCCAATCATTTAATGTCACATGTCACTACACAACCCTTATCACAAGGACCTATCAACTCTAACTCATCATCGCCAAACCCACTTTCTTTGGATCATAGAATGCAAGAGATGGTAGAAAACACTATTCAAAAACTTCAAGTTGGAACCCAACGAAAACATTTCAAATTTGAATAATTTTGTCCTTATCCATTGGATCACTCCATCATGACAACTCCTTTTCCTCCTAATTTTGAGGTCCTCAAACTTGATAATATAAAGGAAAAGGATACCCTAGGGATCATCTCAAATAATTCTTTATGGCTTGTCAAGAAGTTTCCCATTATGACGTTTATCTCTTGAAATGTTTTCCACTAAGTTTGTTGGGACAATCTTTAGATTGGTTTCATCATCTTACTCCTGGCACCATCACAACATTCCCTAACTTATCTAAAAAAAATTCTGCTCATTTCTTGTACAACATTGAAAATGAATTCACAATGCTAGACCTTTTTAATGCCAAGCAATATAATGGAGAAAGAGTTTCCTCTTACCTACAAAGGTGGAGAGGGATTGCAAGTCAAATCCCATGGGTCATCCCTAAAACAAAATTGGTTAGTAGCTTCATCCAAACCTTGATCAAGAAATGGCCTTTCATATTCAAATCCATTCTCTTTCAACATTTGAAGAGATTGTTTAGAAAGGGATCACCATTGAAAAAGACCTTATCTCTAAATATTTAATCAAATCTCAAACCAAAGACAATAGTCCTACAAATGATAAACTTAAACATTGGGCCAAGAACAAACATGAGGTTAGTGATGGTGTTATCGATGTTAAGCATGTCCAAATAACTGAAGCTGCCCAACCTAATGTGCCAAAATTCCTCTCGACTAGTACCATATCCCTTCCTAAGAAACAATTTCAAACGCCTCCCAATTCATGACAACATTTCAAAGGTTTAGGAGAGCTCATCAAGTTAGTCTTTCAAAATCTTGTGCAAGCCAATATGGTCACATACCCTTATACAAGACCCTATGTTGATAATGAGTCCAAGCCCCATGATATAATGAACAAGAATATTGTGATTATCATCATGTCTATGGTCACCCCACACGTAATCGTGTGAGGCTCCAACATTATATCCAAGACCTTATTGATCAAGGAAGGTTAGAGGTCAATAAGCCTAAATCCTCTTCTAATGCACAATTGGGTGTTTATAACAATCCTTTTCCAAAACATCAAACCAAGTCTGTTGCCACCAATCCCAATCAATCCCAAGATAATCGTAGCAATAATGCTTTCTATAAAAAAATCCCTCATGATAATGACAATGTCATAGCGATAATTGATTGTGATCCTTCCCAAGTTTCCACCACTACCATTAGAGCCCCATCCCCTAGATGTGTTGTCACCACTCATTGCAAAATCATTACTCTCCCCAAACATCATATTCCTCATCCTCACATTCATCCCGTTATAATATCCTTGATCACCTTGGGAAGACTCCTGCACAAATCTTTGTCCTAGATATCCTCAAGGTTTCCCATGTCCAAAAAGTCGTATTAGATTGTGTCCTCCAAGACTCTCAAGTCCCACATGATATTGACCTTGATCAATCCCAAACTCTTGTGAGTTGCCTTTCTTCCACCTATCACCTCACCTTTTCCCAACAAGCTATGCCATCTATTGATCCATTTCATATCAATCCCCTTTATCTAAAGGTCTTGATCTCCAAAACCAAAGTCAAATGTGTCCTTTTGAACAATGGAGTTGGCTTGAACCTATGTACCTTGAAGTTAATAACACAATTGGGATATTCAAAATCTGACTTAGAACCATACTCTTATACTATCAAAGGCTATGATGATACTGAGATAGAATGTGAATGCATCATATGTCTTCCCATACAAGTGGGACTTGTACTTTTACACACTACATGTCGTGTCCTTGACCTTGAGCTTCCATAAAACATCTTAATTGGTCATCCTTGGATCCATGCTCTAAAAGCAATCCCTTCTACTTACCATCAATGTATCAAGTTCCCACATAATGGTGTTGAAATATCTATCCAAGTGGATCCTAGAACCTTTGCATATTGTAGAGCCTTAGGAGTTACTAGTCCTAAATATAACCATTGACCTAACAATGATATTTCCACTAAGGAGAAGGTCACCTCCTCCACATCTTATGTTCATCCTGATGACCTCGCTTCCACTTCATTGTCCTCTAAGGATCCTAAAGTTACTAAAGTCAAGATTATAGACAAAGGTTGTGGAGAATATGAGTTACATAATTCCTATCATGTTGAACCACTCCATGACACTTCTTATGGTCTAGGATACATGCCCTCTAGTGTGGAAACTAAAGATCCTCATGTTCCCACTACTTGTCGCAATGATGGAGTGCATATTGAACTCCTTAGTCCTATGCCCACCAAATAAAAAAATCCTAAAAATCCTAAGGCATTGTGTTAGGGTTAGCTGGAAGATGATATCAATTAAATGCAAATAAAGATTAAATAGAGAAATGAAAAATACATAGAAATAATAACAGCGAGAGACAAGTTTTAACGCAGTTCACCCAAACTCGAGCTACATCCACCAATAGAGAGTCCAATATTATTATCCAGTAAATCAAATCGCTTACAACCAGCAATCCCTGCAACTCAATACCACTGTAAAATGCTACAATACAATATCAAAATCCCACCCACTTATAATAAGCTTTTTGGAAGCTTCTATAAGTAGGGTTTTACAATGTCATTTTTTCTTTTGTCGGTCAAAAAATCAACAACCAACTCCAAACGATAAAAAAAGAGGGAAAGCTCAGCAAGGATACATAACTAGTGTACTTTGGTATTAGATCCTAATCACCTTTGATTCTAGGTGTTGGGAGGAGGGTTTTTTATACCAATCTTTGTTTGAGTGGGAGCTTACACAAAGAGGGTTTTGATCTTATTGCAGGAAGAGATGGAAAGCACATTCAAAATAGAAATGGAGAAGTTCTCTAACAATAATATTGAGTTGTGGAAACTCAAAATGGAAGATATGCTTGTAGACAAATATATGTGGGTTGCAATATTTGGTATGAAGCCCACTACAATGAAATAATAAGATTGGAACTTGATGGATAGAAAGATGAAGGGTCTTGTGAGATTTTGTTTGGCATATTCAATATTGTTGGATGTTCATGATGAAACCACCAAAAGAAATATTTAGAAAAATCTTAGATAAATTTATCAGGCTAATCCTTGGTGAATAATCTCTTCCTAAGAAAGAATTTACAATACACCCTCAGGATAGAGGATGGTGGATCCATAGCTGATCATATGAATGCATTCAATATGGTAGTCATCGAGCTAAACTTTATTGGATGGAGGAGGAGTATCATTGCATGATTTTGTTGTGCTCTTTGCTAGATTCATGGGACCACCTTATTAGGGCCATTGGAGCACTACCACTAAGTTGAAGATGGATGAGGTGGTTGCATCATTGCTTTTCAAATAGTTGTGAAGGAAGACCCTACTTGTGCATGGAAGATTGAAATAAAAATGTAAGAAGAAGGACAAGATTCAAGACAAGTCTAGATCTAAATCATGTAGGAGATCCTTTAAATCTCTTGGTAAGTTCAAGGTAAAAATTTGGAACTATGATAAGCTTGGCCACCTTAGAAGAGACTATGCAAAAGAGAAGAAGAAGAAGAAGAAGAAGAAAAATAATGATTATGTTGATGAGTCTAAGAAATCCTCCTAGGATGATGGTAATGCCTTTGTCGTAGCCTTAGATACACGTGCATATGAAGGTGTGTGGTTGATAGACTTAGGTACATCATTTCACATGACCTCACACCAAGGTTGGTTTACAGAATATGAATAATATGATGGTGATAATGTGTATCTTGGATATGATTCTCATCTGAAGATTGTTGGTCATGGAAGAATTTTGGTATGATTCTTTGATAAATGAGTGAAGGGGATCATTGGTGTTCTGCATATGCATAGTTTGGCATGGAACCTACTTTCTATATGTAAATTAAATGATGTAGGTGTGTAGGTTATTTTCTCAAGTGGAGGGTGCAAGATGATTAGAGATGATATGGTGCTTGCAAATGGTGTTTATATTGACACTCTATTTTAGTTGAGTGCATGCATGGCCTAGTACAATAGTTCTTATGTTCTTGCAATAAAGAGATCTATAGAATCTTCACCTTTACCATATAACTAGTAGCAAAGAGAATTGTTGCATCCACTTTTGATGGTTGTCCTTTTCAGGTACCTAAGGGTGCTCATGCTTTGGAGACTAAGATTTCCATAGAGAAAACAATGTTATGGCACTTGAAAAATTAAAATCTTGCTGAGGAGATTAATGATTGTAACCTTGAGTTTGATTTTTGTGAACATTGTTTATGGAAAACAAAAATATCTTCAATTTTATTCTAGTTCTTGTTGGTTACTTTCCCAGACTGGATGCTTATTCCCAGTAATCCCTACAAAATAGCCATCATTGATCAACAGGATTCCCGGGCCAGGGGCCAACAGTATAGGAGATAGACTCTATAAATATCTCCTCTTCTTCTTTAGGCTCTGCAGAACCAAGGGGATGTTCCCTATTCAACATCTATAAAATGCATCTATGTATTTGTTGGGATGTTGACACAAAGCAGATAAATCCTCTATTAAGTAGACCAAAACTGTGAGATAAGTGCAAAGGGGCTAGCTTTGGGCCTATGTTTAGTTGTAGACAGAGGATTTTGGATCCTAAAATTAGTTCTAATGTCCTAAAAGGTTTGGATATAAGTTTGAGTTTAATTTATATCTGGATGCAAAACTAGGACTTTGGGTTACAATAGAGATACCAGACCAGATTGGTGCCTATCCAGGGCTCAGAGTCAATAGACATATATATGTGAATATCTACCACAGACTTGAGACAATAATCAGATTTCAAGGGGCTTCTGAAATGTCTACCTTACAGACAATACCCAAGAGAGAGTATTTAGTTATTTCTGCTTGCCGACATCCTTACTGTAATGTATTCTTCTTAACACTTAATCCAAAACATTCAATCTACTCCTTGAGCAGAAGTAAGAGACTAAGTACTCAATATAGAAAACCTATATTCTAGAATCTATAACACCCTTAGATGTTCAAAGTTAGAAGAAAAAACACATTCAGTTTGGAGACAAATAACGAAACACATGCAATGGAGCATTACTCATTTAAATCAACATGAAATTGATGATTCTGTGCATAATACATACAACATACAATTCATAAACTCACGAGACACCTGAAACAGAGTCACCAAAAAGTTGTATTCCTACTATAGCACCAAAACTTGTCCAGTTTTCAACAACCACAAAAGAGTAACATAGTTTGCTTTAAACAACAAGAAAGTGTACTTTGCAAAAATTAATTACAAGGCGAGGTCAAAATTTCCCGTCTGGTGCTCAAAATAATAAATGCAGTAGGGGACAAAACATGGAGAAGCAAGAGAAGGACTGGAGTGGTTGAGCTCAAGCCCTGTGCTGCCGCTGGAAAACTCCCCGTCATAAATCAGGTACTTGACCATTCAACCATCGACCCATGCCTGTCTGCAATCCAGCCATAATGGCTCAACCACCGGCAGCTCCTCCCAGAAATAGTAATAGCGCACCCATGGAAAATTCCCGCTCAAAAATGACCACAGACGCAAGGAAAAAAGCCATCGCCGAAGGTTCAAAACCTGACCATCAATCTGAAAACCCATCGCCAAGATCAATGATCCCAAAATATGTATGAAGAGCCACCAGCCAATGAAATTGTGCCACGTGGGCACACCATGATTCTATCGCTGGCCTTTCGCACCTTTATTTTGCCCTTTTCGCCTTGTATATGCATGCCCAAAAGCATATACAAACACCTCATATACAAGTCAGACCTCAAATTTTATTAGAACATTTTGAGAATCGGTTCAAATCTGGCTTGTATCCCTTTTACCGCACATCGGCTTGTATATCAGCATATACAAGTGCTTTATACAGCCCATGGACGCCAAATTTCATTCACTGCACCTTATTCCTCCATCACGTCTGGATTGCATGTCTCTCCTTTTGCATATCATCGAATGTATAACTGCATATACATTCGCCTTGAATACATACAAGGTAGATTTCAAATTTTAATGAGGCACTCGGAGTTGTTTTGAAATCCGGCTTGTATCTAGCCTTGGTACCTTCGCAATGTATATTGGCACATACAAGTGCTCAATATACATGCAGCGGACCTGAAATATTATTAACTTCATCTGATTTATCCCTCGGGTTTGAAATGTATGTCCTCTTTTTGTATATCGGCCTGTATATGCAAACATACAAATCCCCTAACATACAAGCAAGGAATCTTTTAGGATATGCGATATAGATTCCCTCTTGTATGTCGCCAATGTATGTCAAACATACATTCAACCTTGTATCTGCTTCCCCTACATGTCGAAAATACAAACTTGTTTGCATATACCCGCGGGCCCTACCACATGCATCACCTCCGCCGCACTGTAGCAAATGTATATTTGTTTGTATGTCAAATATACAAACACAAATATACAAACCCCTTTATACAACTGCAGAATCTGCGATGAAATATTTGATGAATGCATACTTTCCTTGTATCTTTCAACGCCTGCATGTTGACTTGTATATTAAAGATACATTCACCCTTGTACATTTTTCATTGTATATGCTGGCGATGAACCTTTATGCTGTAGCAGTTGTATATCGGGCCTCCTTGTATATTTTTCATTGCATAAGACCTGATATATATTGACATACATTCATTCCTGCACATACAAACACAGGATTTTCTACAGAATATTCCCTCGATGTATCTTCCACCTTGAACCCGATATGTAATTGAAAATGCATACAAGTGCAGAATATTCCCGAGAGTCTTGCGAAGGATTCCACTAATGTATATGCAACCCGATATGCATTTAGAAATGCATATAACTCAAATTTTCCACCACTTCTGGAAGGCGACAGAGATTTCACAAGCCTGCCAATGTACATTTGCGATTGCACATACAAAAACTCAACATTTTTCATGAGTGCGATAAGAAAAGGCGATAAATCACTACATGGGGACTGGTCAACCAATGAACACTACAGCACGAAGATAATACCAAGCAACCAGGAACTCACCATAGAAGGCCACTAACAGAGTAGACAAAACAGTGCAAGACCCCACGACTCAGAAAATTTAGGATTTGAAAGAGAAAAATCAGCAAACACTCAAGCTTAAAACCCTAAACATAAATGATTACCAACAGCTCTCACAAATCTTTTAGGGTATTTGATCTAATACAATATGATGTTTTTGGTCTAGTTAATGGTCTTTCAATTTTAAAATTTGTTAATTATGTATCTTTCATTGATGATTACAGTAGACATGGGTACATTTTCTTAGGATTAAATATGAATTCTTCAGTTACTTTGAATTTAAGGCTCTTGTAGAGGATTAGACTGGTAAAAAGATCAAGATTTTGAGGACTAATAATGACGATGAGTTTTGTTTAGTAGATTTCAATAGGTTCTATAAAAATAATGGAATAAAAAGGAATAAGAAAACTTTGTACACTCAATAGAATAGAGTTGTAGAAATAATTAATAGGACATTGATGAAGAGGGCTAGAAGTATGCTCAATGGAGCTGGCTTGGAACAAAAGTTTTGGGTAGAAGTAACTGCTACAGCTTGTGACCTGATTAACATGTCTCCTACATCAATTATTGTTGGGAAGACACCCATGGAGGTATGGTTAGGAAAAATTCTTTCATTGAGACAACTAAGAGTCTTTAGTTGAGAGGCATATGCACATGTGCCTAGGGAGAAGTGGTCAAAGTTGGAGAACAATGTTGTAAAATGTATCTTCATTAGTTATGGCATTGGTGTGAAAGGGTACAAGCTTTGGGATCTTGTGGGTGAGATATTTTCGTATAGAAAGAGTGTTATCTTTAGAGAAGATTGTAGACACCTAAAATTGGCTATGTTCTCATAACCCTTTGACATCCCCTCTAGACACTCATCTTGCAACACATTGCCCCTTAATCCCTTTGCCAAATTAATTAAATAAATTTTATTTATTTAATTAATCCATTCCCTCCATCACCTAAATTAAATAAATAATTTATATTTATTTATTTAAGTAATTAATCCTTCCATCATCCCTTCTCCAATAACAAATTAAATAATTTTTATTTAATTTAATTATTGAGAGTCACATGACTAGCTTGTCCTCGTCCTCATCCACTTGCCACAATCAATAAATGAGATTTTCATCTCCACCATCTATTTCATACTACATCTCTCAATCTTAGCCATTCACATAAGGATAAGCCCTAGAAGCTTCCTTTGTTGCCCTAGAAATCATTATCCTTGCCCTGATGTTCTCTCAACCTATCCTAACCATTGATCTAATCTTTTAATCCTAGCCCTTATTTCATCATATCCAACCTCTATAAATCAAGCCTCAACCAAACCATTTTAAGCCACATCTTATGCCATAAGCCCATGCTGTCAAAATCATCCTAGATCTTCTATTATCCTATCCATCATCTTTATCTAGTGATTATGCTACAGAATAGAGAAACCAACATTCAAATATCAAGGGCAACAAGGACTATTATGTGATATTATTTTATTTCCATTTTTATAGTTACTTGCTCTTGAAGTGATGTTGAATATGGCATAGGTTCTTTGATGTATCAATTGTTTCCTTATTTGATTTCCATATTTCTTCATACACATTTTTGGCACACCTAGTGGGACCCACATCCTAATCTAACCCCCTTTTGGGAAGAAATTTGATCATTTTTTCTTGTAGGTTATAGATTTGTGCCTACGACTGTCAATCTATGCCTGTGTCCCAGATATGCGCCCTCATTTGACAACTGCACACCCTTGTTTCCTAGATCAATGCCCTTGCCTCACATATCAGTGCCCTTGCAAGCCATATTAGTGCCTTTGTTTCTATGTATTATTTCCTAATTTTCATTCCTACTTTTCAAATTTGGTCTTGTTTTGGCCTAACATTGTGTTTTGTAGGGTTTTGATATCGTTTTAGTGTCAATTTTGGCCTCTATCACATATTAGTTCCCTTGTTGTATAGATTAGTGCCCTTGTAGCATAGATTAGTGCCCTTGCCTCATAGATTAGTGCCCTTGTTGCATAGATTAGCGCCTTTGTTTGAGCAGGGTTTTTGACACTCTTGTTTGGTTTTTTGGAAACTAGATCTATTTTACGTCAGTTTTCCATCATTAGCTTCTAGTTTCCGGCATATTTGACCCTCCGTTTTGCAAATCTAAGTCCAAAACACATATCAACGCCTTTGTCTAATAGATTAGCAACCTTGTTGCACAGATTAGCACCCTTGTTATCCATATTAGTGCCCTTGTCATCCAAATCAATGCATCGATCATGAGGTATAATAGTGCAATTGTTTGATTTATGTTTTAATCTAATTTTGCACCCTTGGTTGTAATTTTAGGCTTTTTCTTGATTATCATTTTACAACTAACATTTTGGGGTTGTGTTGGAACTAACACATTTGTGCAGCTTGCTTATGCTTGTCAAATATCATATCTCAAACTACTAATAATTTTATTGCAGGTTTCTACTTGTCAAAGACATATCATTTGAAACTTAGTGTTTGCTTTTTTTGGTGGATTTGAGTGTGACTTTGAGTGTATATGCTCTTCCCTTGCACTTAGTGTGATCTTGGGAATCAAAAGCATTCTCTAGCCACATTAATCTTCACACACATCATTTTTTATGTAAGGATTAATGAATCGTGTATGTGTGAATCAAGTCCATGTGTATGCTCTCCTATCGCACCTTTAGGTGATCCTGAGGATCAAAAGCATCTCTTGATTCACTTTTGTCACACAAGGTGTGTTAAGTTGTGTATGCTCTCTCCTTGCGCTTTGTGCAATCTTGGAGATCAAAAGCACTTAACATCATCTTTCCCTTAGGAGGCATGCCTATAGAGACACACCCACTCTAAAGGGGTGACCTCAACCACACATTTTGGTGGGGTATATCAAAGGGGGGAGAAAAAGATTTATACCTCAATCTAGTTGTATATTCATTGGTACATCCTTGGGGCCCTAGGTAATTCTGAACACAAGGTGAAATGACTTGTCACATGCCTTCAATGGACTAGTGTTCATGGACTTGGACCCCACATACCTTGTGTATATAGGGGGCATCCTTAGAGAGATTGTACATCCTAGCTTAAGACTTTTCGGTTGTCTTCTAGTGTGGTGTAGGATTCAACTGATAAAGCCCAAAGTTACTCACCATGTACTTCATCAAGTAAAGATAAACATTCTCTTTGGGTAAGGCCTAAAATTCTCCAATGGAAGGGATATTTGGTACACCGCCTTTATCCCTAGTTATCCACTTGAAAAGGTATTCCTAGTTAGGTAGGAATATTGAGAAGTATTCTATTGTGTGGGCCTACACTATGAAGACACACCTACTTGAATAATCTAGGGTGTTGTTGTGTATTACATGTGTGTTCATTTGCATTATCCAAATTCTTATCATTTGTAAAAATTATGCATGTGTGTATGAACATTGTTGTTTTCCAATTTTTCCCAAGTCGATCTTCCAAAACCATTCCAAACATTCACAACATCTTAAAGTCCATAGTTCAACATTTTGATAGAATCCTTGTCACACTTTAGAAAAAGGTTGATTTCTTTGAGATCCAAAACCATATTCCAAATTGCTTCCATCCTTTTTATCTACCTTATGTTCCATCCACATCAAAACTTGTCCATAGTCTTTAAATTGAGATTTTAGCCCTTGATCAAGACCATCATCTTTTTAATCCTTTAGTCAAATCCTAGCCAATCCTAGATCATCTTTGCTAAAGGTCATATGTCTATCTTAAGTATTTGAAATATATCCTTATCCTTAGTCAAATCAAATTAAATTTGATCTTGTCCCTTGATCTTAATCCCAATTCTAGTCCAAGTCATCGTCATCCTTTTAGTCCAATCATCTATCCATCCACATCATCCCTAGTCTTGTTGTCATCCAATCCTTCATTATATCTAGTCCAATCCAAGATCTCAAACAAATCAACCTTTTGTCATATCATTAAGATCTCTCATCTTCTGCCCCTTATAACTAGACCACAAACCAAGAAAATTATGGACTCTCCCATTGATAATCAACCCCCTTCACCTCCTCCCACAAGTGCGTATGATGATCAAGTTAAATACTCACTTGCTTTCATGACATCTCATCATATGCAAACTTTTCCACAACATAATCTCAATGACACACATGAACATGAACAAAGTGTTGACCAAGATGAGCTTTCACATAGATTTGTTGATTCCATGAGAAACCTCCCACATCTGTATTTAATCATAAAGTTTCTTATAGACCAAGGGGTAGAGGTTCCTTCTCAATCTAAGAGATTAAAGCTTAAAGATCCCTATCCTCCTGGTCCTTCATCAGAATCCATCAAGAAAAATCCCCAAAACAGTCGAATAGGTAGTATGGTCTTGCCTCCACCTTTTGATTATCCTAGTTCCACTTAACTCCTTTCAACTAGGTCCACCCACATCACTCATCCCACAAATTTCCAATCCCTCTATAACATCTCATCATTACATTCAAATGCTTTCTGGTTCATTACCAACTTCATTTCCATCTATCTCCATTCCTCAACAAACACTAGCAACCCCATCTCAACCAATCTCTTACCACATACCATTAAGTCATCCACAAACCACCTATTCACATGCTTCATCTCAACCCATTGCATATTCACTTAACACATACCATGCCTATTATCAATTAAACCTATAGTCTCATATCCACAAAACACTTATCATCACACCACATTCAATCCTTTCATGTCACATGTCACTACACAACCCTTATCACAAGGACCTATCAATTCCAACTCATCATCACCAAACCCACTTTCTTTGGATCATAGAATGCAAGAGATGGTAGAAAACACTATTCAAAAACTTCAAGTTGGAACCCAACGTAAACATTTCAAATTTGAAGAATTTTGTCTTTATCCATTGGATCGCTCCATCATGACAACTCCTTTTCCTCCTAATTTTGAGGTCCTCAAACTTGATAAATATAAAGGAAAAGGATACCCTAGGGATCATCTCAAATAATTCTTTATGGCTTGTCAAGAAGTTTCCCATTATGACGTTTATCTCTTGAAACGTTTTCCACTAAGTTTGTTGGGACAATCTTTAGATTGGTTTCATCATCTTACTCCTGGCACCATCACAACATTCCCTAACTTATGTAAAAAATTTGCTGCTCATTTCTTGTACAATGTTGAAAATGAATTCACAATGCTAGACCTTTTTAATGCTAAGCAATATAATGGAGAAAGAGTTTCCTCTTACCTACAAAGGTGGAGAGGGATTGCAAGTCAAATCCCATGGGTCGTCCCTAAAATAAAATTGGTTATTAGCTTCATCCAAAACCTTAATCAAGAAATGGCCTTTCATATTCAAATCCATTCTCTTTCTACATTTGAAGAGATTGTTTAGAAAGGGATCACCATTGAAAAAGACCTTATCTCTAAAGATTTAATCAAATCACAAACCAAAGACAATAGTCCTACAAATGATAAATCTAAACCTTGGGCCAAGAACAAACATGAGGTTAGTGATGGTGTTACCACTATTAAGCATGTCCAAACAACTGAAGTTGCCCAACCTAATGTGCCAAAATTCCTCTCGACTAGTACCATATCCCTTCCTAAGAAACAATTTCAAACACCTCCCAATTCATGACAACATTTCAAAGGTTTAGGAGAGCTCATCAAGTTAGTCTTTCAAAATCTTGTACAAGCCGATATGGTCACATACCCTTATACAAGACCCTATGTTGATAATGAGTCCAAGCACCATGATATAATGAACAAGAATATTGTGATTATCATCATGTCTATGGTCACCCCACACGTAATCATATGAGGCTCCAACATTATATCCAAGACCTTATTGATCAAGGAAGGTTGGAGGTCGATAAGCCTAAATCCTCTTCTAATGCACAATTGGGTGTTTATAACAATCCTTTTCCAAAAAATCAAACCAAGTCTGTTGCCACCAATCCTAATCAATCCCAAGATAATCGTAACAATAATGCTTTCTATAAAAAAATCCCTCATGATAATGACAATGTCATAGGGATAATTGATTGTGATCCTTCCCAAGTTTCCACCACTACCATTAGAGCCCCATCCCCTAGATGTGTTGTCACCACTCGTTGCAAAACCATTACTCTCCCCAACCATCATATTCCTCATCCTCACATTCATCCCATTATAATATCCTTGATCACCTTGGGAAGACTCCTGCACAAATCTTCGTCCTAGATATCCTCAAGGTTTCCCATGTCCACAAAGTCATATTAGACTGTGTCCTCCAAGACTCTCAAGTCCCACATGATATTGACCTTGATCAATCCCAAGCTCTTGTGAGTTGCCTTTCTTCCACCTATCACCTCACCTTTTCCCAACAAGATATGCCATCTATTGATCCATTTCA
The DNA here is from genome assembly GCA_027924645.1 of Cunninghamia lanceolata. Taxonomy (NCBI): domain Eukaryota; kingdom Viridiplantae; phylum Streptophyta; class Pinopsida; order Cupressales; family Cupressaceae; genus Cunninghamia; species Cunninghamia lanceolata. The sequence goes on along the minus strand of BSBN01000383.1, from coordinate 27,549 downwards.
TATCAATCCCCTTTATCTAAAGGTCTTGATCTCCAAAACCAAAGTCAAATGTGTCATTTTGAATAATGGAGTTGGCTTGAACCTATGTACCTTGAAGTTAATAACACAATTGGGATATTCAAAATCTGACTTGGAACATACTCTTATACTATCAAAGGCTATGATGATACTGAGATAGAATGCGAATGCATCATATGTCTTCCCATACAAGTGGGACTTGTACTTTTACACACTACATGTCGTGTCCTTGACCTTGAGCTTCCATATAACATCTTAATTGGTCATCCTTGGATCTATGCTCTAAAAGCAATCCCTTCTACTTACCATCAATGTATCAAGTTCCCACATAATGGTGTTGAAATAACTATCCAAGTGGATCGTAGAACCTTTGCATATTGTAGAGCCTTGGGAGTTTCTAGTCCTAAATATAACCATTAACCTAACAATGATATTTCCACTAAGGAGAAGGTCACCTCTTCCACATCTTATGTTCATCCTGATGACCTCCCTTCCACTTCATTGTCCTCTAAGGATCCTAAAGTTACTAAATTCAAGATTATAGACAAAGGCTGTGGAGAATATGAGTTACATAATTCCTACCATGTTGAACCACTCCATGACACTTCTTATGGTATAGGATACATGCCTTCTAGTGTGGAAACTAAAGATCCTCATGTTTCCACTACTTGTTGCAATGATGGAGTGCATATTGAACTCCTTAGTCCTATGCCTACCAAATAAAAAAATCCTAAAAATCCTAAGGCACTGTGTTAGGGTTAGCTGGCAGATGATATTAATTAAATGCAAATAAAGATTAAATAGAGGAATGAAAAATACATAGAAATAATAACAGCGAGAGACAAGTTTTAACGTGGTTCACCCAAACTTGAGCTACATCCAGAGTCCAATATTATTATCCAGTAAATCAAATCGATTACAACCAGCAATCCCTGCAACACAATACCACTGTAAAATGCTACAATACAATATCAAAATCTGACCCACTTATAACAAGCTTTTTGGAAGCTTCTATAATTAGGGTTTTACAATGTCATTTTTTCTTTTGTCGGTCAAAAAATTAACAGCCAACTCCAAACAGGAAAAAAAATAGGGAAACCTCAGCGAGGATACATAACTAGTGTACATTACTTGCATGATCATTCACCACCTACCAACAATTTCCCACTTGGAGACTGATCCTGGATGACACCGCTACTCATGCAGCTCCCACTAGAAATAAGCACCCTGGACTCTGTTGTTCTGATTTTATTATTTCAATCTTGAAGACCAACCGAAGCTAAAGAGAAGCTCAGTCTCTCCCTTGTCACTGCCTCTGTAAACATATCCGCTAGATTTTCATTTGTTTGTATCTTTTCCAGCCATAACTATCCATCATCCAACACTAACCGAATAAAGTGATACCTCAACTATATGTGTTTGGTCTTTGAATGCAAGGCATAATTCTTTGCAAGATGTATGGCACTCTGGTTGTCTGTAAACAAATAACTATTAGCTTGTTGTTTGTCTAATTCTTCCATGAAAGATTGCAGCCATATCATCTCCTTTCTTGCCTCTGTTGCAGCTACATACTCTGCCTCTGTGGTGGATAAAGCAACCACCTTTTGTAACCTGGAGATCCAACTCACCATTGTCTCACCTACAGTAAAGACATAACCTGTAGTACTCCGCCTAGTATCAATATCTCCTACCAAATATGAGTCCACATAGCCCACTAAATCAGTATTAGAGCCCCCAAAACATAAGTGTTTATTGGATGTACCTCTCAAATATCTGAGAATCCATTATACCGCATTCCAATGCTCCAATCTAAGATGACTCGTATACCTACTTACGACTCCTACAGCATGTGCAATTTCTGGTCTCGTGCATACCATGGCGTACATTAAACTTCCTACAGCTAAACCATATGGTACCTTGGACATTTTGTCTTCCTCCTCTTGTGTCTTTGGACACATCTCTTTAGTCAATTTTAGATGACTGGGCAAAGGTGTGCTAACAGCTTTTTAATTCTCCATATGGAATCTCTGCAACACCTTTTCAACGAATCAGCCTAAGATAGAGTCAATTTTCTGTTCTTCCTATCTCTACAAATTGTCATTCCAAGGATTTGTTTTGTTGCCCCCAAATCCTTCATAGCAAATGATTGTGTTAACTGCTACTTTAACTCTCTTATGTGATCCATGTTAGACCCAGCTACAAGCATGTCATCAACATATAAACATAAAATAATGTAGCTATCATTATCCCACCTCTTAAAATAAACACAATGGTCAGAATGACATCGGCTGTAGCCTTGCTCAGCCATAAACTATCAAATTTTAAATACCATTGCTGAGGTGCTTATTTTAGGTCATACAAACTCTTCTTCAATCTGCACACCAATTTCTCCTTACCTTTGATCTTAAATCCTTGGGGTTGTTCCATATATATATCTCCTCCTCCAAATCACCATGGAGAAAGGTAGTTTTCACATCTAGTTGTTCCAAATGCAAATCTTCAGTAGCCACAATACTTAAAACAGTATGAATAGAAGTCATCTTAACAACGGAAGAAAAAATCTAATCAAAATCAATTCCCTTTTTTTGTGCAAATCCTTTTACAACTAACCTGGATTTAAATCTTTTCTTACCTCCATCTTCCTCTTTCAGCCTATAAACCTATTTGTTTGGTAAAGCCTTTTTACCTACAGGCAGCTTACATAATTCCCAAGTCTAATTTTTCAGCAAGGAGTCCATTTCTTCTTTCATTGCAAGCTCCCATTAAACATTTATATCCACCTGCATAGATTCATCATACCCTTTTGGTTCACCAACATCTGTTAACAAAATAGAATACAAAGAGGGAGAAAACCTTTCAGGAGGTCTACTTAGCCTTGTTGACCATCTAAAATTCACTGGAGTTTGTAGTATTTAAGAGTTGTTGTTGCGGAGCATGAGGAACCATCGGAACATCACTATTTGGAGTATCATCCAACACCACAGAATCTTTTTCTTTCTTCACATGTTGTTGCAACTGATCTTTGTACAACACCTTCTCATTGAAAACAACATCCCTTCTTCTCACAATTTTTTTATTTTCAAAATCCCAAAGCCTATAACCAAATTTATCAATTCCATATCCAATGACGGTACATTTTTTTGATTTTGCATCTATCTTGGTTTTATTTTCAGAATCTACATGTGCAAATGCTTCACATCTGAAGGTTTTAAGAAAAGAATAACTCACCTTCTTACCTATCCATGCTTCCTCTAGAATACCACAACCCAAAGGAACTGAAGGACCTCTATTAATTAAATATATAGCAGTGTTGACAGCTTCTACCCACATGTTTAAAGGTAGCCCAGCATGTAATCTCATGGTCCTTGCATGCTCCATTATTGTCCTATTCATATGCTCAGCCACTCCATTTTCTTGTGGAGTCCCTGGAACCATTTTTTGCCTACAAATTCCATTAAAGGAACAATAATCCTCAAATTCTTTGCTACAATACTCACCACCATTATCATATCTGAGACATTTTAATCTTTTACCCATCTCATTCTCAACCAAGCTTCTCCATTTTTTAAATGTTTCAAATACATCATATTTATTTGTAAGGAAATAAATCCAAACCTTCCTAGTTGCATCATCTATGAATGTAACATAATACCGAGAGCCACCAAGAGAAGATACCTAAGCCGGTCCCCAAACATCTGTATGCACAAGCTCCAACTTTTCATCTTTCTTTTGCTTCCCATCCGTGAGAAAACTGACTCTCTTTTGTTTTCCATATACACAACTTTCACATAAATCTATATTAATACATTTTAGACTTGGTAAAATTTTCTTAAAATGAAGTACCTTCATACCTTTTTCACTCATATGCCTAAGTCTGCTACGCTATATTGTTGTCTCAGAACCTGCAGCAAGTGTTTCAGTCTCTTCCTGCGAACCCGCAGCAACTGTTTCTAAACTTGTTTGGTTCTTCTCTACAACAACTAAAGTAGAAGGAACAGTATGACCTGTACAAAGATATAAGGTGTCTACTTTCACATCTTTTGCTACTACTAAGGCACCTTTTGAAACCTTCCAATTTTTATCAATAAATGTAACAATGCAACCTTCATCAGCTAACTGCCCTACTAAAATTAAATTCCTATTTAGCCTTGGAATGTGCCTTACCTCTTGTAGTAGCCAATGATTCCCATTCTACAACTTAATCTTGATTTTTCCCTTTCCAATAATCTGATAGGGTTCATTATCTCCCAAATAAACCAGCCCAAAATCTCCTTGGACATAATCAAGAAAATAACTTCTATGGGGCGTAGCATGAAATGAGGCCCCTAAATCTAAAACCCATGAATCATCAACATTATCTAGGGAAAGAATCAAAGCATCATCTTCAGATTTATTACTTACCACATTTGCCTTCTTGTTTGTCTCCTTCTTTATTCTTACGAGACCAACAATCTTTCTTCAAACGACCTGGTTTCCCATAGTACCAGCAATCCTTCTTTCCTCTGGATTGGGATCTCTTATCCTTTGATTTTCATCATGACTTCCCATGACCTCCAGAACCTTTTCCTCTCTTCTTTGATTTGCCCCTACTTTCTACATTCAAAACATTATCTGATGTGGACCCTCCTGAGCTTTTTTGTCGCATTTCCTCGCTAAGGATAACACCAACAACATCATCAAATTTCAAAGTGTTTAAACCAGAGACAGAATTACTTACAGCTATTACCAAGTTATTCCAGCTTTCTGGCAAAGAACATAAAACCAAGAGAGCCCCTCACGTCTTCATCAAATTTCACTTTTACAGAAGTTAACTGACTGGTAAACGTATTAAACTCATTTAAATTATCTACCACAAATCCACCTTCAACTATTTTTAGATTAAACAAATGCTTCATGAGAAATACCTTATTTGAGGTTGAGGGTTTTTCATACAATTTAGCCAAAGCTTTCATCAGTTCACTTGTTGTCGTCGCTTCTATTATATTGAACGCCATAGATGGTGTCAGGCACAACCGAATGATTCCCAGTGACTTTCTGTCCAAAAGATTCCAATCCTCATCTATTATTCATGTTGGCTTCTTGGATACTCCTTCCAACGGCCTCCATAAATCCTTCTGATAGAAATAATCCTCCATTTGCATCTTCCATAATTGATAGTTTTGCCCATTTAATTTATCTACCTTCAATTTACCCTCGTCTGCCATTGCTCCCACTCAACCGTGAGACTCCCACTCAATAGTGAGACCTTCCTGTAGATGATAATTGAACACAACCCGCTCTGATACCACTTGTTAGGGTTAGCCGATAGATGATATCAATTAAATGCAAATAAAGATTAAATAGAGGAATGAAAAATACACAGAAATAATAACAACGAGAGACAAGTTTTAGCATGGTTCACCCAAACTCTGGTTACATCCACTAACAGAGATTCTAATATTATTATCTAGTAAATCAAACTGATTACAACCAATTATCCCTGCAACTCAATACCGTTGCAAAATGCTACAATACAATATTGAAATCCCACCAACTTATAACAAGCTTTTTGGAAGCTTCTAGAATTAGGGTTTTAAAATGTCATTTTTTCTTTTGTCAGTCAAAAATTAACAACTGACTCCAAACGGGCAAACAAGAAGGAAATTTTTTTTTGGGGGGTTGCACCCTCGAACCCCTGTGAGGATACATAACTAGTGTACAGTACTTGCATGATTAGTCGCCACCTACCAACACATTGGACTTTAAAGAAAGAATTCGTAGGGTATCCAAAGCTAAATAAAAATCCATTTTACCCCTAGCATCCAAAGAGCATTTACTTGAAGAAAAGCAAATCCATTTGAGTATCAAAGAAAATACAGAGAAGCTTCCTAAATGTGAGATTGTTGGTCCCCCATCACTTTTACTCCATAACACTTCCACTACTTTACATGATTCCATCCCACATACACTCTGATCCATCCATAATCAATGAGGCTATGATTGTTCCCATTTACATTGCCTAAACACAAAAGGGGCTAATCTTGCACTTAAGGAGGTGCATGATGGTATCCTTGGTGCCCATCCTAGTGACATTATCCTTGTAATGCAACTTCCACATTCAAACCACCATCATGATCATTGTCCACTTGTTCCAAAGTCCACACTTCCACCTGATACCATATCTTTCCATGCTTAGCTTGTTGCAATACCCTAATATACAAAAACAATTTTTTTTTTTAAATGAAAAAATAGAAAAAAAATAGTAAAGAGAAATAATATGTTCTATGGTGAAAACCACTTTTTGTGGTGCCTTGGATAAGTACCATGGTGAAAACCTTCTCACAGGTGCCATGTGTAATGGTCAGCTTCCATTATCCTCTAGGTCACTTGTCCCATACTTGAACCCCATCATGTTAGTTTCATATAATATATTAGTCTCCCATTGCATATCTTATCTACGATCCTTGTTATTTGTCAGAGTCTTCCCTCCCCTCCCTATCATATACATCTCACCCATTTCATGCTTTTGTTGGGAATTAATGTGTCTCAACCTTTGCAAATTCCTAATGTTGTATTTATTTACCCATGTTGAGTTGGCATAGTCAGCACCTTGTGTATATGCAGCAGGATAAATTTTGGTGACTTTGGCAGCTGGGGTTTCCCCCTTGAATAATTAATGGGGGTTTCGGGGCAGCACCCCCAAGATGGGGTCAAGGGGTGTAGCCCCTTGCAGGGTCTAGGGGCAGCGCCCCTGGCACTCTCCCTGTCGTGGTACAGGGTGGGGTCGAGGGGCAGCGCCCTCATGGGGGCTCGGGGGCAACACCCCCAAAACCTCAAACAACTTTTAATTAATGACAAGTGTCGGTGAGTACCTTGCATGAGAGAAAGGCATCTTTGGGCAGTCAAGGGAGGTTATGGCATGTTGTAAGAGGAATATGATATTTTTAGTCAGTGTATGATAGATTCTCTTATAGTTATAAGTGCTATTAGTTATGACGGATTGTATGATAGCTGTAAGGTGCGTAAGAGCATCTGTCGTAACCTATCTTGGGACCAGGCGCCCACTTTGGGATGGGATGTTGGACAAGTGTCCTTAGGCGTGGGTTTTGGGGCATGAGTCCAAGATGGATGCCCATCTCTAGAAGGTTCCATATTTGCCTTGTAAACTCTATATAAACAGGTGCTTGGATGGGAGATAGATAACATTGGTACAAGTATTGTTATGCTACGGGAATATCTCCAGATTCGACATTCGAAGACTCCTGAAAGAGCATTAGCTCTGAAACTGTATTGTAATCTGTTATTATTTACTATAATACATTTGAGCTATGTTTTGGAGTGTGGGTTTTTTCACCCGTAAGGGTTTTCCCCACGTATATCTTGTCTCTCTCTCTTCTGTCTACTTTCTGTGTGTATGTGTATTGCTGAAATATCTCTGTTAGATGTTCTATGTTGCTGTAGTTGTAAGAATTAAAGTTGAGTTTGCATACATCTCTTCTCATTAGATTAGTGTAGGAAGCGATTTCCGCACACCTAGCTTCCTTTCAGGTTTTACCCTACTTCTACTTGGGGGCAAAAATTTATGTTTTACTTTGGGCATAGGTTTCCTTGTAAACTTTTGATTGTCCACAGTATGGCTCAATTCCTTCTCTTTGGACCTCATATGTACTTACATGTTCCCTGACCATCCGCCTATGTTGATATCACATATTCCATCTTAAACCCATGGCATTAAACATTTTCCATAGCATCCCTAAACTTTGTCCTCCATCCCATAATCAAACCATCACCCACTCCCATCTCAACACATTCCAAAAACACAAAAAAATCACAACATATCCAAACCACCAAAACATTCCAAAAATTCCAAAAAACACAAAAAATCAAATATCCAAAATCCAAGCAATAAATCCAAATGCTAGTCCATCCTTAATCCATACTAATCTAGTACTAGTACTATTTAATCAAATTATCCAATCACATCCTTGGTTTTGTTCCAACCTTGTTGTTAACCTAATCAATCAATCATCATCATTATCAATGGGATATATCATTCCCTCATCCTTGTGTTGCTCTAGGGATATATCATTCCCCACCATGACAACACTATCTTAATCATTAGTCAATCGATCATCAGTTTACAACTTGACAGGGGCAATATCTTGTTTATTTATTTGAATCATTTGTGCATGCTTTCTTACTTGCTTGTGTGTGTGTGTGTGTTATCATTTTATCTTGAATTTGTATCAATTCCTTGCAACATATTGCTACAATGACATCATGGTATTCCATATCATGGTGCCCAAAGGCATATGTGTGCTTGTGACCTTTTATCTTTTTTGAGTCAGTCTTTTCATGCACATGACACATCGTCACCTTGGTCTTTATACTTTGGTGCATAATGTCTAGTGCTATATCAAACTATTTTGTTGTTCACTTAATGCAACATAATGTATCATTCATCCATTTTTATCCATCCTTTATTTTTCTTCCTTTATCTTTCATCCCTTCTTTTCCCAATACATCTCATCCATTCCGAGATCATACCCATGTTCTTCCAACCCGCCTATCCTCTCCAAGGGGTATCCCATCCTTACATTGTTCCTCCCTATAACTCATTCACGTGGTTGGGGCATCCTTTCCCTGCATCCATACCTTATCTTCTTTTAAATGATGTTACTTCTCTTAGTCACAACGTCATCTCAAAGAAGGGAAAAATGTAGACACTTAAAATTGAACATGTCCTCATAACCCTTCGACATCCCCTACACATTCATCTTGCAACACATTGCCCCTTAATCTCTTTCCCAAATTAATTAAATAAATATATTAATTAAATAAATTATATTTATTTAATAATCCATTCCCTCCATCACCTAAATTAAATAAATAAATTTTATTTATTTATTTAATCCATTTATCCCCTTTTAGCCAAAATTAATTGAATAAATTTTATTTGTTTAATTAATTATCCTCCCATCATCCCCTCTCCAATAATAAATTAAATAATTTTTGTTTAATTTAATTATTGAGAGTCACATGACTAGCTTGTCCTCATCCTCATCCACTTGCCACAATCAATAAATGAGCTTTTCATCTCCACCATCCATTTCATACTACATCTCTCAATCTTAGCCATTCACAAAGGATAAGCCCTAAAAGCTTCCTTTTCTACCCTAGAAATCCTTATCCTTGCTCTAATGTGCTCTCAACCTATCCTATTCATTTATCTAATCTTTTAATACTAACCCTTCATTCATCATATCCAACCTCTATAAATCAAGCCTCAACCAAGCCATTTTGAGACACATCTTATGTCATAAGCCCATGCTATCAAAATCATCCTAGATCTTTCATTATCTTATCCATCATCTTTATCTAAGGGTTATGCTTGCAGAATAGAGCAACCAACATATTACAATCACTATCATAATATCATTCAAGTATCAAGGGCAACAAGGACTATTATGTGATATTGTTTTATTTTCATTTTCTTAGTTACTTTACCTTGAAGTGATGTTGAATATGGCATAGGTTATTTGATGTGTTGTTTCCTTATTTGATTTCCATATTTCTACATACACAAAGTCAAACCTTCTTCCATAATTTTACATCTAGAAAAGAATTTAAAGAATGATGTGGTTCAACTATCCCCAATCACTGAGAAAGTTGAACCTATAACCCACAAAGGATCTAATGAGGAGGAGAACTCAAATAGTTCATATAATTCCAAAGAAGAGATAGATCCTCTACCTCAATCATTGAGGAGATCCACTTGGAAAAGACAACAAACAAACATGTATACTTATTGTGATTATATATATATATATATATATATATATATATATATAATCACTTACTAACACTGATGAGCCTAGGACTATAAAGGAGGCTATGGGTACGAATGATGTAGAGTCTTGAAAAGTGGCCATGAATGAGGAGATGGTTTCTTTGAAGGAAAATGACACATGGGACCTAGTACCTTTGCCTAATAGATGGAAAATTGTTGGATGCAAATGGGTATTCAAAAGAAAATTGAGTCAAATGACAATGTTGAGAAGTACAAGGTGGGATTGGTTGCGAAGGGATATTCCTAGGTTGAGGGAATCGATTATGGTGAGATTTTCTCCATAGTTGTTAAGTTCACATCCATTCACTTTCTATTATCTATTGTAGCAACATTTGATCTTGAATTTGAGTAGATGGATGCGAAGACAACTTTCCTTCATAGTGATTTAGAAGAAGAGATTTATATAGCATAGCCAGAGCACTACATTGAAAAAGGTAATGAAAATTTGGTTTGTAAGTTGAAGAAATATTTGTATGGCCTTAAGAACTCTCTTAGGATGTAGTACCAAAAGTTTGATTCTTTTGTGTTGGGATTGGAATTTTTGAGATATAAATCAAATCATTGCATCTATTACAAGATAGATGGTGCTCATTTCTTTATTATTGAAAATTATATGTTGAGGATATTTTGTTTTTCTATTAATGGGAAGGGTTTGATTTATGAATTGAAGTCTTAACTTTTAGCATGGTTTGAGATGAAGGATTTAGGGGTAGCCAAGTACATCTTAGGGATGGAAAGTAGAAGAGATAGAGAAAAATAAAACTTTGGTTGGGCCAGAGTAAGTAAGCAAACTTAGTATTGGAGAGATTCAACATGTCATCTTGTAGGAAATTGTGTGTTCCTATTTTGATAGGGGCTAAGTTATCAATTTAGTGTCTAAATTCTCCTAGTGAGATGGAGGATATGGCTAGAGTACCTTATGCTAGTGCAATGAGAGTTTTTTGTATGTTATATTTTGCACAAGACCAGACATTGCCCAAATACTGGTATTTCTTAGTTGATTCATGTCTAAGATTGTCTGAGCAGGTATTTTTAGGGTACTTCTAAGTATTTCATTTGTTATCATGGTTATCGTACAAGGTACTAGTGTTTAGTGTGTATTCATGGATTCTTAGATTTAGATTGGACTATAGATATTGACAACAAGAGATCCACTAGTGGATGTGTTTTTACTATGTTTGGTGGTGATATTAGTTGGATGAATAAGTGATAGGATGTGGTCACTTTATCCACTATAGAAGTAGAGTACATGGCAGCTACTCATTCTTGTATGAAATCCATATAGCTTAAGATATCATGTTCAAATGTGGGTTTGGATGCAAAATCTATTGCAATTATACGTGATAGCTAGAGTGTCATATGTTTGGAAAGGAACCTAACCTTTCATGCAAGGATGAAGCACATTGATGTCCAGTACCATTTTGTTCATTATATGATAGAAGATGGGAGGGTGATGATAGATAAGGTTGACACTTTGACGAATGTTGCATATTCATTGACAAAGCCCATGAGCATGGATAAGTTCAAGTCCAATGTAATGAGTCTATGGGCATTTTAGGCCCTAATAGTTAGAGTTTGGTGTTGGTGAGTTTTTCTTGTTCTCTTGAAATGTATTTGACAAGTGGGAGAATGTTGGGAGAAGGTGTCTCAACCTTGTATTCTTAGTGTTAATTTACTTAATACTTTGAATGAATTCACTATTTCATCTTTTGTGTATTTTGTCTTCATATAGGAGAGTTGGTATCCTCTTTTGAGGTGACATAGAATTCTTCTTTATCCGATTTGTCCTCATATGATGAGGTAGGAATCCCACATTGAGGTGGCATTATTTGGCCATGTGTCGGCATCTTTTGGTTTGTGTGAGGTCATCATGGTGGGAGTTACATATGAGAGATTCATATGACATGTAAGAGCATGCAAGAGGGAGGTTAGATTGGAATCTTGACCAACATTATGACAATCTTGGACACTTGTCATAGAGAATTTTTTAATGAGTTGTATAAGGACAAATTGGGGTGCCCAAGTTTGGGTGGTCAAATATGGTGGATTCTGACAATGTAAGAGTGTAAGAGAATGTGCTAAAAATAACCAGGAGGACCAAGACCAAAGAGGGGCATTGGACTTTGGATCCATGTTTTTGGGTTCTATACCTCTTATGGTTTTGCAAATTATTTTTTGAAACCTTTCGTGGTTTCTAGTTTGAACTTTTCCTATTTATTAGTGCTTGGAGTTGTAGCTACCGAAATCACTCCAAAGTTGTATGTTGATGATACTCCTATAAATGCTTTCTTTGTAAGTGTATTGTAATTTTTTGCTTACTAAATAATACATTGGGATGCTTTGGAGTGTAGGTTTTTCTCCCAAAGGGTTTTCTCCATGTACACTTATGTTATGGTATACTTTGTTTATTTGATTTTATATATGTTTCTTCTTTCTATAATTGTAAATATTTGAAATTTGCACAACACTCTCCTCAAAGAATAGTGTAGGAAGTGTTTCCATATACCTTGATTCCTTTAATGATCAAGAACTTCTTATAGACTTAAACAACTCCTCCCTAATTTTTGGTTGGGTTTGGAAAACTTATTGTATATGAAGCCACTTTAAATCCTAAAATTTATATATTCTCCCTACCAATATAAATAATTATCATGTCAACCCAATAGTTTATATCTCACCTTGCTCATGATGTTCTTCTACCATGTTAGCAAGCATCATATTCTGACTATCTCCCTAAGCTCATGTTAGTTGGGATGTTTCATTATAGTGATAACTAACATTGGTTTAAAGTCCCATGTGTAGGTAATGCCACTTGATGTGTGGAAGTGTGATTAAATTTGTGCTACACTAAGTGGTTTGTCATGTATTTTGTTGTGATTTGTAGGTTATAAGTGGTGAGGTGTGATATAGTCTTGTGCATTTTTAGTGGTTTCTTCTCTACCTATTCTAATGGTGTGGCATGAGCTAAAATCTTCCCCTTTCAAACCTTTGTGCAACTTGGTAGGATTCTTGATAAATGATTGGAAGCAATCTTCAGTTGTGATGAGGTTGTTGCCCTTGGTTTATCAAGGCCATATTGGTTGAGTTAAGCATAGGTGAAGTTGAAGTTGTTTCATTGCTATCTAAATCTTGCATATAGAAGGATTTTATTAACACATAGGTTGATACAAACTTGGATGAAAGGTTGCAACTATGGTTTCTACACCTCTTTCTATCATTAGCATTTAGTGTAGTGAAATGGTGTTACCAAAGGTGAAACAAAAGAATTAGAAAAACCTAAGGAGGTAATAGAGAGTGCTTCCATGTCAGACCTATGTCTGGCATGTAAGGAGACAATGATAGTTTATTAGCTTCAAGAGGTTAGGAATTACTATCAAGACCTTAGCAAATTTGTAGAAAATCTAATGGTCACCCATGACCATTGTGTCCTAGATGTCTCCAGTGCCTTTATAATGCCTCTACTTGTCTCAAGTAAAATGGTGCATGCTAAAAAATGTATGGAGGTTTTCATGGCATTAAATTTCCAATGCTAGGAGTTACTTGCTCTAGTTTACTATTGGGCTAGGGACAACAAGGGTTGAGGAAGTGGATTTGCATGAATTGGAGGGTGGGTTGATATTGCAAGTGGTGGGGTTGCATCATGGGGAGTTTATTATGAAATGTAAACGCTAATGTAACTATCTACTTTTTGAGATTTTTTATTTTTTTATTTGCCTTAAAATTATATATTAAAATCTTGTCCATGTAGATATTATTATGTTTCTTTTGTACACATCTATATTAGCATGTGTGTTATTTATGTTGATAAAAAACTTATTATAAATATATAACTAACAAAAATATATCAAGGGAGAAGGGGCCAATAAAACCTTCACTACTTAAACAAAAAAATATTTTAACATTTTTTAGATTCTAAATTAAAGAAATTAGAAGATATTTCTCATAGCAAATAGATAATAGAATAGGGATAGAAGGGCATAGTTTTTTAGTTTTTGATGCAACCCTATTGCTCTGTTTTGGACTATGCTTATATTAGGAGAAATCTGGAACTTGTATTCTTCTATTTGCATCTATATTCCTGGGCTCTATGTCAAAAAGGATGAACTTGTGCATGGTTTTATTTGATCTAGTGTGGCAACATTCGTCTGGATGTGGTAGTGTCCTCTTGCAATGAATGTGTCCTATATAGTCATAGTATTGTCCTCTACAACTATGTGCTTCACCAACTATAATAAAAATGTACTATCTAGATAGGGTGGTATCATAGGCACCTTTGGGGTTTGCCTTAAGGAGGTTAAACAATAAAACTCCATTGATAACAATCAAATCCAACAAATATTTCAATAGATCTAGAGAACATATGCCTTCATAAATACACCCTTGGGGGCTTTTCCCTCTGAAGGTTTAGCTCTCGGGTCTTTAGAATGCATTTAGAGCATCTTGCATGTTAATTTGGACTCCCGATGAGAAAACCCTTGGGTCTTGTGACAAATAGGACCTAGGGGGGGCTATTTTAATGATCCCAGAATAAAAATGAGGGGATGGACTTGGGCGCTAGAGCCCTAGTCTAGCCCTATTTTAGGTCTACCCTAAATTCAAATGTTGGTTTTGTGATCGTTATTTGGGTCTCAGGCTGACATCATAAGTTTTAATTATGAAATTCTTGGTGGGAATCTTAGTAGTTGCATATATAAGCATGTTTAGGCTATCATTTGCAAACTAGATCCAGACATTGTGATTCATGAGCTTATGTTAAAGTGATCAAGGCATTCATTGTGTTGTAGAGCAGAGCATTGTTATTGTGTTTGTATTGCAGGTTTTTGATTCCATCTCCTCATGGCATTGAAGAGCATCTTCCTTCCATGAGAGCTTTATCATCAAGATGGTCCATCTATTGTGTTTTATAATCATTATCATTTGGATATTTGCCTCTATCCCACAAGGATACACACTCTCTCTGACAACGGTGTTTGGATGACTTGAATGTCTCTCTGGGGCTTGACTGAGGCAAGCCTCTAAACACCACAACCCCCCCACACTTCTTGTGATTGCAGGTTACATGTTGCAAAAGTAGAAGTGGAGTTGCAAGGAGTAGGAGGACACTGTGGAGATTCCAGATCTTGAAGAAGGAGCTTGCTTGGACTAGGGCACCATCAACCTTGTCCTCTGCATCCAAAGCTATAGGAACATACTGGACAGTGATCATCAAGGTTTGCAGAGCTTCCAACATCCAGCAGAAGATCCCTCGGTGGACTAGGGTGCCATCAACATTGTCCCCCACATCAGATTTGCCAAAAACTAAAAGTATAATAGGAATCAGTGTTGGAAGGAGATCAAGTCTTTGCAGAAAAAATAACACATTAGACTTGGGCGCCATCACCATTGTCCCCGACATTTCCGTTCTCTGAACTATGAAAAATAGTGAGTTAAGGTTCCCTGTCCTTGCCTAATTCTAGTAGCATTTGTCATAATTTGTAGATTTACTTACTGTTTTGCTTAAATTAGGGTTTTAAGAGCATTAAAGCATTAATTAGAAACATTGTATGATAACTTCTGAATTTCCCAGTAGAAAACCAAGTGGCAACCCAATCTAATAGATGACTCTCCTCTCGATAGGAGAAGCACTCAGTTGAAAAGCCCTTGGAATGTTTGTAGTGAAAGGAGGATTCTGCATAAACCCTTGAAATTGGAAAACCCTCTTTTTACTACTAAATAGAGATGAAGGTTTGTGAACCCCAGGTTTGATCAGAATCTGAACGAAGATTCCAAGGAGACCTCATCTAAACAGAGATTCCTTGGTCAAACCAAGAATTTCCCTTCCTAGCTTGGGTGGGTGGGTGGGAGATAGTGCAACTCCAATTTATGCAATTGACTAATAATAATGGATGTTTAATATGCTTCTTATGTGTTATTGTTGTATATCGTTTTGCATTCATATCATAATATCTTTATTTAATAAGCAGATTATGATTGTTTATAATGTTTAGACATAGACAAGAGATAAAAATGTAAATTGAAGTAGAATGATAGATGTCAAAATGGGAAAAAAGACTTTTGAATGTTGCAAGCACAATTATATATAATCTAAAAAGTAAATACTATTATACATACTCATCCAAAAAAATGACAAAGACTAAATTGAAACTGAAACCGTAATATTTAAAATTAAAAAAAATAAATATAAAATAAGATATAAAATTAAACATGACAAATAAATCATGTTTATTAGAAAAAAAAATTTAAAAAAAAAAAAGTGAATATTCCCTAATAAATTAAAAGTACACAATAGTCAATTTTCATCTCCACAAACCAATCGTGAGAATAATACTCTATCTATTTAAAATTTTAGACCATTGGAAGAAACGTAATAAAAAATAAACAAATCCATCACATTGCTTGGCTTGTGCTCATTACAGTTTTATAAGAACTAAAAAAACAAATAAAAAGTATCAAAAGGCTCATATGAGTTCATTGGCCTACGTGTGAGGATATAGTTTAGCTTGAAAGCATAAAGCTAATACAACTTTTAAACTAAAGCTCTAATAAAGTCTTGAATTCATGCACGGTATTATTTTCCAAAAATCTAGTAGGAATATGAACTCTTTACTAAAGAGAGAGAAATTTATTCAATGACACTTGAAATTCCAGCAATAGACTCCGTCATCTTGAAACCTTTGAACTTTCGTATACAATAAAAGAGATTACATGTCTTTTCAAATAAATTGAAATGTTCATATTGTGTGGCCTTCTACCATGAAAGGAAAGGATTGTAACACTATGGATTATTCACAAGTTGATCTTCAAGATGCAGCTATCCAGATTCAGAAGAAATTGAATGATGCTTTAAAAGAAAAATGTGAGCTGCTACACAACCATCAGCTTCTACAAGACAAATATCAATCGTTAAAGACAAAATGTGAGCATCAAGATGAACTAATTAAATTACTACTAGAGAGATGCAACAATGAAGTTGCTAAATCATCTTAGCAAACTCAGAGAAGAGGATATGTTGATGTTGAAGCACTCAATAAAGCCATGAGCAAGCTAGAAGAGGGGATTAATATGATTAGAGAGGCTTTGATTGATGATGATGAGAGGGAGATGACTTCTAACATTATGTAGACCAAATTGATCAGTGGGGGGGGGGGGGGGGGGGGTGGCTGCCAATTATGTTTACCACAGTTGAAACAATGAGAGTTCTAACTAGAGGCATTTCAAAAGGATTTAAGAGCTGGGCCTTCCAAGTTCTAAAGTAAAAATGTGGTCTGCAACTAGTTCAGTTTGCATGGCATTGTATCTATTGAATTACAATTGCATTCCTAATACAGTAATA
The DNA here is from genome assembly GCA_027924645.1 of Cunninghamia lanceolata. Classification (NCBI taxonomy): domain Eukaryota; kingdom Viridiplantae; phylum Streptophyta; class Pinopsida; order Cupressales; family Cupressaceae; genus Cunninghamia; species Cunninghamia lanceolata. The sequence continues at coordinate 10,369 of BSBN01000383.1, read as the reverse complement.
CTAGAATAAATTTGTTTTTTATTAATTTGGGTTCTTATTTCCAACCCATCACCAATTTCATGGTATTCTAAGGCGGGCAAGAACTTTCATAAATAGGAAAACATTATACTTGTAGTTTCCTATTTGGTACTCGCATGTATTTAGCTTTGCTATAATTGTGCTTACTTTTTTCTTCCTATTTTGACCCTCATTTTTCAAAAGAGAATAATAATTGGGAAACTTATGCACGATTCATAAGCCCTTCTCTTTAAATTAAGCATTCACTAAAGTTGCGCAAATTTCCAAACTGATAGGGTGCAGATTCAATCCAGAGAGCTTGAGGAGTGTATGTACATAGTCCCATACGATATTTTTGATAGAAAATTTGTGCAACTTGAGGCACTTCTTTAAAATTGTGCTTTCTAAATAATTTGTAGAGAAAGATACCACTCTCAAAGAATGGATTTTTCCTATCAATTTGTTTTTTATTAGATAAGTGCTTTTAACTAGAGCTAAGAATTGGAAAAGGTTTTGAAAGGGCGCCTAAACCCTGAACAACAAGAACAAACGACAACCCCAAGAGACAAGAACAAACTATTAGGGTAAAATGTGGTTTAATCAAATGAATAATATCAAACCCAAACATCAACAGAATGATGAAAACAAGAAAGATTTATAGAAATAAGCAATGAAGAAACACAATGCAAACCTTCCTATTTCAAGGCTTCTGTTGTTCGCCTATTACAATCGTCCTTTGCTAATGAAGTAGGCCCTCAATGAGTGCACTCTTTTAGCTGTGTTGTAGGATGTCGATAGTAAATGGCTGTGATAATGAATATGCCAAGAAGATGGGCTTCAAAGCAAAAGGGTGATCTCAAGTAGATTGTATTGGGGGTGCCAAAGGCGCGCTGGTAGAATTCTGCAAAGTAACAATACAAATAACCTGGATGAATAGAATGGGAGAATAAGGTTTCTTTTATAGACTTAGGAGAGTGAAGATCAACGGTTGAGAAGATATATGAAGATCAATGGTTGAGAATGGTTGAGGAATGTGCAACGAATAGGAAGAGGACATGTGTCCAAGCTCCATCATGAAAGAGGGGATTTGACAACATTGATTGGAGAGTTAACAGTTTTGATTGATCAGTTAACAAACTTGATTAGTCAGTTGGAAGAATGAATTATGGAATTGACTGGAATTGATTGAGGGATTAACTCAATTGACTAGTTAGTTAACACTTTTGATTGATTAGTTAACTAACTTCTAATTTGAGAAGAAATAGGACATGTGGGTGAGGGGGAAAATAGGTAATTAAATATTTAATATATTTAATTACATGTGCAACCCGATGGGGTGGACAAGGTGAGGTGGAAAAGCGAGGTGTAAGTGTGAGGTGGATTTTTGGAATTAGAACTTAGGATAGAGGAATTTGGATAAATTAAATAATTTAGGATTATTTAATTGTGTAGGACATTAGAAGAATTTAGGAATTTTAATTAAATAAATTGAATTTATTTAATTATGGAATAGTGAATTGATTAAATAAATTTAGAATATTTATTTAATTGGCAGAAGAATGGAATAAATATTTAGAATATTTATTTAGTTGAATTGTGTCATTTTTAGGTGTATACACAAACCAACAACAACCAGAGACAATAACCAGCAAAGAAGCAAGCATTAAATACAACAAGGCCAGAACAAAGGGATAACCATAACCATTATCATGGAGGTTTAAAACCAAACCTCACCAAAGAACTCTGAGGAGGAGCTTGCCCCAATTGAGTTATCTTGCCTTTTTTAGATGAAGTCTCATCCAATTTGTTGAGCTTTGTTATTACTTGAAGTATAATACCCCTCAATTGTTTTGAGACAAGTTTAACATAGAGGGCTTTTTCATCTTGTCAAGATCCTCATGAATTGAATTTTTTGTATACATTTAGAAGTGTAATTATAATGGTAGCAAGGGTAAATGAATGTCTTAATACAATTATATAGTGATAAGTGGCACACCTTTATTCTAAGTTTGTCTCCCTCCTTGATCCTTATCCACTCTCAGTTATTCCCACCTACACACATTTCCATATATATATTCGACTTTATTTTAGCCCTATTTGTATATATTCCCTCACATTCACTTCATTATTAACCCATACTTCCATACAGCTATCTCCTCCCTCAAGATCTTCAATTTCATATCTTGTGTTAATCTCATAGTGCTTGGGATTGAATCCAAAACTAGTTTTTTAAATTCAAATTGCTAACTCTCACCCTTTCTACAAGTTGTTGGGAGTCAAATTGGTACACGTTTGTGTGATTAAATGTCTTGGTATTTAAAGAAATTCAATGCATGTTTAAACATATCAATGAACATCTAGGAATCATTCAATCATCCTAGAGCATTGAGGAGCATTCATCCTTAGAACACTCTAGTTTGGAGCACTAAAATGAATACATCTATGTAAAAATCTACATCTATGACACATGCATTTTTGAGAGTGTTGTTTCTTATCATTGTTTGAGACCATAAAGTTGCTCTATAAAAGGGGTTGATTGAAGAGAACTTGATCCTCAAAATCTCCCAACATCTCTAAGGTATTTTTGAATATTACAAACCATGTTGCTTGCACACATATACCCTAGTTTTGTTCTAGAAAACTAGAGATCCCCTCTTATTTGTTTGAATTTTTTTGATTTAAATGCATTATTTTTTGGATAAGGGTAAAAGTAGGGTTTTTGAAAGGCTCTAACCTTTTTACAAAGATAGGTCAATGGAGCTCAACCAAATAACAAAGAATGACAACATGGAACTAACAGCATAAAGATTGTAAAAAGTTAACATAAAAACGACAATACAACCAAAGGAGCTAAGCATAACTAACAAAGCATACAACCCATAGACCACAAAAATAAAAAATAGCTCATGGTAGTTTGAAACCAAACTATTCTAGGAAGCGTTGAACTGCCCCACTCCTTAAAGTGACTTTCCTTTTTGGTTTGTCTTCCTTTCTTTTCATCAATAGAAATAGATTGGCAACAATATTTCTTCATTCAAAATTATTTTTTACAGGCCATCCATTCTGCAGAAGGAAACATAGGAGAACTAGGTTGACTCCCATCCTTATCCTTAAACCTATTTTTGCTTGTAGAAGGTTCGATGGGCATGGGATGGAACTCACCAGAAGGGCTACAAGCATTTTCACAAGACTCCATAGACTCATTCATGTTGACTAGGAGTTGATCCCTATTGACCAACTCTAAGCTCGATACAATAAAGTCACCATTCGCAACAATGGATTTTGATAATGGCTCGACATCACACTGAGGAGAAAACTCTGGATCTTTTTTCTTCCTAATCTTTTCCAACTCCTATTGACTAAGCACCCAAAAGAGTGTTGAAAAACCTTGGTTTTAATGATAAAATTTAAGCTCCAGAATTATATAATAATGTAACACAAATTAGTTAAGAAGAAAATAGAGATAATAAGAGAATAACAAACTAACATAATAAGTGATCACATAAAAGAACAACAAGAGGATTTACGTGATAAAACCCTAGAAATATGCTAGGAAAACATCCACAAGGAAACGTATCGGTATTCTTATTGCTCAAAGAAAAATTGCAATCTTCACATAACTGCCATTAAAATGATATGCCTTTCAAGGCTACAAAGATATACAATATCTTCAACATAGCTACCACCCTCAAATTTAGGGCTTTTTGTTGAATCGCCCAATTTTTTCTCTTTAGGAAAAAGATGATTTTTAAGATAAGATTTTTGCTTTATATTGTTGTCACAATTACAACAATCTCTACCTTGAAAATAATTTACATGATACTTTGTTCATGCCCATTCATCACCTTTTCTAGAAGCCAAGAGAAGTCAAGCACCATCTCAAGTTCTCTAAGAATACTAGTTTTGTAAACATGTCTGCACAATTTTCTTGCATATGGACTTTCTTAAGAGCTACTCCACCGCCATCAATAGCATGTCTTACAAAATGGTATTTAACTACAATATGCTTGGTCCTAATGTGATAAGCTAGATTTTTAGCCAAATGAATAGCACTCTAACTGTCACAGAATACATTTACATTATCTTGCATTTTTCCAAACTCACCCAAAAGACCTCTTAACCAAATTGCCTCTTTGCATGCATGTGAGACAACCATATATTCTACCTCAATAGTAGACAAAGCAACCATTCCTTGAAGCTTTGACATCCAACAAACAAGTCCTCCTACAAGGATAAATTCATAACCTGAAGTAGATTTGAATCAACATATCCACAAACCAAATTATTGCGACCATTATAGGTAATACAATAATCATGAGATAGCGAAGCACCCATTTCACTACTACCCAATGCTCTTTACCTGGATTTGCCATCTATCTAATGACAACACCAACTACATGTGAAATATTTGGTCTTGTACATACCATCGCATACATTAAACTTCCTACTACACTAGCATATGGTACAAGAGACATATAATCCTTTTCTTCTTTATTTCTAGGACATAAAATTGAAGAAAGCTTAAAATAAGTAGCCAAAGGAATATTTACTAGTTTCACATTCTACATATTGAATCTCATGAGGATCTTTAACCAAAGCTTACCATGATTCCTATCTCTGTGTATCTCCATGCCTAAAATTTGTTTTGCTACTCCTAGATCCTTCATATCAAATGTCCTAGTCAACTAAGCCTTTAACCTGCTAATCTCTATCATGCTTTTACTTGCTACAAGAATATCATCAACATATAACACCGAGATAATGAATAAACCATTTTCCAAACTTTTGAAGTAAACACAGTGGTTATACTCACTCCTTGTAAAATTATGGCTCACCATGAAGAAATCAAACTTCTTGTACCATTGCCTAGATAATTGCTTCAGGCCATACAATGACTTCCTGAGTTTGCAAACAAATCTTCTTTTACAATCCTAAACAAACCCTTCTGTCAGTTTCATATATATCCTCCTCCAAATCTCCATGTAAAAATGTTGGTTTAACATCTAGTTGCTCTAACTCCAGATCAAGTAAAGTTTCCAAACCAAGTAAAGCAACTAGTGCTAATAATACCCGAATAGAAACAAGCTTAACAACTGGTGAAATTTTTTATGGAAATCAATGCTTCCTTTTGAGCATACCTTTTTGCTACCAATCTTGCTTTGTACCTTTCAACTTTATCATCAACACCTTTCTTTAGTTTGTAGACCCATTTGCAACCAACAATTTTCCTACCCTTTGGGAGTTCTACCAAGTCCCATGTTATATTCTTCTCCAAGGCATCCATCTCTTCTTTCAATGGTATTTTCCTTTTAGCACTTTCAATATCATCCATCGCTTACTAATAACAACTAGGTACCCTATCATTAGAAATCAAAGCAATAGATAAACTATAATCATCATACCTCTTAGGAGAATTTTTGACCTATGTAGATCTCCTTAGAGTTGGTTGTGGCATTTCCACATTTTTTTGTATATTTTTTGCATCCTCATCTTCATCTTCAAAAGCTTCTTACTACTCTTTTTTTCTATAGATGGTTGAGTTTCTAGCTGAATTTACTGATATTGTGGTACTTGTTCCCATTTCATTTCAACTTCTACTATGTCTGATTTTATGAGAGGAGATTCATCAAATACTACATCTCTACTAATGATGATTTTGTGGGCAGTAGGATCCCATTGTCTATATCCCTTAGCTCCATTACCTTAACCAATAAAAGATATACTTCTTTGATCTGGGGTCCAACTTAGAACACCAATCTTTAGAAATAAGAGCCTAAGCATCAAAACCAAAAAAAATTAGATTTGAGTAATCACACGAATGACCTATTCATACTTCTTCTGGAATCTTACAATTAATTGCAACTGATGGTGACCAATTTACCAGATAGCATGTTGTATCCATTGCTTCTACCCACAACTCTTGGTCCAACTTGGCATTATTGAGAATGCTCCTTGCTCTCTCTAGAAGAGTCATGTTCATGCATTTAGCAACAACATTTTGTAGAGGAGTGTAAACTATGGTTTTATGCCTTTCGATCCCAGCTTCTTTGAAATAATTTATAAATTTCAAAGATGTGAACTTGCCCCCAATATTTATTCTTAAACACTTGAGTATAGCCTAATACGAGCCTCCTAAGAAGTCTTCTCTTGGTTGGGCATTGAGACCCCTTATGTTCCAAGAGATAACCTTCATCAGAAAGTTTTAGATTTCTTGGTTCCCACCAAGATGTCCTCTAGTTGGGATTGATTTCTTGTTGCTATTTCCACCATAGCAACATTTTATATGAAATCATGTTTGGAAGGCCTCCCTGCTCTAGGCATACCAAAGTCTCCTTTTCTTTTTATCATTCCTTTTATTTTTAAGTGGGATCTCTACTTCGTTGGTCTGAGCTTGAATCTTACCTAGTCTATTTGTACTACCTAAGATCAATCCATGTGTGCCTTCTCTTATGGGGATCCAGTTCTTTTTTCCTACTTGCTATACTTTTCTTATTTTCTCTGTTCACCATCCAAGGAGTGGGGAGGTTCCTCTAGTAATTTCTCTAAATATCCTTTGAAGCCATATCCCTCAAGAAAATTGTCATTTCCACTTACCTTGTTTCCTTCTTGAAATTGGATTTTTGGAATAGATTCCTCCTTTGGATCCATGTACATTGACTTACTTGTGCCCTTCACTACCTCCTTGTTGGTTCCTACTATCCCTTGCCATTATTGTTTCTTATGGTGTTCCTCCTTTTTGATCTGGTGAATCCTCCATCTTCTTTTGCATGTACCCGCTTTTCCTAGAAGGGTACTTTATGATAAAATGGCCATATTCATGATAGGCTCTATATTCTTCGACATAACCTTTGAAAGGTCTAGCTCGACACAGATACTAGCATAACTAGATAGACCTTTCTCATGAACGCAAAACTTTTGAAAGTTCTAGCTCAGCACAGATCCTAGCATGTAACTAGATAAATCTTTCTCATGGAATGGTCTTGAGGTATCAACCGTGTTTCCCAACTAGTTAGCAGTCACATCAAAAACATATTTTGACTAGAATTCTTAGAGCAATGCATATGTGTGAATCCAAACTGGAGATGTGGGGATTTCTTTAGTAGTCTTAAAACCCAAAGGCAATGTTTCATAAAGAGATCTGCATTTCTGATGAAATATGGACCTGCACCAAAGATCTTGTCTCTATCTGATTCATTAGCAAAGATAGCAGTAAAGTATTCTCTAGCACATGATCTTATTTCATTTTTATCATTTGGCTTCCAGTTTTGCTTAACCCAGGAATGTAGCTCCTCTAGAGGAGGTTGTGCTCCCACAAATTTGCAGATCGAACCCTTCCTGTGAAGGGAGGAGACACTCTTTGTCAACTTGCCTATGTTGAGCCTGACAACAAGATTATTGTCTATGGCTGGAATGCACTTGTTGCACACAGGACTGATATCATTGATCTTTCTTTTTCCTACTATAGCAATGGCTACCACAATCTCTTTTTCTGAGACTAAGGGTTTGGAGCCAACCAGTACTTGTCAAAAGGAGAAACCCTTAGAGGGGCAAATCCCCCCGTATCGAACTCATTATGGGCATAGAAAAAGCCAAAGAGACTAGATTCAAACACAAGAAAGAAGATACATGTGTCTTGAGAATTACAGTAGCACAGAAACCTTAGTAGAGCTCATCTGATCTGTCTTCATCCCAACCTCAACTTCTAGATAATGTATTTTTCATTGTGTATCAATTCTAAAGGTTATTATCCTAAAGTTTTGTGTTAGTCTCAAGATGTAGCACCTGCTTTTGGCTTTGTGGCATGGTCTTAACCTCCTATGTTGGTCACAGGTTCTTCTCTTGTTAATGTTTACTACCATATGTTGGCCATGACTGATGAAGTTCACAGCCTTGCTGACTAGAAGTTTTTATGTCAGTAGTTTTTATGTCTCATGAGTGCTCAATGAACATGGTGTATCACAGCACAAAGGAAAATAATTATCATAAAAGTTGGCAAGGAGGTTACTTCAATGTCAATGCTCTGTAGTTTTGGTCTTTGCCCTCTCATTTCTGAAAGTGTTGGAATCATCAGAAAACTTAAACCTTGAAAATATGTACTTCATAGTTTTTATAAAAGAAATATGAAAGATAATGAACAATGAAATATTGAGCAAGTCTAATGCTGTAAGACCAGATATGGCTAGGAGATCTAATTTATGAATCAAGTTTTAGCATGGTTGCATGGGCACACATGTATGGTTTCCATGTTCCATGTGTATATCCCTCATACCTGCATAAGGTTACCATCCTTAAACAAGGTCATTAAAGTAAGAACTAGTTTACATGGACCATGCAATGGAATTATTAAGAAATTGAAAGATAATAAAATGTTGACTACGTCTAATGCTAGAGTCAATTAAGGTAACCTAGGTCAATTAAACTAAGAACCAGGTCACGAACTGTGCAGTGAAACCAGCGGATGGATCCACCCAACAACATATTTGGCAACACACTTCCTAGGATGAGTAAAACTTAAATGAAGTAGAGGATAAAACACATTTCCTTTAAACTTGATAATATGCACAATAACACAAATATCTGAAGTCATAACTTAGTATAAAAATTCTTAAATCAAGATAATTAAAATAAACTTAGGAAATTTTATATTATAATTGGACAATCATAGAGACATCATCTTAACAAGTAGATACACATATGTAGGCCCTAGAAACTGATTTAGGATAATTTACATGTATGTCTACTGATGTGTGTATGAAAATCACTAGGTTTGCAAGTGCAGGTGCATTTCTATCATGGTTGGGTACTTCGAAATTATGGGTGTGGGATGCAATAAACTACAATTACACAAAAATTACAGAAATATTACTAATTTAATTGCCTAAGTGCAGATCAAGATTGTAGATTCTTTATTACATAATTTATAAAGATGACAAATAATAGTCAAGTTTTGAACATCAAGATTTATAATTGGAATTGGAAATTGAAGTGTGGGTACTCGAGTGTACCCAAGTATCACTTACATGTATAGTGTAGGCATGTGCACCTAAAGGATTGGATGTGCTAACCTAGTAACCTTTTTCTAAAATTTGTTAGCATTTGTTTTTTACCTAATCTTAAGTCCTAATTTTACCTCGGCCTTTAATCTTTCCAATGTTTAGCATGTATAGATTATATTAATATTTCACATTGTTATGGTCATGCAGTTTCATTTGACTTGATTATTGGTTGTGGCGGTATTGGTTCTCGTCATGTGTATTGATTATTGTGCATAATGATGATAATGTTGTAGCTCCTTTTTATTGCTTTTCTTTCTTGTAATGTGTGTTATGGCTTTTATACTTGATTTCGACTATTAGGGAAAATAAGTTCCACTAAATTGTGCTTGTGGCAGTTGGTAGTTAGTTGAAGCCCGTCACCTCCTCTGTCTCCATGGCAATTGGTAGTTTTTTTTTGGTAGCAGAGAGAAAATTGTCCTTTATTCCTTTTAGCACATAAAGAATTTGAAGATGCCACTCAACTTTAAAGATTCCAGCCTTGAGAATGACCCTAGTAGATTCAGACTAAAGCCCATAAATATTATCCAGACTGCCAAGAAAAGTAGTCTGTGATGACCCCTCAAATCCTGATTGTAAGACTTTTCCTTGAGTTTGTCTTTTACCTCCTCCTTAAATTTAACCTTTATAACTGGTCTTTGCACAAGCAACTCTCTTCTAATTGAGTGTTTTTTTGACAATGATTGAATTAACCCTCACTTGTACAAAAATAGAGTTAGCAATTGATAATAATGCTATTCACTTTCTTTTCTACAGCATCTAGGAAGTACTTCACGATCCCCGAGCAACTTTCAATTTTTGTTGTAAGATCCTCTTAAAAGTTTTTTGTAATTTTACTAGTAATACCTATGTCATGTTTAGACATTGAGGTTCATGTGGATAATGGTCTAGTACAGAGTATTGTTTTTCAGAATAATGGCAAGTAAACGATGCATGCCAAGGCAGCATTAGATTGCACCCATACGGATGAATACACAGAATATACATTGAATATGAGAGGTTAGATGAAGTAATAGGGAAAATAATGTTAGCTTTTATACCTGATTTGCATTATTAGGGAAAATAGGTTCCACTGAATTGTGCTTGTGGCAGTTGGTAGTTAGTTCAAGCCCATCACCTTCTCTGGCTCCTTGGCAATTGGTAGGTAGTTTTTTTAGCCGAAAGAAATTTGTCCTTTATTCCTTTCAGTGCTTTAAATTTTTGAAGGGCCATTCAAGTTTAGAGATTCCAGTCTTGAGCATAACCCTAGTAGACTTAGAATAAAGCCCATTAATGTTACTCTCTCTCTCTCTCCATCTCTTTCTTTCTCTCTAGCTATT